>CM044437.1:86480419-86505898 GCA_024363595.1 Xenopus borealis
GGCTGTTTAGAGCAAATTTACAGATAGAAAAAAAAAAGGTTTACTTGTTCTTTAAGGATGCGCAATCTGCAACCATTGTTGGACTACAACTCCCACCATTCAAGCTGTCCTAAGTGACAGCGAAGCTCTGCCTTCACTACAAACAAGGATGCCCCTTGTGGTTGCACCTTCTCATAACTTATGGACACAGCGATGTCCCCTACAGGGCCAGATTTACATAACGGGCACCCCTAGGCCCGCTGTTGTTTGTCGCCCCTGTCCCCTCCCTTTTATTTGCTCAAATTTTCATCAACACCCCCAAGACTATCTGGGGATTATTCACCAGACCTGTCCAATGATTTTGATGCTGAGAAAACAATAGGTTAAGAGTTGAACAGGAAGCCCTCACAGCCACTACAACTGAGGGCATCCTCACATTATTTGGTAGACACCCATGATTTGGAATGTTTGAAAACATACAATAAGCTGTGCTGGGCAGCACTGGGACAGACTCAGGCAATGAGTTGATACAGGAAATCAGGGCTACTACCAGCACCAGTATAATCAGTTATAGCGACTCATTGGCAGGCCCGGACTGGCAATCTATGGGTTCTGGCAAATGCCAGAGGGGCTGCTATAAGGTGCCATATAAAGTGTCAGTATTTAGTGGGCTGGTGGGGACTGTTTGGGCCTCTATGTGGGCTGATTGGGCCTCTGTGTACCTGAAATGCCAGAGCCTATTTTAATCCTCAGTCTGGACCTGCTCATTGGCATAACTTTAGAGAAAATGACCATTTAAGAATTATCAGCATAAATGCCATTATAACATTCATTCCTGTCCTTACTCCAAAGGGGATACTAATCTACTCTTGGTATTTTTGAAACTATAGTCACACATATATCTAAGGGTAACAAACAACAGTTGGCTACATACAAACAAATAATGAAACTCTTTTACTGTTGAAACAGAAAGACACTATAACTGATTGGAATCTGGGAATGGTATAAATGGGATATGCGGATACATTTGCTCAGTTGATGACCATACCCACATGTATATAAGGCCCATTGGGTTAATGGTCTAGACAATATTACCATTGAGGCAACTGAAGAAAGATGGGCCAAAAGTGGCCAATGATATGTCCATCCATAGATCCACTTCTCAAATCCCACAGGAAGTAAGATATATTTTGCATTTACCACTTCCTGTTGATCTTTAGCCACACGTGCACACACTAAGGTCAGGGAAGTTAAATGGGTGGTTAACCTTTAAGTTTACTTCTAATATGTTAGTTTAGTATGTATGGCCAATTCTAAGCAACTTTTCAGTTGGTCTTCATTGTTTATTTTTTATAGTTTTTGAATTATTTGCTTTCTCTTTCCAGCTTTTAAATGGGGGTAACTGACCCCATCTCAGTCACTTATTCAAACCAGTGCATGGTTGCTAGGGTCATTTGGACCCTAGCAAACAGATTGCTGAAATTGCAAACTAGAGAGCTGCTGAACAAAAGCTAAATCATTCAAACAACACAAATAATAATACATGAAAACCAAAATATCACTCTAAACATCATACTAAAAGTTAGCTCAAAGGTGAACTACCCCTTTAATATAGGCTATACATATTACAAATTGCCCTCTTGCAGGGCCTGAACTAGGGGTAGGCAGAGTAGGCACATGCCTCGGGTTCAAAGCTGGGGGGGGGGCAACAGGCAAGCACCTGCTCTGCCTACTACCCCCTAGTCCAGTCCCGTCTCTGGACTCCGTCTGGCTTCTGCATTAGCTTGCGTCTACGTTCTTTTTGCTCGCACGTCCTTTCTTCTTCTTATTAGCATGTATTTCCATAGCACCAACATATTTCGTAGCACGTGTATGTGTAGGCGCGTTTCTTTTTTCACGCAGGCTCGCAATTCCTTTTTCACGCAGGGGCATGCTTCCTTTTTCATGCAGGTGCGCACACATCCTTTTTCGCCTATTGGGGTGCCTGGCTGGCGTGGCCCGGCCCTGCCCTCTTGTAATTCGGCTGTAATTTTTTTAAAGCTGATGTTTATTAAAATTTTAATAAACATGGAGATATTACAGGGCAACTAAAGACTCTCAGGTGACCAGTAAATGATTTGTTGCTATGGATTTCTACTCCAGTGCAAACTTAGTGCCTTTTATTACAAAGGGAATTATAGAGTCATATGTTTAAGGATCATGCCAGCACCCTGATTTAGAATGTAGACTATACCAGCCTCACTTTCTTGCAACTGTCACATTCCTTTTTAGTTACTAGCCCCTCACCTTGTCCCTCAAAAAGTGCCAGTCCCTTGTGCAGTTCTCTCTCCCCCTGGGCCAGGGTGAAACCCAACCTGGATTTGGACATTGCACTCTGGAAGCTTAGCATATGAGAAACTTAAAATATTGACTTGGTGACAAAAATTATGAACTCACATATAAAACACCTTCTGGTAGACAATTACAATTTGATGGCAATTAAGTCTATCCAGGCTTCAAGTTACAAGTTTAATGCTACTTCTGATTTGTCTTTATATCTGGATTGTATCTATTCCCTTGGATTCTAGTAAAGCTCAGATGTGTTGGGGAAAAAAAGTAACAAACTTTATGCTTGAAGAGGAAATGTATTTCCTGTTTCCTGGGGGCAGGGTATTCTTCCTTTCTCTCTTTTCTGTCATAGAGTATGGCTAATATTGCAGCTATATTTGTAACAAAACAGTCTGTCACAGGGGTTGCAGGTACAGTTTTCCCCTCTGTACAAAAAGGGGTGTCCAAACTTTTGGCTTCTCTGGGCCGCATTGTAAAAAGAAAAAATGTCTGGGGGCCATGAAATACACATGAAATACACAAACACTTTTGATTTGTAAAAGAACAAAATGCACAGAAAAGAACTATTATACCAATTGGATAATCATATGGAGCTGGAATATGGGACACCTGGATATTAAATAGACTTATTATTATATTATTATTACCACTAACTGTGCAATGGGCTCCCCCCTACTGCTTTCTCCTTTGCTACATGACGTTTCCTCAGGAACTAAGCATTTCAAGCTGGGCCACATTCATATTCATCATGGGCTGCATGGGGCTCTCGGGCTGAAGGTTGGACAACCCTGCTTTAAATGTTAGGCTGATGTCACACAGGCCAAATCCACCTTAATCTCCACTGCAGCCTCCATTCGCTTAAATAGGAAATGCGTGATGGTGACAGCACCGGCATCTTTCAACCTGAACATGGAGCTGAAAAGCACAAAAAACAGAGTTGTCAGGTGAATGGAGCCTCAGTGGTGTATTCAGACATATCTCTACTGCCTAAGAATATTCACATTGTGCTATAGAATTAGGGATGCACAGAATCCAGGATCATTTCAGTATTTTGCCAAGATTCAGCCTTGTTTAGCAGGACTCAGAATTAGCAGTGACTTGTGTATCGCGTTGCTGTCGGACCCCGTGTAGCTGCTGGATTCAGTCGCAGACACAGGCATCTGTGCTTAGTGAGTAGCTGATCTGAGTTATGAAGATATAAAAACATATGACCAAAATGCTGCAAAAGGAGAAAACGAAGTCCATCTGAAGCACAAAAGCGAGTCTATTTCATGCCTTCTCCCAACTCACGTTGTGAGTATAATACACCACCAGAGCTAATAGAGCTCAAACAGTTGGTTGCTATCTTCCTCACTCCATAGTTACGTGCACAAATATATTGTTAAAGGGAAGCCCAAATTGTTGGTTGCTGCCTTCCTCACTCCATAGTTAGGTGCACAAATATATTACTAAACGGAAGCACGCGTTTTGTGATTTTAAGTGCACGATAGCACCAAGGTGTTGATGTGGAATAGAGATAAAAAACGTTATATGTAAAGTTTAATCAAGACACTGAATTCACAAAGGGTAAAATATTGCTTATTGAAATACTACACTATATTCAATTTCTGTTATTCCCCCTTCCTCAGGACTTTTGGGTTTCGAGGAATACGTCGATTGAGTCGTTTTGAAGAATCTGTTTGATTGAAGGCCAGAAGAGGAGAGCCTCATTGGGGGAAACCAAAAAAGATTATTCCTTGAACTCAAAGACATTTCGGACTCAGAATTAGTCAAATTCTGCCTGGCAGAACCGAATCCAAATCCAAACAAAAATGCGACTTTTCGTCACACAAACAGAAAGTCACAAATTTTTTAACTGAGCGCGGTTCTCTTTCTCCCTGTGCAAATATGCTAATTATGGTTCAGATTTGGTTTGGGGTTCAGCTGCAACTTTCACAAAGGATTCGGCATTTGGTCAAATCCTAAAATAGTGGATTCAGTGCATCCCTACATAGAATGTAATGGTCATTTAATATTTAATTGAATGATTTGTATATAAATTACTAAATGCTGTAAAAGTTATAGAAATGTAGCTTGCCCCCAAGGTTTACTTATTATAGTTGCAGTTTGGGGGTTGTATTGTGGGGTAAAGGCATTTTGAAGTGTACTGGGAGGGTTTTTATAAAGTATGGGCTAGTGTATTGGAGATATTGTTTTCCTTTTACACACATTTAAATTTTGTAAATCACAATAAATGAATTAATTATCTGACATTTGTAAACAATTTGTGAATGACACAGATCTTTAATTAATTAAGCTCCAGTCCTACAATGAATCAAGCCCAGCAGGAGTCATTTTAATTCTAGCCTCTAGGATAAGGCCCTCCAATGTCTCCCAAAATGTAAATGGCATTTCAGTCATTTTTATGAGCAGCGATGGAGCCCATTCTTCAATTGTTTGTACTGGGATTGCAAAGTACAAAGTGATTGCACAACAGTTATTTTATCTCACCATTACCAGGCTGCTGACTGATCTCAATCACTTTGGGACCCTGCAACCTACAGCACTTCTTGTATCAGAGTCTGCTACATGCCAAGATGAAGAAGAAAAGTTATAAAAAGATTATGTTGCCACAATTGCACCTCCTGCAGCAAATTATAAGAATGTCAGAAATCGCCAAGTTCCATGACCATATAAAAGCACAAGACTGCAGGTTGAATGACATTCTACTTGTCACATCTCCACGCTATACCACATTACACCACATATATCAGAGATTGAGTTGCGCTTTCCATATATTATTGCTAATAGCAAAGCTGCTGATACATGGGTAGATCTGACTTTTGCCCCAAATTTTAGAGTCCACTCATGGAGGGGTAAATGCCCCAATCTGTTGTTCTGGCATTAAGCTGCACAACCAGATCACTATGGGTCCAGTAAGACTGCTGATGGAAGCTTAAAACTGGTTGGGAATCAGACAGATTTTCCAGTACAGGTATTAGACCTGTTATCCTGAATGATTGAGACCTGGGGTTTTCCAGTTAGCAGATATTTCCCTAATTCAAACCTTCATGCTTTAAGTCTACAAGAAAATCTTGTAAACATCAAATACACATTAAACAAATCCAATAGGGTGTTTTTCGCTTCCTATAAGGCAGTGATCCCCAACCAGTAGCTTGTGAGCAACATGTTGCTCTGCAACCACTTAGGTGTTGCTCTTGGTGTCCTTAAAGCAGGTGCTTATTTTTGAATTTCAGGTTTGGAAGTGAGTTTTAATTGCATAAAAACTAAGTATAGTGCCAAGCAGAGCCTCCTGTAGGCTGCTAGTCCACATAGGGGCTACCACAATACCACAATATTCAATCATAGCACTTATGTGGCACCCCAAGATACTTTTTCATGCTTGTGTTGCTCCTCAACCCTTTTTACATTTGAATGTGGCTCACAGGTAAAAAAAAAGGTTGGGGATCCCTGCTATAAGTATTAATTGTAATTTAGTGGGGATCAAGTACAAGGTACTGTTTTATTATTACAGAGAAAAAGGAAATCATTTTTAAAAATATGGACTACCGTATTTGGATAAAATGGGGTCTGTGGGAGAAGACCTTTGCATAATTTGGAGTTTTCTAGATAACAGGTTTCCAGATAACGAATCCAAATCCCATGCAAAGTTTAAAGACGTTAACCCAGACACAGAAGAATTTCATGCCAATTTGACACAAGGTTGGTTGGCAGAATCAGATCAAAAATGGTTGACAGAAAGGGACATTTCCTATTCAGACAGAAATCCTCCTATATATAGAATGCCTAAGAATTATTTGTTTCTATAGTTTTCAATGTCATATGTCATTGTCTGTTTTCTGGAAATCCCTTCAAGCCATACTAGGGTGCACACAGTTAATTACTTATAATTCCTAAAAACAATGGTTTTATCAGTCCTTCAAATCTTTTGGTTTTCTTAGGATGAACATTATTTCTGCTTTTGTGTAAATGCACTTTATGTGATAATCAGAAGCTAAAAGGAATAACAGCAGTAGTGTAAGCCATTCAGCCTAGGGTTGCCACCAAGCTGGTATTTTACTGGCCTGGCCGTTAAAAATGATGGTTGATCCCAATGTTATAAATAGGGAAAAAGATAAATACTGTATATAGAAACGTTGGTATTTTTTTCCGGGAAAGGTGGCAACCCTAATTCAGCCCCACACTCAGGTCAGGACTGGGAGTCAAAATAGGCCCTGGTACTCCAGGTACACAGAGGCCCAATACAGCCCTCACCAGTAGTGATGTGCAAATCTGACCTGGCAGCCCACTAAATAATGTCTATAGAATCTTACAGCAACCCCTCTGGAATTTCCCAGAACTTAGAGATTGCCAGTCCAGGCCTGACCACTGGCCTATTCATCCCTAAAACCCATGGGAAACAGGCATCAGCCAGGACCCACAATGAAATCGTTTAGTTTTAGACCCACCATGCTTACCCATCAATACCCCTCTATAATTCTCCTTTCAGCTTCTGAAAATAAAAAGCAACACCTCCCATTTATTCATGTTTAGAAGACAGATAGTATGCTTTTATTGTACACTAGAGGATTCCCTTCTAATTTTCACTTTCATCTCTGTATAAAGTGAATGTTGTAAATATGCAATAAAAGCAGCCATGATGAATTGTGACCTTTATTCTTAACTCATTGTATCTTGCATTTGAGCTCATTTAAAATGCTAAAATGAACTGTCCATTGTTCAGAAGGGTACATTTTCTGTTGCAGGATGCATTAAATGCCATGTCAACGTGCTTCTTTTGGTGGGTACCCTGCAATTACTGTCAGCCTGGACATGACTAGTAATTCCAGGGATCTTGCCTTAGTAGCCACAACACAACAATAATATGCTTTAGTGTTCCCATGTAAGCTGCAGTGGAATTTTTGTACCCAGATTTTGCACTTTGCACATTGCATTTTGTTTCTAAATCATATGGTAATATGTAACATAGTAAAATAGTAAGTTAGGTTGAAACACACGTCCATCAAGTTCAACCTTTCAACTTTTTTTAACCTGCCTAACTGCTAGTTGATCCAGAGGAAGCCTCTCCAATTTGTTTAGAGGGGGAGAAAAACTCCTTCCTGACTCCAAATCTTCCATAACCCTGTATTCCCTCACTTGCTAAAAAGCCATCCAACCCCTTCTTAAAGCTATTTAATGTATTAGCCTGCACAACTGATTCAGAATATTTAGGCGGACCCTATTTTCTTCTAATTGGAATGGGTGACCTTATGATAGCTGGAAAGACCTTCTAGTAAAAAAAGTATCGGAGAGTTATCATATCACCCCTTAAGCACCTTTTCCCCAATATGGCCAGTCTTTCCTCACAGCTAAGATTTGCCATACCTTTTACCAGCTTAAGGTGGCCATACACGGGCCAATTAAAGCTGCCCACAGACAAAGTCGGCAGCTTATTGGCCCTTGTATGGGGCCCTCCGACGGGCTTTACCAATCAATATCTGCCCATAAGTCGGCCAGATGTCTATTTGGCAGGACTAAAAATCCCGTTGGATCGTAGCTGTTTCTGTTCGTTGATGTGGTCCAGCAATCAGAATGCCCGTATCTCCTCTATTGTGATTCAATCATTGGGCCCTAGGGCCAAGGGGATAACTACTGGGGGAGCAGGGGGTGCAACTGGGCCAGAGCCCGCACCCCTGCAGGTCCCCCCCCCAGCAGTCTCGCGCCTGCTACAGTTGTCTGGAATCGGTTGCAGCGGCGCAGAAATCAGTCACGGACAAGGGGGGTGGGGCTGCATGGCCCGTCCCCACCTGTTACTGCCTAGGGCCCATGATCAGATCACCCTGATATCGTCCACCTTGAGGTGGGCATATGGGGGAGACATCCGCCCGTTTGGAAACAATGTCCTTTTCCATAATGGATCTGCCTAGTGCAGTCCCATTAAGGGTATAAGTGGCTTGAATATTTTTACATCCCAGGTGCATGACTTTACATTTATCAATATTGAATCTCATTTGCCACTTAGCTGCCCAGATTGCCAGTTTGTCAAGATCCTGTTGCAAGGATGCCACATCCTGGATGGAATTAATTGGGCTGGATAGTTTTGTGTCATCTGCAAACACTGATAAATTACTGACATCCTTGGTGTCTCAGAAATATAGAACCACAATGCCTGGCATCTGTGCATAAAAGAAGAAACATCCTGCTTTTGGTGTTACCTTTCCAGGCAAACTTTGTGGAAACTTTAAAGACCACCTATGGCCTATGCCCCAGGAATGATATCCTGTTTCCTGTATATAGAGCATAACACAGAATTGTCTGGCTACTCTCTTGTGGCTTTCATTTCTTTTGGCTTCCTTAGAGACCTTGAATAATAACTCCCTTAATCTTCATTTCCTTCCAGCAAAAAAAGACAATAATTTCAAGATTTATCCTTGGATTATGATAGGTAAGGGCAGCAGACTAGACTATACTGAATAACATTTTTTCTACAGTCTGCCTTGTTTTGTATATAGATAGGCCTAAATATGCGTGGAACTGCCATATTTCTTGCATCTATCTAGGAGATTTTTATAGCCTGCATAATAACCCAAACCATAGTTATTGCTGTTTTTGAGCATGCAGAGCCTCTGTTCTATGAAGACATATCTAGACACTTTGCAAAAATAAAAAGGTGTTCCAACATTGGCACATAATGCTCTGTATAATTACATGTATTTATGATGTTAACTTGAAAAATACTGATCCAAGTATAAATAAACATTGCTGACCAACACTGCTTTTAACACAGCACTTTACACAATTTTAAAAGGAGAACTAAACCCTAAATATGGCTAAAACTGCCATGTTTTATATACTGAACTTATTGCACCAGCCTAATGTTTCACCTTCTCAATAGCAGCAATGATCCAGGATTTCAAACATGTCACAGGGGGCGGGGTCACCATCTTGGAAAGTGTCTGTGACACTCACATACTCAGTGGGCTCTGGGTAGCTGTTGAGAAGCTAAACTAAGGGGTCGTCATAAATTATCAAGCAGAAAGTGAGGGTTACCTATAATATAAGCTGATGCTACAAGGCTGATGATTAAATTCTGATGCTAGTTGCACTGGTTTATGTGCTGCTATGTGGTAATTCTCTGTATTAATGACTAATCAGACTTATACTGTGACATTTCTATTGTATGTGTACAGTACTGTTTATTTTGAGTTGGGCCCTAAGCTCAGTAAGTGACAGCAGCACAGATCATGTGCAGTGAATCAGTAGAAAAGAAGATGGGGAGCTACTGGGGCATCTTTGGAAACAAAGAGTAAGGAAAAGCTCCTTACCGGTCCGGCGGGGACGCCCGCCGCGCCATCCTCCCCTTGTCCCTGCTTCCTAGTGCGCGCCGCGCGCGCACTTCCGATTTTTATAGGCGCATGCGTGATAGGTTTTGTTCCTGGTGCCTTGTTCTTTGTGCTGAAAAGCTTCTAGTCTGTCTGATACCTGTGTTTGACCTTGCCTGGCTGTTTTGACTACTCTGATCTCTGGAACCTGACCCTTGCCTGAAACCGACCTTGATTCTGCTTAACCCTTTGCCTGACTTCCTGGTTTGACTCCTGCTTGTTATTTGACTCCGGTTCTGTCTAAAGGTGGCCATACACGGGCAGATAAAAGCTGCCGACATCTGTTCGTTGATGCGGTCCCGCAATCCGACCGCCCGTACTGATCCGAACGTTGGGCCCTAGGGCCCACGATCGGATCAGCCTGATATCGCCCACCTCAAGGTGGGCATATCGCGGAGAGATCCGCTCGTTTGGCAACATCGCCAAACGAGCGGATCTCTACGTGTATGGCCACCTTAAGTCCTTCTGATTGATTACCTGGTTTGACCCTTGCCTGCCTGACGATCCTAGCTATCTGCCTGCCTCGACCCGGCCTGTCTGACTACGAATCTGTCAACTCCTATTGTACCGTGACCTTCGGCCTAACTGACTTTATTAACCGTCGTGCCCCTCTGCTTGCCAGAACTCCTTGCCTTGCTCCTCTCAATAAGTCCAGGTGGCATCTGAGTAGCTGAGGGCTCCTCCGAAGCCAAAGGCGGTCACACTACTGGTGAAGCCGAGCCGAGACCAGGGAGCTTGGCATCTGTTCTGGTTTAGGGTGCCGACCGTGACACACATATCTTTACTGCTAAGGGCTGTGGTTGCCTTGGGCTGGTGCAGAAGCAAAAAACACAATGTACAACGTTTCTAGCCTACTTCATTAGTTTCACTTTCCTTGTCCTTTAAGGGCAGTATAAAATAATGACATTTTACAACCTTTTTTTGGTGCAATAATATAAATAGTACAGGGGATACTGCAGTGAGGAGTCCTGCGGCAGAGATGTAGGGGCACTGCACCAATGAAGCAGTTTGAGAAATTTGCCTCAGGTGGTAGCAACCCACAAGGGGCTGCCACTCTTAACTTTTAAAGTAGAATTTCCTATTTTCAAACCAGATTCTGCTGTTTCAGTCTGCACAAGCGACATGGACCCCCACCTGGACCCTCTCTGACGCTGAATAGGTGAGTGCAGGGGGAGAGCATGAATACCACCTCAGGGAAGCAGAAGGGTAAGGATCGTCCATGTGGAGAAGGCACTTGAGATAGAAAAGTGTCAATTGCAGGTTGCGAAATGGCCAGACTCCTGAAGAATAGACAGGGCATGGGATCTGTGGGATAATGATTGTACCCCCAATGGTGAAGGGCAGTACTAACTTAGTAAAAAGGGGTCCCATGATTACTGATTGTGCTCCTACTCCCATTATTCTTTTATAAAATTCAGATTAGTGCAGCACGGTTGGAAGCCACTATCTATGGCTGCTTGACTTTCTGTCGCTGGCACAACTGAAGCCCAGGACCAGACTGGCCGGTTCAATGAAAAATGGTTCACTGCATCTTTTCCTGGAAAATCTAATACATTTGTTCATTTGATTTCAGGCCACTAAATAAGTTTAATCCAAACTTTCTTCGGTTTGCAATGGTGAATGTGAAACAAAACTGCTGCATAGCAACATTCTATTTCCCTGCCATTACAACATGCAGATCCTGCAGGGTTAAGCCAAAAATGAAAGCCAAAGTAAATGCCATGGCTGATATTTTAGTAGCTGCCTATTCTACAATGTATTATTCAAATGCCTGGACTGAAATAATATTGCCTTTAATTGATCTGCTGGTAATTGTAGTGTAGGTAAGGTAAAGTAAAGATCAACACAAAGGGTAGCTATATATTTAAGGTGATTTGTGTAGAAGCAGAAGGCAGACTCTGGTTACTTAAAGATGGGTGGATGCCATGCAATTTTCTTTCATTCCTTGCTTGGGCAGCTAGGGGAAAATGAAACATGACGAAATGTTCTCTAATAAGGCTGACCTAGCAGATATTCCTCTAAAAAGCTATGAATAGTAATGAACTGTAACACGCAATTATTATTTTTTTTTTCAACCTAAATAGGGGAGAAAGCTGTACCTTTTCTACTACATTCAGATGTTTGATAGGTTAAAAAGAACATTAGGATTTGAGGTTAGATGAACTGATAATGGGCAGATGAAATGGGTTGAATAGCAAGCTACTGTGTTAGCATATTATTTTTCCGGTGTCTGTGGAAAAATAAATGATCATTGAAGTCATGGTTGTTTGGGATCTCTCCTGAAAACCCTATATCCAGACACCTGGAATTATGGGAAAGCTTTCTCATAGACTCGATTTTATGATTATAATTCAAAATTTTTGTTTTTATAATATACCTTTTCTCTGTATTAATAAAACAGTACCTTGTACTTGATGGTAACTAACCTGCATGAACCCATATTGGAGGCAAACCCATCAAATTGGGCTTATTCAAGGTCAGACTGGGCTGGCGGGACACCAGGAAAAAACTCTGGATGCTGCCCCTTTATCTCCCCTCAGCCCAGATCACGGGTGCAATAAGAGAAAACAGCATACGCTACAAGATACGTGCAGGTGGAGTGGGGGGCAGATGCAACTTGCAGCACCAGGTGGACCTCACTGCTGGGCCCCTTAAGGTTGTTCACCTTTGCGATAACTTTTAGTATGATGTAGAGAGGGATATTCTGAAACAATTTGTAATTGGTTTTTATTTTTTAGTATTTGTGGTTTTAAAGTTATTTAGCTTTTTGTTCAGCAGCTCTTCAATTGGCATTTTAAGCATTCTGGTTGCTAGGGACCAAATTACCCTAGCAACCATGCATTGATGTGAATAAGAGACTGGAATATGAATAGGAGAAGCCTGAATTGAAAGATAAGTAATAAAACGTAGCAATAACAATACATTTGTAGACTTACAGAGCATTTGTTTTTTAGATGGGGTCAGTGACGCCCATTTGAAAGCCGCAAAGAGTCAGAAAAAAGGCAAAAAGACTATAAAAATATGAAAAAAAGAAGACCAATTGAAAATTTGCATAGAATTGGCTATTCTACAACACACTAACAGTTCATGTAAAGTTGAACCATCCCTTTAAGACAGCAGCCCAGATGCTAGATACAAGGTATAATCCAAATTGTAGAAAGACCCCCCCGGATCCCTTCATTCCAGAAGTAGGTCCCACTTGGTTATTTTGTAGCTCTGGGCTACTTCTGTTAAGGAATATGAAAATCCACCATTTTTCAATCCGGTAGCGGTAACAGCTTGCTCTATATCTCATGCAGATTGGAGAGATTTTTCAGCTGTGGTGAAAAGATGTATTCATTCACATTTTGCATTAGCTTAGCTGCTGTCAAATTGTTAAATGTCAGCCTGATGTAGTATGACAGTTGCCCTGGATAATAAGATCCAGAATATTTATATCCATTAGTTCTTATGTTGTATTGTTGGGCAGGGTACATTATAAAAGTCCTCCTTCCCCTAGGACATTATAAAGTGGGATGGGTGCCTTCATTAACTAAAGCAGGGCGGCCAACGAAACCCTTCCCCATCCCCTTGTGTGGCCCTCCACATCAAAGTCTGCCTACCATGTGTAAGATTTAAAGGAAAACTATACCCCCAAAATGAATACTTGAGCAACAGATAGTTTATATCAAATTAAGTGGCATATTAAAGAATCTTACCAAACTGGTATATTATTATTATTATTAACATGTATTTCTATAGCCCCAACTTGTTTCGTAGCGCTGTATATATATTTAAGTAAATGTTGCCCTTTTATGTCTCTTGCCTTGAACCACCATTTCATGATGGTCTGTGTGCTGCCTCAGAGATCACCTGACCAGAAATATTTCAACTCTAACTGTAACAGGAAGTGTGGAAGCAAAAGACACAACTCTGTCTGTTAATTGGCTCATGTGACCTAACTTTATAGTTTGTTTGGTATGTTTGTGTGCACCGTTGAATCCTGCGATCCCAGGAGGCTGTCCTTATTTTTTAAAATGACAATTTTCTATTTATGATTACCCAATGGCACATGCTACTAAAAAAGTATATTATTATGAAAATGGTTTATTTACATGAAGTAGGGTTTTACATATGAGTTGTTTTATGCAATATCTTTTTATAGAGACCTACATTATTCAGGGGGTATAGTTTTCCTTTAAAAGGTATCACTACAGAGATTAACTGGCCCCTGCATTGTTTATATCTCAAATTCAGAGTGTAATCCCCTGTATTTCTCACATGTCATTCTCCTGTATTGTTCACATTTGTAACACCTCTATTGTTCACATGCTACTGTTGGCACCTAAGTCCCAGACTGAAACGGCCCACATTGTTCACTGGCATTCCAAGTACCTAGGGTCCCAAATAGCCTCCACCAGCCGACTAAATAGTGATTGTCTATGGCATCTTACAGAACCCACAGGTTGCCAGTTCAGGCCTGCACCCCATGGTAAAGTTATTGCCAGGGGAGGAGGAGGTATTTGGATTTAAGGATATGTTTTTAAATGACATATTTTTCACATATGACTGATATCCCTGCAGTGAGCACCAACCATTTGGTTTTTTTGGTGTGCTACCACAATTAATGTGGACATAGTCTTGTGGCAACACAGTTGTGGTTTAAAGTGGGTGTGGTTTAAAACATGGAGTGGCTAACACTGGCTTCCATTATCAACCCTCCACTGCATAGGCCAGAAAGATTCCGCTCCTCGGTACCACAGAAGTTGAACAGCACTGAGCTAAAGGGTTTGTTTTCCCCTCAGTAATTGTTTAGGGGTGGGGTGTGATTTAATTATGCCGTTAATATTAACATGTCTACGGTATTTTCAGGTGGGGGCATTTTAACTGTGCTGATGCTCTTGATTATTCCCTACACCAAGTTCTAAATTGGAGCATTCATCATAATCCAGTACACACAACAAACATTGAATAAATATCTGCCTCCCCTGAGGCTAGTTTTTGTAAATGTAAAAAAAGAAAAAAAAACAGCATTTACAGGAACAAGAAGATGACTAAGCCCCCCAACACCCAGCCTGTTATATGCTGCAGACAGGCACGATGCTAGGTATGTTTATACCAGAGATAGTGGTACAAAAACATATACACGACTCAAACATACAATAAACCTACAAGGGTCCAAATGACTGAAAGTGAAAGATAGTAGGACCATTAGGTGCCCTATGAGCCCGTCATTAACATGAGGTCTTATAATTCTGGTGCTGCAGTGACATTTCTCTCAGACACACCATTAACTATCCGCATTATTATTGTTCCCTGGCAGGCAACTCCGAGCAGCAGGAAGGGATATTTACAGTATGTAGCATGGTCACCACGACTTCTCTGTGATGTTTAGGTTACATGCAGGAAACACTATCGGTTTCAGCCCACTTCCTCTGCCCAACAGGAAATGCAAGAGATGGAACGGACTTGGCAAAGGGACTGTTATTATTTTTAGATTAAACTTCTTTACAAGATGACGGTCACTAATCAGAGGTTTCATTGGGATTTTTCCCAGAACGTATCCCATTACATAGCTTCACATTAGCCTAACAGAACGAGTCTCCTTGCAGTGAGCCGCAGGGAAACACATTTATGTCAACTTAGTATTTGTAGAGCTGGAGGTTTTTGCTTTCATTTTCAGATTAGGATTCACCAGCTACATTTGTCTTTTTTGTTGCATTAATATTTTCCAAAATTGCTATGTATTGGTACTTAAATTGGCCTTTGTAAATTATATCAAGGAGTATTCATCCATTGGGGTGATATTGGAGGTAATACAGATTGGAAATTTAATGGAGTATTCTATGGAAAAGTTATTTTCTTAAATTTCATTAATTTAAAGTGATCCTGACACTTAACCCCTCAATGTAAATGTACATTAAAAGTTACTGATAGGTCAAGTTGATAATTCTTTGCAGATAGGGCTGCTTTTGCAAGTGTTATGTGAAATTCCCAAACCTGATGATTTTGCCAAACAGACTGTCCCATCTCAACGTTTCTACTGCTAATGGACTCCTGTTGCACAAATATGGCAGCCGAGTGGACTTGCTTACATATGTGCTAAATTAATTATAGAAACCAGTAAGAATTTGTTTACAACCTACAAAACAAAAAGAATGATTTTTTTGGCTGCTATTGGTCCAGTTAAGCACCAGTATTATAAAATCAGCCCTTGCATCAAGCAATGTTTAATTTTGGAAGCCAATTCCTTCATACAGAGCACAGGACAAGGTCATAAACACTCCAGAAAATGCTGCTATATGCAATCAGTCTTAAGTTATTTAATGAACATGTGCCATCATCGTGCACCTTCTAGTAGTATATCTCCCTGTTGTGCAGATTATACAAAATATGTATGGTTATTTCTTGCAAGTCTCAACCTACTTTCAGTTTGCACAATCAAAACAAATAAGCAGTTCATCATAGAGAAGCCCTTGGTACAGTAGAAACGTGGAAGAACATTACCACAAAACAACTTCTTGTGGTTTTCAAAAGCCTTTATTGGTGCTTCATGGGAATCACAGCAGCGTTTCAGGCCCTGCAGACTTTTTTCAAGCTTGAAGAAAGGCCGCACGGCCTGAAACGTTGCTGTGATGCCCAAATAAAGGCTTTTAAACCACAAGAAGTTGTTTGGTGGCGCTGTCGTCAAAGTTTCTACTGGATAGATGCTGATGGAAAGTGGCCATTGTAGAAAGTGCACCGCTTCAACAAAGTAACTATAATCGTTGTGCTGATTACTTGTCAATCCTCGAAGCCCTAGTATAAACAAATGGAGCAACTCCATTTACAGAATGATTTGATCAAGCCTCTGACTAAATGTGCCAGAAGATCCTTCCATAGGATACAAGGATATCACTTGATATAAGCAGGCTTCATCTTGAGGTGGTATCTGCGAAATTGTGGTTCTTACTCCTAGAAGCGATCGTACTGGCAGATAAACTAGGAGAGGTTGAATAACTTTCTAGCAAGTAGAAATAAAAGCTTACTAAAATGAATAGTACATAAGCCTGATTGTGCAGAGGTTGCTTTCCACCTTCCTCTGTATCCTCTAGAACAGTGATCCCCAACCAGTAGCTCGTGAGCAACATGTTGCTCTCCAACCCCTTGGATGTTGCTCCCAGTGGCCTCAAAGCAGGTGATTATTTTTGAATTCCAGGCTTGGAGGAAGGTTTTGGTTGTATAAGAACCAGGTGTACTGTTAAACAGAGCCTCAATACAGGTTGCCAATCCACATAGGAGCTACCAAAAGGCCAATCACAGCACTTATTTGGCACCCCAAGAACATTTTTCATGCTACCATTGCTCCCCAACTCCTTTTTCTTCTGAATGTTTCTCACGGCCTCAAAAGGTTGGGGACCCCTGCTCTAGAACAAGGGTCCCCAACCTTTTTCACTCATGAGCCATATTCAAATGTAAAATAATTTTGGAGAGCAACATAAACCATGCAAAAAGTTCCAGATAAGGGTTGTGCTTGGGTATTGGTAGCTCCTATGTGGCCTTTAAGCCAGGAATCATAAATAAGCACCTGCTTTTAAGGCCACTGGGAGCAACATCCAGGGGGTCGGAGAGCAACATGTTGCTCACGAGCCACTGGTTGGGGATCCCTGCTCTAGAAGCTATGCAGAATGAAAAAAATGTTGAATTTGATGGGTAGGTGTTTTGGTTGTTCATGATGTTAATCTGTACCAAGGGAACATCCTTCTCAGGAGAATGCAGATGTCAATTATGTACACAAACTCTGCTTCAGTCATTTTCCAAGGACGTTTTGTGCCAAACCCAATTGCTGGCACCATAGATTTACACTGGAAATTTACACTTCGATTTAAGACAACGCATGCTTACTGGTTGCAGCAAAAGAGATACAATGCGGTTGTTGGAGTTTTCTTTTTTTTTTTCTTTTAATTAATTTCTATTTCAGGTGGTGCAAGTTCACCCAGAGCAATATTCATTTAAACACTTTCTGGACTCCTCATCTGGAACATCGCAAATAAAGCTTCTGCATTCGGATTCTTCCAATTCATTACACACCAACGACTTGTAATAAGTTTGTCTTTATTAAAAATATAAAATATATAACAGTTATACACCAATAAAAACAGTATATAGAGCAGTCACCCAAGATCAGTTAAAATGTGCAAACAGAAAGGTTACCAGCTTTCTGCATTCCATTCAAGTACTACAACACAGTCGCACACACAATTAAAAGACATGCAGTAAGTGCAAAGTGTAAACTCTTAATAAAAAAAATGAATACCTTAAGAAAAACCTCACATTATTAAAAATAACTGGAATTACAAAAAGTAATTGGCATCATTTAAAGGACTACATTAGCTGTGCATGCATGTTTCATGTCACAGTTTTACAACTTAAAGCAGTAAGGGGGCAATGGTGTATTTCCCAGGAGCATACTCCACCTTTTATGAACATTTAATAATAATGGAGGGACATCAGCAGACCTTAAAGAAAAAAAAAATGGATTTAGTCAGATCTGGTAGAGAAATGACACAAGTTTAACAGTTTGACAACATCACTGCATCAAAATAACCAGCTTTTAGATCACATCTTCCATAGGAAGGAATGGATAGATCATTATTAAAACACAGAGTAAAAAGCATTCAGAACAGTTTGGGAAGCTGCCTAAGTCTGTTAACGTCTAAAATATCACCGACTGTACTTGGTCCACTGAGACATTTTTTATTTCCAGAGAAGCCATCATGTTTTTCATGAAAGAACTGCAAGTCCCCAGTGTTCTCTTTTTCTGGGTGCTGTGTAAATTGCGCTTTTCCGGTCGACAATTTGGTCCTGGCCTTTAAATCTTTCAGGAAATGCACAGGTTTATCCTCCTGCAGAGGCGTTGCATTTATAAACTTCCCAGAGATCTCATTTGTAATATTTCTCAGTTTATTTGTCTCTGGATGATGAGCCCATCCAATGACAGAGTCCACATCAGCAGTTTTCTTTTTCTGCTCCTCACAAGTAACACTGTCATCCTTACAAGAATCATTAAAGAACAGTCTCCTATGATCACTTGGGGAGTCACTTGGCATAGGTGTTAAAGCAAAGCTACTGGCATTGGGTAAATCGGGTTCATCCATGCTGCTGTCGCTACTTTCTATCAAGCCATATCTTTTCATGTATTTCTTGGTCGCAAAAGACATGTTGCTTGGGGAAATCAAACTAAGCCCAACCATGCTTTTCTCAGTAGTTGTAGGTAAGAGACTGTTGTAAGAGATAGAATCACTTTGCTTGTTCTTATTTGCATGGCTCAGTGAAAGCTGGGTCAGCTGGGATTCATTTAGGTACTTCAGGGCAATGGCATTTGCCTCCATGCTTAAGTCCACCCCATTAGGGACAAACCCACTCAAGCCAATATTTGAGAACGACATGTAGTTCAGTCTAGGGATAACTGCCTCTGGATTGATACAGGCAAGTATGCTGCAAGAAGAAAACAACAGTTAGTGTTGGAATAATTAAAGCAAACATGCATTACAAACAAAAGATATGAAGTGGCAGGGACTCTGGTCAGCTACAGATTAAATAAAAGCATGATTCCTAATCAAGTACTTAAAGGAAAACTATACCCTGAAAATGAATTTTTGAGCAACAGATAGTTTATATCAAATCAAGTGACATATTAAAGAATCTTACCAAACTGGTATATATATTTAAGTAAATATTGCCCTTTTACATCTCTTGCCTTGAACCACCATTTCATGATGGTCTGTGTGCTGTCTCAGATCACCTGACCAGAAATATTTCAACTTTAACTGTAACAGGAAGAAGTGTGGAAGCAAAAGACACAACTCTGTCTGTTAATTGGCTCATGTGACCTAACTTTATAGTTTGTTTGGTATGTTTGTGTGCACCGTAGGATCCTAGGATCCCAGGAGGCTGTCCTTATTTTTTAAAATGGATATTTTCTATTTATGATTACCCAATGGCACATGCTAATAAAAAAGTGTATTAATATGAAAATGGTTTATTTACATGAAGCAGGGTTTTACATATGAGTTGTTTTAGGCAATATCTGTTTATAGAGACCTACATTGTTCGGGGGGTATAGTTTTCCTTTAACAGCCGTTTCTGGTTAGATACACCTACTATAAGGTCAAGTAACCTACTTAAACCAATCATCTTCAAAAAGGTCAAGAGGAGTTACATGATAGAAAGGAAACGTTTGATCCTACTGGTTTATTTAACTGGTACAAACTGTACTTGTGTTCCCTCCACATGAAGGCATACCATAGAAAACTACGAGTTGGCATTTGCTCTGTATTAGCCATGTTACCATAGCAGTTCTACTTACTGTAGTTATTAGGTATAATAGATTGCCTATACTAGAGGATTTTGTGAAAAACCAAAGGAGATAGTTATCCAATATAAATAATTCTAAAACAACTGGACTTGCTGAGCAATTACTGAAGGAACATAACTCTTGTATCAAGGAGATAGTTCTAAAGTGCTTTGTATTTTCAAAATGCCAATAATGTGGCAGATGACAGGAAATTTAGATGGTCAATCTCCTGGAATACAGCAGTGTCTCTGTAACCACATGCTTTACAAAGAAAAACTAGAAAGACCTTAAAAGAATAGTTTTGCCTACTTTTATATAACATTAGGTCCAACCAGATTTTTTTTTATATAGTTTAGATTAGAGTATCTGGTTTCCGAAACCATTACTTTAAAAGTAAACATTTATTTTATCTACAGATGCAGCCACTTGGACTGTGTTATCTAAAGTTATCTTAACTCATTTAATGCATTTAAAGGACATGTAAAGCCTACATTTTCCTCCCATGTATATAAGTTGGGCATATCTTCCCCACCCAAACTGCATCATATGTACTGCATATACCCCCTCTGTTTGCCAGCACCATCACATTTTCCTAAAACACACAGCAGCTTTCACCTGGCGGCCATTTTCCCTCTGATGCATTATCAGTACTATTGACATCTGAAATAAGACATGTATGCTGTAAAGTCCATGCAGTGCGGAATGCAGGTTTACACAGGCACAACATACTTTGATAAAAAAAAGTTCTGCTGGATTTGAGCACTGTAATTGTTAAGCTGAGCTCAGGAGAGGTGGTTAGGAGAAAAAAATAGCAACAGACAGTTTCTATAGGAACAAGCAATGCTCTCTTCATTGGCCGTTAGTCTGGAGGGTGTGTTTGTAATCTGAGCTGAGAGGAACTGAGCATGCTCACTGAGCCAAGAGCCAAAGGAAACTCCTGAGGGAGGGGGCAGAGTGGTTTAGTGTAGTAGAAGGATTTGTAACTGATTAAGGGGATACTGCAGCCTTACTGTTAACCTTTTAACAACCAGAGTGGCAGTTATCTAAAGATTTCAAAGAGGCTATTCATTGATTACATTTTTGTGGAGAGGGTTGACATGTCCTTTAAAGCTTTTCATTAGCATACCAAAGCACCATTGTTTTCAATGGTGAACTCTAATTGGATGGGATGCTGCGACACAATATTCTTTGCTAAGTGGGATAAATGGGAAATCTGAGTTTAGTTATTCCGTGTCAAACAATCCAAAGTGGCTTCATCTGTATATTGTTCATACATTATTTAATAAGGACTAATTAGAATGATATTTAAAAAATGTACTCTGCACAAGACGATGTGAAAAGAAAAATAAAGAAAAATGGGTGCAGTTCACATATTCCTCCACACAAATTTACCTTGCACTGTCTGCAGTGTCAGCCTTAGTTGCATGCAGCTCGGATGTATTCATATCGATATTTACTCCCAGACTCTTCAGTTGTTTCAGAGTGGCCTTTAACACATTTTTGTCATTATTTTCAGTTGGGTTACAAGGCAAAACCTCTGTCTTCTCCATTATATGACTTGAATAATTTTTTGTACTGGTCATCTCATCCTCCGTTGAAGAGGTCTTCAATAGATTGTTTACCTGAGTCTAGAATGAAAGAAAATAAAAAATCACCACCTTGTTCTAGTTATACAGACCTGCAGGACTAGTTGCTATTTCCTTACCAGTAAATCCTGATAAAACTTCTCTGGAGGAACATCAGATACTCCACTGTCAATTTCTGCCGTGTTTGGGCTCTCGGTGCGATCAGTTTGATTGGCAAGGCTTTTAGAATTGTTAATGTCCTGCTGTACATCATGTAATGGGTAACTGGCATCATCCCTCTCATGAGAAACACTGAGAACACAACATGAAATAGGAAATCATGGATTCTACAGGACTACTAAAAAAAGGGGGAATACAGTTTACAACACATTTTGAGCAAAACAAGCTCTTGATCAAAACTTAACTCTGCTCAAGTGGATTACATATATTTTATATACACACACAAGTTATTTTGAAGCTTCCCCCTTTTTCAAATGTTGCATACACATTCTTACACACCCTTTAACAGTTTGTGGCAGATAAGAATTCTAACTGAACAAGGAGATTAAGAAGAGGAGGGGGCCCCCCACACAAGACATGTAAAGAAAATTAAATTACAAAGAAAAAAAAATAAATACTTAATCATACACATATAGTTAGAAGTAACCATTATTTGTGTACAGTAGTTTTAAAGCATAACAATGTATTTACAGGCTTTATATACAACATAAAACAGACAGAGCCTGTTATAGTCAAGATACTGGTAAAATATTACGGAATTTTTCAGATACGATATAAAATGATGTTTTCTGCTAGATTTGCATCAGGGATTAAACAATTAAATCATAAAGGAGTCCACCCAAAAACAATTTTAATTTAGTGTAATGACAATTCTAAGCAGCATTCCAATACACATTATCAGTGGCTTTAACGTTTGTAGATGTAATAACAAAAAGCAGGGTTTATCCTTTTGTTATTTGGTGCTGATAAAGTAGCACAAAAGTCAGTTCTCCTCCAGATCTGGTTTCTGCTACATTGCTTCAGGAGTCAGAGAAAGGAGGGCACAGGATAGTAAAACAGTAATACAGATGAAAAGGTTTTATGCTCATCAGAAAGTAAAATGTGTAATGGATGTATACAGGAAAGTTGCTTATAATTACATTTTATTTCACTATACAAAAAATATTTTTAATGGAAAGATCCCTTTAATAGTTACTGCTGCTTATGTGCTGGTAATGAAGCCATATAGAATGAATGTGCTCGACTGTTCAAAGCAGTGAATCGTCTTCTATGGAACTGGCACTCTTATTTGAGAACAAATCATTTAGAGACCAAATTGGTATGGAGCCATTCACAGATCTTTTACTGTGCTCATATGACCAAACCAGATATTAGCTGCCAAAATAAACACTTGATGTCTCTTTGCTTGTGTGAAAAAACTTCAAATACCAAAAATGACAGCATTCATACAGCTACCCTATTCAGCATGTGATCCAACTGGCAAAACCTTAGGATCACTGCCATGCTGCCAAACAAATGGAGGGCTACGTCACAGGGAGCCCAGGACTCGACTGCTCAGATTGCAGAGGAATATGTGTAGCCACACTTTTAAAGCACAAGGAAAGGCAAAAAAAATAGACTCCCATTTTTACTTTCTTTAATGATAAAGAAGACGATCGCCAATATACTTTATTTATAAAAATGTCTACTGTTTTTATAAGAAACCTGACTGTATGCAGTAAAAGTCTCCCTTCATTTACTTCGGTGGATAGGAATTGTCAGATGGTCACTAACTGCTCTGCAGGGAAACAATCATATGCCTGTAAAAGCAGGGGGAGCCCCGCCTTACTTCCCAGCCATCCTGAACTCGAGCAGCTTTGTTTCCCTGTAGAGCAGTAGGCGACTGTGTAGAGATTTTTATTGGATTTTATTTTTGCCTTTACATCGCTTTTACCGCTTACAGTTGCAGGGACAAACATCATAGAGCCAGATTTAAAGGAGAATTCAACCCCTACATGAAAAAAATCCCTCCCCTGTGTAGGCCCCCCGGGCAAATGTCCCTAACTTTTTACTTACCCCTCCTTCCAGGTCCTGTCCAGCGGAGTTCACAGGCACCCCCTTCTCCCGATCACTCTTCTTCCTGGATTGCCCGGCGTTTTCTGGCACTTGCACAGTACGAGGGATTGCCGGTGCGATGTACTGCACATGTGCCGAAAGTCACGAAGTTTCGGAAAAAAGGAAATCATAGAATTTGTGACTTTCGGGCACATGCGCAGTTGGAGGAATCTGCCGATACAGAGCTACTGTGCATGCACCCAAAAGCCACAAAGTTTAAAATTTCTTTTTTCAGAAACTTTGTTACTTTCGGCGCATGCGCAGTAGATCCACAACAGAATATTCCAGAAAACGCCTGTCAATCCAGAAAGAAGAGCGATCGGGAGGAGATGTCGCCTGTGAACTCTGGACAAGACCTAGAAGGAGGGGTAAGTAACAAGTTAGGGGCATTTGCCTGGGGAAGGTTTTTTCATGTAGGGGTTGAATTCTCCTTTAAACAGATAAACTGGGTTTCTATTTGGAGGATATTTTGCTGTAGCCACTGTTTTTGCAGACTTGGAGAAAGTTTGTATTAAACAATACAAAAACTATAAAATCTACATTAGATTACATGACAACACAGGACCCAGTGCAGTCTGTATATTCTGATTATTAATCCGTCTTGCTGTATCGGCTTCTGGCAGATATTATTTGAGTTGGGCCATTTTCATAATTTATGATGACCCCTCATCGGCACAGACCACACTGAGCATGCGCAGGGTCAGGGTCTTGCAAAAATGTTTAACAAAGTTACAAGATGACAGCCCCCTGTGCCCAACTTTGAAAGCATAAATAATTTGTTTGATTAGGCTTGTAGTGAAGTAAGTTCACGTTTAGTATACAAAATACAGCATTTCTAGCCTTATTCTATTTTAGACTTTGCTTGTCCTTTAAGCCAAATGTAGCAAACAAACATCCAGCCCAGGTACAACAGAGGGTAATCTCTTGTCCTGCTTCACTTTGAAAAAGCCTTTTGATTTTTTTTTGTAGGTCTGTACGACAGTATACCTTTAAAAGAAGTCCAATAGAAATTTCTGTTTGCAGGCAAGACTTAAAAGCAAGTGGGAAGTACTTAAGCTTCAACTTACATATTTCTTTCAGCTTAGTGAATTTCCATGTATTGCACGGATTTTACTTACTGTAAGGAAGAAGAAGTGCAATTTCCACGGTCAGTCAGCTGAGTGCTTTCTGAAAAACTGTGTATATCCACTACCCTAATGGAGGAAGTGACAGTGGTGTCTTCAGTGTTCACAGCAACACTAAATTCATTACAGAAAGCAGAATCATCTTGTTTATCCATGAACTCTTCTTTCTCTAGACAAGGAGGGTTCCAAAACAAACTTGCACCTTTAGAAGAAATAATCATTTTCTAATCAACTTGTGAACAACTAGTGAACAGACCATACAAAAAGGCATTTGGAGATTTAAAAAGTAAAACTAATTAGATTTGTATACCCATGCCCCCAAATTTAACTATATAAATAAATTAACTTGCAATAGTTGAAAAGAAGACTATTTGCAGAATACTGCCACCTGCTGGTCAATGTATTCTAGGGAAAATTGTCACAGAAAGAAGACATCCAGTTTCATCAACATTTATTTAAAGCACAATATGCTTGTATGTGTACAATCAGAGCAAGGTACCTGTACTGACAGCAATGCTAACACTTGTTTTTATTTCTTGATCAGTGGAAACAGAATCAGCTTGCTTCTGCTTGGCTTTAGTAGGGATGGTCGTCTTAGAAGGCTCAGACTCGGCAGCTTGAGCTTCCAGCAAACGCTGAATCTGTCAAGGAAATAAGATCCATAGGTAATGCTTTATACATGGTACAAAAAA
>CM044437.1:86508339-86538618 GCA_024363595.1 Xenopus borealis
ATTTATTAGGAAGTGGACTCTGTTTAAAACTAAATGAAAAAAAAAAAAAAAACAATGAACAAGAGAGCTAGGTATGCTTTACTTTATGCGGTATGTTAGTAAATGCACACAAGGATTAAATAGGGAGTTCATTTTCACATAATGTTTGGTTTTCAAATAGTGCTCCACAAATAGTAACATTTATTGCTTAAAAATCCAATCCTTTAAAATTGTCCAGCCTTTCTGGTTTTCTTGGCTGCGGCTAAGGAAATATGATTCTAGCATGGTTACATTTTAACACATTATATGTAAGAAATCAAACTGTACCAAACTGTTGCTTAAAAGACTTCAGGTCAAGGATCATAATCAGTAGAAACTGATACTGCTACTGGAAAATAAGTTTCCAATAGGATTGCTTCACCTATGGGTTGAAACCCAATAATGAGTTTAGGGTAGGTCACAATGATCCACCTGAACAAATTGTAAATGTATACAACTGAAAATTAAGAAACACTGTTGCAAATAGAAGAGGTTTAGCTTACTCAGCTGCTACGGAGTAACAAGAAAACAAAGTATACAAGACAACTACAAAAATAAATAAAATGAAAGAAAAACTGAACTAATGTTTTAGAAGCATATTGGAGTTGTATGATTTAAAAGGTTTCATTTAGTTTGGGACAATGCAGTCCCAAACTAAGTTTTTCAGACTGTTTTCTGTTCTGTTGGTTATACCGTTTCACTACAGAGACATATAAAAAGATGTTTGTTAAAGAGAGGTAATAAAGCAAAGCATCAACATATGCTGATAAATATTTGTATTCATAACTGGTTAAATGAAAGTGTAGCATGAAATGCACTGCAAAGCATCATATCAACTATGTTTTAAAAGTGTAATGACAGATCACACTACGCAGCAGGTTCCTTTAGCAAAATCCCTCTAGTGGTGAATTTAGAGAGCTGAGTGATGGAATTTCTGTTGAGAAACCCACTGATTGCTCATAAGAAACACAAACAGGAAAACTATCACTACACTAAAAAAATGTCTATTATATCCTACCTGTTGGAACATTTCAGCTGATTTAACTGCAGTCATTACTTGGAGATGATTTTAATTAATTGTTGCTGTGGCTTGGTGCAACAATTCTCACTAGTTTTACCTTTACTAGACATGAGGCATTTTTTATCAGAATCCTATTTTATAAAAAAAAAGTCAGAACATCTGGATTCCATGATTTTACCTTATCTTTTACCTTTCTTAGCTTTGTTCCTGCCGAGTTGAATCTCTAGGTTTCATTAGAGGCAGCTGTTAGAATTGATACAATAGTTGCTAATACTCCAGAAATGCGGCAGAGAAATGTTTAAACTAACTAGATGTGGCAAATTGTAACATTTTAGAGCAGGAGGGCTCATACTTTACTAATGTGAGGTCTACTTTTAGTGATGTCGCATAATGATCTATATCCATAAAAGCATTGTTAGCATTCTGTTCCATCGAAACTATAACTTTAAATACTGATTTATGGGGCATTGTATTTAGCTGTATTTAACAAACTGCTATTTCTTATGTGACCGTAACAGAATAAAAATCTGAATGAAAAGCATGAAATAGGAGGGTGATTTAGACAAGCAGTTTGTGGACAGTGTCTTGAGATCTATGGATCACCAGCTAAAGGTCTACCGGCAGATCCCAATCTACCTTTTGGGCACCCCTGGTTTTGAGTCTGCACCTGAATTACCGAGCTGCCAGACTCAAACACCAGACACGAACATTCAACTTTAAAACTATTCTAACAGACAAGGTAAAGTAGCATCCCAGAAAATATTCTAGTCAGTGTAACTTTGCACAAATATTACAACCTGGTTTCTCAGTGTTCAGTTAAAATTATTAAAAGGAAGGAA
Organism: Xenopus borealis; assembly: GCA_024363595.1. NCBI lineage: Eukaryota > Metazoa > Chordata > Amphibia > Anura > Pipidae > Xenopus > Xenopus borealis. Next base: position 86,510,218 of record CM044437.1, read on the forward strand.
TCTGTATTTTGTTGAAAACTTACACTGTGCTTGACTTATTCTTGCAGGTTTCATTAAATAAGTCACCCTCTAGATCCTGACATTCACTGGAAAGTTCAAACTGAAGGAGTGGATTTTTTGAAACTTCAGCATTCTGGAATGAAGGTTAAAGGCGATATTTGAAAACACATCTTTAATGCCATTCTGTATAGGAGAATAATACCCAATAAAGAAAATGCAACTTACTTTGAAAAGATGTAATGCATCTTGGCAGGTCAACAACTGAAAGCCAAGCGGGTCATGCTTTACACAAGGACTACATTCATAAAACTCTGGCTCCTTGTGCGTAAGCGAATAGAGAACAATAAGGAAACTTCCAGACTCTGAGAGCACCCTGTTAATAAAGACAATATCAGTTATTAGGGATACTTAATTTACCAGGTACGCTATACATCTTGAATGGCAGATATGCATCTCCATTCCGTAGGTTTTGAGCCATGCCTTTAAGAGACACCACAGGGTGAACCAGCCAGAGGTGAGGGCTGGAATCCAAGGGGTGTTTTTAAGGTAGTAAGCAGAGGGTGAATTATACTTGTGTTGCTGAATTCAAGCCTATTTTTCTGTTGCCATTTTACTACTGCTGGAAAAGCTCTTTTGAGTTGAAAAATAAATCAATTGTTTTTCCCTTCACTCTGGAGTGACCTGCCATTTATGGTGTGATCCTCCCAAACTTTGCATAACTTATAAAATGCTGAAATAAAAGCCCACACAATCTAAAAAGAATAGAATCCAGAATGTTCAAAATGAGCACTATTACAAATTTACACCAAGCCAGAGAGCAAGAACATGCCCAGATCACTGCTGTAACCATTGGAAGTTAAGTAGTCAATAACTGTGTCGGCATAATGAAAGATAGAGATTTAGCTATAAAATATCTGTGCTGTGAATAACATACAGTGACATATAATTAAACAAACTGGCCACAATTTAAACAACTCACCTTTCATGTATTGAAGAACTGAATATATATCTTAAGCAGGCAGCCCATACCTGGGGACTGTGAACATGAGTTACCCCACTTAGCCAGCTGTAAAAATATAAAGAGAATTAATTGTCAACACTAGCACAGGCATTTCTCTCTGAATCATTTTAGGACAAATTTTCTTTACTTGGGACACATTCTTTAACCCTTGTAATATGATGGAGGATACTGGGAGTAGAGTGGAGATGTAAATGCACCAATGGTAAGTAAAAGCCAAAAGAAATCTAGCTTTTTACCCCGACCTGGTCGACTTCTGGCCGAGTCATGGCCAGATATCGGCCAGGAAGCCAGTCAGAGAGCCCCCGACTCATACTGTCAGCTTTCGTCGGCCTGCGTATGGCCACCTTTAAGGCAAGTACGGTAATATAAGATTGAAGTTGGAAGAAAAAAAATAAAGGTTTGAAAACCTTCAGCATAGGTGTAAGTAAACATTAGGACTCAACTGTAATATTGCTCTGCTCTACCAATAGTAATTGAAGTATAAGCTACATTAATATTTAACAGAATATCCTAACAGAAATTCACTCCCCACAAAGTCAGTCAATAGTATTGTGCAGAATACATAAAAAAAAAAAAGTTGAGGCAATAGAATATTAAGATTTAATAATAGTGTACCAACCACATTTCTCTGCTCTTTGCAAAGGAACGATGGGTATGTGAAATATATGGCCAAATGAACCATTGTACAATATATATACTGGTCACGTTTGACCTTCATTCCCCCCCCTGCTGAACTAGTTCCCCTCTGATCTGTGTTCTATTTGGCTCACTACCAGCCACTGCTCCTTTGTTAGAAAACAGTTGGGCGGTCAACATGGGAATCTAGTGAAGGGCACTTAAAAAAAAAAACAAAAAACATTTGGTACAGACAGTTGATATCCTAGTGGCAGACTCCATTTAGAAGATCTGTTTTAAATAAAGATTTTAGCTCATCTTGGAATTTCTGTGCAGTGGCAAAAGACAGTGTTTGTCTTGTAATACAGGTTTTAGCCTTGTAGCTGTTCACAGGGGAGTGCACTACTGGTCAGAGAAAAAGGAACGCAGTTCGGACTTACATGCCCACAAGCGGCAACATATAAACCTTTGGATCAGATTCCAGTACAAGCAACAGCTTCCGTGTCTGGTCCATTGTAAGATATCTAAAGGCATACATAAATACATTAAGTACATTTATTGAACAAACATTTATTTTAAATTGGTGAAAGTTAAGAAAGTTGAAAGGTGTACATTTAATTAGAATGAAAGGACTTACAAAACAGGTGTGTTCCACTATTAATAATGATCGGTGTGCTATTTGTTTTACACGCTTTATTTATGTGCTTTCAGATAAAATGTTAACAAGGCTTGAAGAATAATGACAATTCCAGCCTTGTAGAATGGCCTACATTTTAATTTGAAAGGTCGGGTGCAACATTTTAGTTTTTAGCCCGAATCTTCTTCTTCCATGGGAGAAGATATATCTTGCTGGTTTTTCACATGCCATAAGTCATCAACAAGTTCAAATGTTAAGTGTTACATTCGTTGCTAAGGGAGACATTGTGAGTGGGTTAGACAAAGGATGGGTTATTTTACATGTTCATTGTTTAATATTTGTGACAAACGTTTCATGGAAGAGAGTCCCTCTAAATAATGGCCAGTGTGTCGAATTTATGAGACATTTGACTGTACAGCTGTAGCTCACAAACCAAACTCCTGATTTTAGAGAAAAGAGTGAACTGTTTCACAAAGCTTACATATATCATCTTCAAAAAGTCTGAAAAGTCAATTCCACTTCAATAAATAGGTTTTCATAAATCTGGAAGTGCTGCAAATGCTTTTTTATGGCGTTCAACTGTCTCAAGGCCTTAAACATAAAATGCCCCAAAATTATTTTACAAATGCTTTATATCGTATAACAGCAAGCTCTGAGCACCTGCCTAAAATACTAGCAGAGAAAGTAAGAAGTTTGTGTACTTCTATATACATTTGATAGCAGTAAACATTATGTTCAAATACACTACCACTTACTATACTGCAAATACCTAAAGCAACAACTTAGAAAATGGAAATAAAACTAGTCTTTTCAAAATAGCATTCCATAATGGATTAAGAAATATGCAATCTGAAAGTCTAAACAAAACTAGCATTATTTTGGTACATTAAAGCACACTTAAAAGAGAAAGTGCTTACCCGCTTTTGTGGGTTCCTTGAAGATGTGCAATATTATTATGACTGCCTAGATTCCTGGCTAAGGCTGTGGGTATAATTGGGACAGGCTTTATGGGAGTACTTTCAAATGTATTTGCAACAGTAACAGCCGCCCAGTGAAGATCAAAGTGAAGATTGTCCATGTTCTCAGTGTAAGTGATATGAGCTCTCATGGTGAACAATTTAGCGAGATCCAAGGCTTCTTTGCCATGAAGATGGCTCTGTAGACTCTTAAAACAAAATACAAGTATGTATTTTCTGTCTACAAAACAATATAATTTAAGTCCAGCAACTGTAATATTCAGTTCTGTCCACGTACTTGACATTGTCAAATACAGCAGCTAAGACTTGAATGTAAGAGATGGCAACAGAAATAAGAAGTGAAGTTATATCCCCAATAAAATAAAGTAACTCAATATACGATGTAAAAAAAAAAAAAAAAAAAAAAAAAAAAAAAAAAAAAAAAAAAAAAAAAAAAAAAAAAAAAAGCCCTAAAAATGGCAACACTTATGAGACACGGTGCTAGAACACAAAATAATCTTTCACTTACTCAGAGACTGTACAGAGAGATGTATTTATATGTAGTAAACAAATATTTAAATAGTATAGCTGCCCTTCATAAGACCAATGTCTGCAAATACTTTTCATTATCACTGAAAAAGCATTAAACTGTTAGATTCACTTTCTAATAGTTTTTATCGATATTCGTTGTTTCGATGTAAAAGTTTGCTGGAAACAGTCTAGACAGTGTATTGTACCATACACCTGCAGATTTAAGGCTCATACTTACAGGCATTTCGCTCTGCATTCCCTTCCAGTCAGTTTTCTGTGTTCCACCACAGGGTAGTGCATAGCGAAACGCAGCTTGCACAGACTTCTGGGCATAACGTACCTGCATACCATATGGCACAATACACTTTACACGCACCATGTGGCATTACACCTGTGTTTGGCGCCTGTATGTGCTTGTGTGAGCACAGGCCTGGTAGAAAATATAGGCTGGGCTTCGTTCAGGACCCCAACCCCCCAAAAACAGAACTTAGAGCTCTGTGTAGTCGCTACAGTAGCGAAAAACACTGGCAATGCAAAGCCCTACCAAAGAGTATATAAAGGATAGCAAGTACATTTTATCTTAGCTCAAATGTAAAGAATTACAGACAACCCAAAAAACAAGTTGGATGGAAGAAAAAAAAAGCAACACCAAGACAAAACTGAAACAACAAATCAAAACAAACCATAAAAGACGACGTGAAATCTTCAGGGGTATGTACAATAACATTGTTCAAGCTTTTTCCTATGTGGATAGTGCAAGGGATTATGAAGTCTCCAGGAAGCTGCGCAGTTGGGACTTTGCTGCTGCTGCCACCACCTGTTTTCTCTCGGCCAGGGTCAAATCGATCAACCGTTAATGTTACACCTTCCTCGTCTGAAATAGAAACCAATAACATTTAAACTGTATGCTGTATTTCAGAAGCTCACAAACTCATCTTTACATTTTATAAATCCAGACAAAGTACAAATGTGATGAATAGAAACTAAGTAGATCAATTTATATCACAACAAAAATGTTATGTTGCAAGACTCATTTTTATGTAAAAAGATATTACATAATACATGTAAATGTTATCAACAAGGCTGAATTACTGCAAATAGAGGGATATGCAAAACTATAATTAAAAAATAATCATGTGGACACCAACATTTTCAAAGTGGGATGGGAGATTGGCAGAAAAATACACAAACTAACCTTCATCTACTGAAAAAGTTCCCAACAAGAAACAGGAAAAAGGTTTTCTCCCTGTCTTGGCATGACGAGAAGAAAGACGCAAAGCCTTTTCCGACACAAGCAATCTTGGATTTCTAGGGGCAAAGAACAAGAAAGGTTTAATAATTTTTTTTTTCTTGCTCACCCCATCTGCAATGTAAATATATCACATTCGTTACAGAGGGTTTTTTTTTTTTAACATATAGGGGCAGATATGCTAAGGGTTGAATTTTGAATAGAAAAAAAAAAAATTAAAAATTCCACCAAATTTTTTTAAGTGTATTTTTGATCAAAAATGGACCTATTTCATTCAAATAGGTCAGTTTACGATTAAATAAAAATTGATTGAATCATTTAAATGCATTGCTCGACTCAATTTAAAAAAAAAAAAAATCTCCTTTGAGGTTCCAGGAGGCCCCCATAGGCTAAATTAGCAATTCGGCAGCTTTAAGGTGGCAAAGTATCGAATTCTAATTTTTTTTAAAGAGACAATACTTCAATTTTTCGAATGGTCGAATTTGATTCTAACTTTTAAAAATTTTTTATTGAAATTTGGACTATTCGATAGTTGAAGCAGCCAAAAATTACTTTACAAAGTTAGTTACATAGTTAAATTGGGTTGAAAAAAAAGTCCATCAAGTGCAACCCCTCCAAATTAAAACCCAGCACACACACACGTCTGTCCAAAAAATCATCCAAGCCCCTTTTAAAAGCATCAACAGAATCGGCCATCACAACATCACCCGGCAGTGCATCATTCCACAACCTCACTATCTTCACTGTGAAGAACCACCTACGGTTGAAATTCAAATTTTTTTTCATTCGAATTTTCATTTCGACCCTTAGTAAATGTGCCCCATTGCTTAATTTACATGCTTCCTATAGAAACCATTACGTTCATATCCATATATACCATATGGTTGAATAGAACTCACACAAGCTCAATGGTTGATAAAGTACAGGTATGGTGGGATCAGTTATCCTGAAAGCTCCAAATAACAGAATATCCAGTACACTCCATTTGATCCAAAAATTTAAAAATAATTTCCCTTTCTTCTGTAATAATAAGAGTATCTTGTACATAATCCAAAGCAACATATAATGAATCCTTATTTGACAAACTAAAATGGATGGCACATCTGGACAAGGCTTTATTGGCAGGCTGCTGTACAATGCCGAATGCGTTTCTGGAATAGATCCCTTAATCATAGGTTAACCTTCAATTCCACACAGCTGTTCTTTTATAAAGACAGTCCAAGCTGCCCCTAGTGGGCATTCCATAAAAGTACTAGTTTTATTCAAATATTTTAAAAAGATTAATAAAAATTACTGTTCATGGAGTCATATCACTCACAGAAAAAAACAAAACAGTACTGTACATTATGTTTTTTTGGTATTCTAGCAAACCAAACATTACTGATACATTATACTTTTCAATCTTTCAGATTACAGAGTTTTTAGTCTGTCTTCTAGTATACAGTAGAACCCCCATTTTAAGTTTTTCAGGGGGCGCGAAAAAAATGATGCAAAATCCAGGAAAATCTAAAATCAGGGAAATGTATTATGCATAATATATAGGTGGGACCACAAAACAACAATGTAAAATGGGGGAAAACTTAAAATCAGCGGATGTAAAATGGGGGTTCTACTCTAGATCTATATTCTTTTGTGATGTCTTATCAGTATGGGAGGCTATCAAAATTGGAAGAAGGAAGAAATGTTCTCAGTATAGTTTACTTATTATATACATTATCAGGTTTTATTTTTACTATCTTGTTACCTTAAGTTTAGTATAAATAACTTATGTGTAAAATGGAGACCGTTTGGTATCCTGGTGTTTAATTTCAGGATGCAGAATGCCTCCCTAAAGTTTAATCTATGGGTCATATCCCCACCTCTAGAGGAAGGCTTCACCTGTTCAATTACTTTGACTTAAAGAGATACAGGGGCTCATTTATCAACACTGGGCAAATTTGCCCATGGGCAGTTACCTATAGCAACCAATCAGGGATTAGCTTTTTAAAGCCAGCTGCAAGTAGAACAATGAATGCAGCCTTTTGATTGGTTGATATGGGTAACTGCCCATGGGCAAATTAGCCCAGTGTTAATAAATGACCCCCACTGACACCTGAAATTAAAGTCTTTTTTTTCATTTATTATAATATTGGCTTTGAAAGCTACTTCTAACTTTGCCATAAAGCACTTGCATGATGCTTTTACATTACCTGTCTGATCACCCGTGTTCCTGTATGAGGGGGCTGCCATATTTGTCTGTAAGCATTAGAAACTGTAACTAACAGGCTGAGATGGGACAGTCAGGTTGGCAAAATCAGAGTGTCAGGCTTAGGAACTTAAACTAACAGTTATATACAAAAACAAACCTATCAGCAAAAAATTATCAACATGACCTATAGGTAACATTTAAAGTACATTCATATGTTAAAATTCATTTTTTGTGTCAGTATCACTTTAAGTATTTGATGCCGTTGGGGGTGCATATTGTTTGGCCACAGGAGTAGTTTCTTCCTTATTAGTAATGGACCGGAGGAGTTAGGCATTGTACAGCAGCCTGCCAATAAAGCCTTGTCATGATGTCCATTCATTTAGTTTGTTACATGTTACAGCAGGGACACTGAAGGCTGAGCACCTGGCCTGGTGGAATAGAGAAGAGCTGGAGCGGTCTCCCCTTGGTTTTTCATTAATCCTTATTTGAAGCAAAACCTATTGGGTTTATTTAATGCTTTCATGATTTTGTAGTAGGGCAAGGTATGAAGATCCAAATTACATAAAGAGCCATTATTCAGGAAACCCCACATGCCGAGTATTCTGGATAATATATATGGCAAATTAGATTTTACTTTGTTAGCACTTCTACAGTTGCTGCCTCATCAGGTTACATTGCAAAGGCTTACTTAAAAGCCCTGGCTGTTAAAGGAACAGTAACACCAAAAAATTTAAGTGTTTTAAAGTAACGAAAATATCATGTAGTGTTGCTCTGTGCTGTTAAAACTGATCTGTTTGCTTCAGAAACACTACTATAATTCATATAAACAAGCTGCTAAGTAGCAGTCAGAAATTGAAAAACGGCTATATGGCACAGGATAAGTAATGGATAACAGATAACATTTTGTTCTACAGAGCTTATCTGCTGTGTAACTTGAGACCTTTCTCCCTAGAATGGCTGCCCCCATGGCTAAACAACAGCTTATTTATATAAACAATAGTCATGTTTCTGAAGGAAACTCTGCAGTTTTACCAGCGCAGGGCAACACTGCATTATATTTATTACTTTAAAACAATTTCATTTTTTGATGTTACTGCTCCTTTAAAGATATATCCATTTGCAGGACTTTTCTTGCTAATGAAGACACATTTGTCTAAACAATACAGTGCTCAAAATTAATTTGCTTGGTAAACCTGAACAAACAAGCAATGTTTCTTTATAAAATGTGGCTGCTAGATAGTGTCCCATTGTCATGACAATTGTGACTGGTCCCACTCCAACTTCAGTTAAGTTTAAATAGAAAAATGAATGTAAAACTGGTTAAGGTTCAGAGCTGAAAGTCACATTCACATTAGAACGAACGAACGAACGAACGAACAAGGCTTTTCAATTCATCCATAATGATTGGAATGTATTCATTAAAATATATAGTTCCAGTACAAATATATGATTGGACTGAACTTGGCCTATCAAATGGATTACCCATTTGGATAAATTCCAGTGTTTGGGGAACAAGCACAATTCTCAGATATAAACTTAATGTAAAATTCTAACTATCACTGGGCAATATCAGGTTAAAACATTTTCAGGGTTCCTCCACCATATTCACCTCCCTTGTATATTTTTTTAATTTGTGTGTAAAAATAAAGCTCTGGGTATGCTCGGAGATGAATTGGTTGTACCTTAAATGAACACCAAAAAATTTAAAGAAATTTAAATATAATGAACTGATACTATGCATTATCAAAAGTATGTGTATGCTTTTAGAAAACTATAGTCTAAGTAAAAAGGAGAAAACACACAGGCTACTTAGCAGATAACAGATAAGCTCTGTAATGTAATACAATAGGATTCAAAACAGGGCATCTGATATCTGCTTCGCAACCTATGCTTTGAATTACTGCTCCCATGGTTACACAGTAGCTTGTTTATATAAACTAGTTGTGTTTAAACAGTTCATTATATTATAATTACTACAGAATAAGTACAACTACAGAATCCTGCATCTAAAAGCAAATCCTTCAATCCCCCTTTTTCCTACACTTTGATTTTATAGAAACATGATAATAAAAGTACCTGTAATAGCTGAAATGCAAGCCAATAGTATCCCCCATGGGAGCTGGGTCCCACAGTGCACATTTGGATGGAGGGAAATTTACAGGTAACATACGGTTTGACATATTCCTAGAAGTGGGGGGAAGAAAAATATTAAGTAAATTAACCAATTATCACCGAAGCATCTTTAAACAGACAATGCCAATTTACTGCTGAATAAAGAGATGTAATTTATATTGTCATAAACAGATTTAATGGGCACAGTTCGCATTAAAGGTTGCCACTAGCCATCTGTTACGAAGAGACCTTCAATTACAAGCTACAACGCAAAAGCAACATACAAGCAGGACCTGGAACATTAATGATAATACAATAGGCATGTCATAAGGTGCCGATTGTAAGCAAGCCACAGCTACAAAACCTTACAATGTGAATGTAACCCTTTTCCCATTGAAATCCTATAAAAAGAAGGCTTCCTTCGTATATTGTAAATGAAAAACTGGTTACCTAATCCTGGAGTCAAAGTTCTTTGGCTAGGTACAAAGGGTATGTGCAACTTTTGCAATCTTTAAGTCTTTTATAGTGCAACATCTTTATGATTGATTTTTTTGTAAGTTCTTTTTGGAAGGCCCTTCCCTCTTCACCTCTTGTATAGGTTCACAGATTAATAACTTCTACAACATAACTATACAACAATTCATAAGATATTAATAGTCTATGACAGGAATAAAGAAACACCATCTCGATTATCAAACAATAATATAATGCAAAGTGCTTTAAGTTATTCTTCTCAAGCTACTCAAACTAAGTCAGAGGGCAGCACCACATTTTGAGAGACTCTAATAGAGACTAGGGAAAACTGCATACTTGACACAGCTATAAAATGAAGCTGCACTATGGACAACAAATTATTATACAATGGATATGCTACTTTATGCACCAAATCCATTATGTATCAAAAGGATTCTCATTAATATCTTACCCACATTGCCAAGCATGTACCAAATATGCCGCAGCAGACAGGAAATAGCTCCTTATATTTTGAATGAAGGGTAGTAAGGTATATACACATGTAACAGTTACTGAACAGCCTACCGTATTAATTTAGAGCCTTTGGTCTGCACATTAAATCTTACCTTAGATTTCTTTGGTTTTCCATAGAAACCCCACTAACTTCCTTATAGACCGGTTTGTTCATCAAATTTACGGGCGTGCTCATCTCCTTAAAACAAGATTTAAAAACTATTTACAGATAACATCACTTCTCCTCCCCCCTCCCATCAATTTTCTTCAGTGTGGATTTTTTTTTTTTTTTTTTTTACAAATTTCTTATATCCTGGTTTTACTCCTGAGCCACTGTGCTGCAAACAGATCAAGTGAAGTTTATGACTGCGAGTTAGAACAGGTTTAATGGTTTAAGAATTAGATAATCCACAAACTCTGTTCCTGAAATTAATCATAAACTGCATGCAGATGTGTACAACATGGAGACTCATCCAAGAACAAACTGAATTACTCATTACATTTGTTTTAAAACAGTCACTATGCAACATACGGCCTGATTTTAAGGGTGGTGCGCATGGGGAGATTAGACTCCCAGCGAGAAATCTTCTCTGCTGTGTGGTACTAATCTCCCCGAAATGCCTTCCTGCTGGCAAGAACACAAATCACCGGTGGGATGGCATACAAATCGATTCGGATTTTTAATGTTGCCTCACAAGGAAATTTCAGAAAACCGAAGCTATATGTATGCCTTCCCACTGGTGATGCGTATTCTTGCCGGCGGGAAGGCATTTTGAGGGAGATTAGTCACCAACAGTAGTAGAGAACGAAAAAGTCTCATGACATGGGACATTTAAGGTCACTAAAACGTTCATTTGAAAGTAACGGATGATAATAGAAAAATCCTTTAAGCATTTGAACATAACACTGCTTGTGCAGAACACAATTCATATCAATATTGTAAAAGCAACATGTTGTTTATCATACAGTGCATGGAAACAGGAGTATGACCAGTGTCGGACTGGGACACCAGGGGCCCACCCAAAAACCTTAGACCAGGGGCCCACCCAAAAACCTTAGAGCAGGGGCCCACCCAAAAACCTTAGAGCAGGGGGCCACTCAGTACTAATATTCTTCATCTCCTCTATTCTCCTAGTTTGTTTTCTTTACATACTATAATGAATTATTCCATCTATTTAGTCTAGAAATAAGGAATGGCCATGAAATAGGCCAAAAGTTTAGCAGCATGAGGGCCCACTGGGAATTTTCCTGCTATTCTGGATGGCCAGTCCAACACTGAGTATGACGGCGCAGTGCTGAGAAAAGTACCCTGGCTGATGCGAGGTTATTCGCCACGAAGAACTTCAGGTGACTAATCTCCCCACATTGCATTGTGGGTCTCTGCCCTTAGACCGATACGTCTTTCAAAGAGCAATCACAAATGACTTTATAGCAACTGACTTATACCACCTTATACACATGTATGTGCCCCAACATGGCTGTCCAAATTCATATCCCATATGCAACAGAGCTTTTCTTTAAAAAAAAAATTCATTGGTATAGTCCACAAAGAGCAGTGGCCAATGTGAGCAATTTGTCACCCACCATTATATATGCACTACTGAGCAACAAAATGCATCTCCACTGGGAATAAATGAAATTACCATCAGTAAAACCAACAAAGTGACCCCTGGAGGAAACTTCAGAGGACTTTGCAATATGCTGGTTTTACCACCAGTGATTTCAGTCTCCATTTCCAATGGAGACACATTTCCAGGATATTTGTCAACAGCAGTCGCACATAAATAATTGTGGGCATTAAATCTTCCCATCAGAGATCACTTCCGAGTTCTCTCAGTGGCAGTCCCCTGGACCCACACTATGCACTCATGATGTTTGAAAACACCAACTTCAACACTTGAGAGGGTCAGGCAATTGTACCCAAAATAAACTAAGTGTATATAAAACCCTTTAACTATAGCTGTGAGTAAATATTTATTTTACACGTTTATGCAAAACCTGTACACTTCAGGTACTGCAGAGTATATTAACTCTTTAAATGCAGTAATTACATTTTATTCAATGGACTCATGCCAACATTCCCAGTAAACAATGAAATGGATTAGGAAACGTATGCAGACTCATATTGGGTACAGCAAGTATTGAACCAGAATATTGGGATCTGAGGATACAAAAGCCGACTGTTGTGTCATAAAGACTCGACGTACCTGTTACTTGCAGTTCAGCATGGGTCCTACCACTTGTGCGCTCAGTATCTGGCGTTTAAAGAAAGCCTCCCCAGCAACCGGCCCACACAGAAGCAGGTAAGAGCGGCTGGAGTGGCGGTAGATCCCAAAGGAAGGACCGTCGGTAAATACGACAGTTACTCGATACAGTAAATGGAACGCCAAACAAGCAACAGCGGGAGGAGTCAATATGGCGCCAGTACAGCTGCAGAGCCCGCTCCAAAGGAAACGCCCCAAGCCAATGAGAGACATTCTAGAGCTAGTCAGTGGCCAATCAAAGCCTTCATCCTTTGAGCGCTAACCTTTTCCCAAACCCCCGTTTTCAAAATTTTAACGGAAACAAAGCTTGGTAGAGAATTGCGCATGTGCAAGTTCCATGAAAAGCCATCGTTTACTAGAAACGTCTTGTTACCTGGCAACCTAGCCGACGCTCATTTTTATTATAGTTATCCTCTCATTCACATTGGTCTGTGTTCTACTGAACTTACAGTCTGATGTTCCTGTAATATTCAAATCAGGAACCTGGAGCATGGAAGAAAATCAGAATACCCAAAGGGAGACGAACACAAGCCAAGGTAGAAGATACAAACTCCTTGCAATTACTGCAGGGCATGGGCTATTTGGATAATAATAATCACGGCACCATAATGCTGCTTATAGATACCTTTAATTGTATACATTTTATTTATATAGCTGTATATATATATATATATACACACTTATACTTATATGTTTATAATAACACACAATGATCGTGTGGAAGTGTCCTGATCACAATGCCTTACCTCCCAATTGTCCCTTTTTCAGAGGGACAGACCCTAATTTGTACTGGAAAGTCCCTCTTTTCTCTGCACCTAACAGCCAGAAAAAGAAACAAAGTTTCTAACTTAAGAAGAACCCAGAACAGCTAACAGGTGCAAATAAGATGCTTTGTAACAATTTTGAAAATAAGTAACTTTAACAGTTTAGATAAGGAGAAATATTTTCATACTTTTATAACCTGCCATATTTTGTAAAATGAACATGGTAATTAGGGGGTGTGACCACCAAAATAGTTGTGGTCAAGAATTAGCCACACTAGGTGCGAAAACAAATGTTGTCCCTCTTTTTACTTCCAAAATGTTGAGAGGTATGCAACGCAATAAAGTTGGGATCACCCCCTTTGCTGCACATTTTCAGGTATTGAACCTCAATTTGTTACAAGAGCATTGGCAGGTGGCTATGCCAGTACGAGTACCTCTGCTTTTCTGATATAATAAGAGTTCTTCCCCATCGCAACAAATTAATTTTACAATATAAAATGTTCCAAAAGTTATTCATAATGCAGAGGCTATTAATGCTGAAAATAATTCTAGCAGCATGTATGCTAAGGCCACCCTCCTGCAGTGGATTTCAGCAAAATGCAAGCCGCTAGGTTTATGCTAGTTCCACTCTGGCTAGCTGTCTTCATTTGGGAAAGCATCAGCATTGGCAAGTAGTGCCACATTGATGCTGAAATCAGCCTGCTGAAATACGCAAGCAGAAAATTAGCCCCTAACTGGCTTTCACCTCCTCTCCTGCCTGCACCTGGGACAGGTGTGTTTGCTTGGGTGCAGCAACTGATTTCGGAGCGAGAATGCAATTTTCGTGTTTCTTTGCCAAAATCAGCTATGTGTGTGTACCCCAGGAGACACAATGGTTCCAGGTGCAGGCAGGAGACTAATGTCCACACAAGGGCTGATTGTCGGACAGGGAGAAGAACGTGCGGGGAGATTGTCGCCTGCTATTAAACGCCAGGCGACTGAATCTCCCCGAATCTCCCTGTCTGTCCCTAGCCTTAAAGGACATGTATAAGTAGGGGAGAAGAGAAGGCCTTCCCCTGTTTCTCTGTCTGTGACATCATTCCGCCTAGTTACAGGCTGGAGAGTGACCTGATTAGAGGGACACCGCAGTGCATCCTGGGAAGAGAGCCTGTGCCAGACTGTGGAGCTGTATGTGTGTAGGCCGTGTGACAGAGTTGATCCCAGCCTGTGGAGTGAAAGGTTCAGCTACAATTGTTCAAGCTGTGAGATCTGCAGGAGTGCAGAAAGAGGGTTCCTGTTCCCTGCCATGCTGCTAAAGCTTCAGATGAGTAAAGTGCCATTGGTGGGAGTGATTCTGCAGCAGAGTTTCTTGTGATTCCAGTGTGATCTGCCTCTGAGAGAAGTAAGTGAGCATGGATACAGTATGTAGCCTAACAGCAAGACAGGCCTTGAGTAATTTTTGCCTGCTCCGTGGGATGCGTGCTACTTTCCAAAGGAAAAGGTACTCTGGGGAAAGGTAGCGTTACCGGGGAATAAGAGCTCTGGGAAAGGGACATTGCATTTTGGACTGTGTGCTTTTAACCCTTCCAGAGAAGTGGGACTGTGATAAATCCTAAGGACTGTGATAAATCCTAAAGCTGGCCATAGACGTAACAATTACGATCTTTCTCGGAAAAGATCTTTCCAAGAAAGATCGTTCTTTCAACACACACGTATAGAGCTGAATTGTCAGATATACAGGTAGAAACAATAGAATTCTACCTGTATCTGACGATTCAGCACTAACAATGGCCGATGTTCAGGGAGCTTTCAAAGGCATCCGATCAAAATTTTCCGTCCAGTCCGATCAACCAGCCGACCGATATCTTAATCCTCTGACGATGTCGGTCGGCTCATTTCCCACCATACACGCACCGAATATCGTACGAAAATTTTTTTCGTACGATATTATCTGTGCGTCTATGGCCACCTTAAGGACTGTGATGAACTAAAAGTTACTACCTACTAGGGTTTTAGGTAGTGTCCCATATATTCCCATACAGGTGTGACTTGTGTATTAGTTATTATGCTACTGTTTATATAAAGTTACATTTTGTTTATCGACAAACTGTGTGTTTTATTTTTCCTAGGGGATTCCTCTGAGGTAAGTTCCTCAGTGCTCCCTAGGTGGAGGCACTGCGCTGTAATTCCCAGTACTTTTCATATTGCAAAAGGAACTCGGGGCCCCTGAATTGCCTAGGAAGATTCTATTTAAATTGACAGTAGCCAAATTAGGGTTACATATATATGAATTAGGGTTGCCACCTTGCCCCTTTAAAACTGAACACATGGAATTCTCAGCCTGCATGGCTAATTTTCAATTAATTGCTGCATTATGTGCTGCAATGCATTGCTGCACAAAAATCAGTTCAGTCATGCATCTAAATGAATTGCTAATTAGCCATGCAGGCTGTGGATTCCACTGTGTGATTCCATGTGCTGCGTCTGAACCTGCGTTCGGTGCTTACGTCTCGTGGGTACAATGCCATTGAAACTAATGGAGTGTGTCTAGACCAGGCCCGGACTGGCAATCTGTAGGTTAGGGAAAATGCCAGATGGGCTGCTATAAGTTGCCATAGAAAGTCACAATTTAGTGGGCTGGTGGAGGCTGTTTGGGCCTCTAAGTGGGATGATTGGGCCTCTGTGTACCTGAAATGCCAGGGCCTATTTTGATTCTTAGTCCAGCACTGGTCTAGACCTGCGCTCCCCTGCGGCTGAAAACAGCCAAACAGAACGCAGGTAAGAAACGCTAGTGTGTAAGGGCCCATAAAGGGGTGAGTTGGCAACTAGGGTTGCCACCTTTTCTTGAAAAAAATACCGGCCTTCCCATATATTTATCTTTTTTCCTATTAATAACATTGGGATCAACCATCAAAAATACCGGCCAGGCCGGTAAAATACAGGTCAGGTGGCAACCCTATTGGCAACCCTAATATGAATACTGGGGGGCTCATTTATAAACAGTGGGCAAATTTGCACCTGGGCAGTAACCTTTAGAAGCCAATCAGTGATTAGCTTTTTTCAATCAACTGCAGGTTGAGTGCTCAAAAATCAATCAGCTGATGGGTTTCTTCCCTGGTGCAAATTTGCCGACTATTAATAAATAAGCCCCTGTGTGTTTTAGTATGCATTAAAGCACAGAATATACATTAAGAGTTCCCATCTTATTTTTGCTTGTTTTGTGAACCACAGCAAAACAGCACAATGAGAGCTTTGGTAATAGAGAGGTGACACCCCTGGCCTATTTTATGATGGGAAGATTAAACAAACCATTTCACAATGTCCAGCATAAACATATTGATGTTTATTGAAGGTATTTGTTATTCTTTATTAGAAAAAAGTACATTAAATTAAACAGACCACCAGGTATCTTTTCTTTTTTAAGGTATTGTTTTATTTTGTTGGAAAAAAACAAACAAAAGAAATAAGGTAACCAACGGTTACCAAGACAAAGCATTACACATCAGAGTCATCAGAAGTGGTATAGATTCATTTGTATATGTCAACCCACGCTATACAGCCCTGGAAACATCCGTATTCGGAATATAGCGTTCCCAAATCAAAGATGGGCGGCGTGCCATCAAAAGATCCATCCGAAGCAAAGTGAGGTGGCATGGGAGTACAGTCTCGGAAATTACATGGCACTTCCTGTATGTGACACCTCAGCAGGCTGTCGGCTTTTTGCTGCCTTCACCTCTGTATGCTTTACCGCCTGCTTAGAACTTTGCCCCGGGTTTCTGCAGCTTCTTTTTATTCCTTGCGACACATTATGAAGCCCTTGGTAGTGTTCGTTCTTGGAGGACCAGGCGCAGGAAAGGGAACCCAGTGTGAGAGGATCGTGCAGGTAATGTTTGCTTAGCGATTGTCTCCCATGATAGAGCACAATGAAGCGCCCCATCGCTATGTCATAGGAGGCTGCTGCTGCTGGACAAGCAAATAATAACTTACCAGCAAGATGGGCATTTTTGTATTGGACTGAGCTTTAAAGGGTCATGGAAGGCCAAAGGTTACGGTATTAATCGGGCCCGCACCATGCGAGTATTCCCTTTAATTTGTAAGGCCGGTGAATCCATAAAGAAACTGAGCAATAGAAGATATTCTTGCCATCGGAGGAAAGTAGTTTTATACGTTTAGTGTGTGTGTGGCAGATGAATGACACTTTCTATAAATGTGTATTTCTGATGATAGAACCGAAACAGTGTTAGAATGAACAGTTGTCCCGATCCAACTATGATTCTTTGCTTACATGTTTGTGCTGTCCAATAGGCAGTCTGTGGTCCTGGGATGTGCGCAGACTATAGATCATTTCCCAACCTCCTCCTTTATATTGCTTTCTGTCTCTGTTGCCTTTGGTGTAGAATTGTTTTATATTTGTTTTCTTTATATTTTAACTTAATCAGTGGGTGTGTCTTGTGATCTGTCACTCAAAGTAGAGTTTAAGAATCATTTTGATCTGTATTCAAACAACTTGATTTTATTCTGTTTTATAATCCATCTTCCATGGTGGATTATGTATTAAGTTTAAAGTGGACCTGTCACCCCAAAAAAATAGTCAAAATCATATTTTATCACATTAGTCAAGCAAAATGAACATTAATGACACTATATAAATTATTTTAAGCTTGTTTTCTTCAGTTTGGGAATTCATCATTATAGCAAGCAGGTAGGAGCCATTGTGTGGACACTGTTATTAAGCCAAGCCTCACATCAGCTCAGAATCTTGTTTATGCACCAGAATGGGGGACCCAATGTCTATCCCCATGCCCTGGCTACACAATTAAATGGTTAAGGCTGGGGACAGACAGGGAGATTCGGGGAGATTCTGTCGCCTGGCGTTTAATAGCAGGCGACAATCTCCCCGAACGTCCTTCTCCCTGTCCATTGCTAGTTGAAATGTAAAAGCGCCGGCTCTGTGCACACGCGGTGCAGCAATTTCCGGAATCGCCCGAAGTTTCCTCACGAAGTAACTTCGAGCGATTCCGGAAATAGACGCACCGCGTGTGCACAGAGCCAGCGCTTTTACATTTCAACTAGCGACGGACAGGGAGAAGGAAGTTCGGGGAGATTGTCGCCTGCTAAAAACGCCAGGCGACAGAATCTCCCCGAATCTCCCTGTCTGTCCCCAGCCTTAGAGAACTGGGGGAATGTGGGGAGAGTCGTGACATCTAGGAAGTGCTGAATGGAAAGTGAAAGTAATTATCTGCCTAAGGCATAGAGGAGGGGCAGACTATTTGATTGACAGCTGAGATTTTTAAACAAGCTTAAAACAGCTATGAATGCTTTAATAACAATTTGAAATTGGATTTCATATTTAATTTGAAAAGGACTTTTATCATACAGATTTTTGTGTCTGGGTGAGCTGTTTTTTTACTTTTAATGCCTTTGGTGTGTAATAATTAGGCTGCTCCCAAGAGATCATACATGCAGATTAGTCAGTAACCCTCAGGGCTTCATGCATACATATATTTTGGTATATGTAGTAGCAAGTAAATGTCTAAGGATTGTTTTGGATACCTCTATGGCCAACAATGTTTATGCTTGAAATCATTTCCCTTTTCTCTGTAATAATAAAACCGTAAATTGTACAGGAAGGTTAATTACACTGCATAAATCCATGCTGGTGGCAAAACTATCTGCGTTGTGTTTATAATGTTTAAAATGTTTTACTGTAAAGAAAAAAAAAAAAATTTGCTTGGACTTATGTTTTCTTTCAGAAGGCCAAGTGTTATTTTGGGTTGCACGCCACTTCCCAGTTGATGGCTTTTTCATTTACTTTAGGCTGTTTAGGTCTTCTTCACTTCAGGTTTTTAAAAATAAGTAAATATAGTGCCTGGGATGCCAGATATGGTCATAAGATGGTTCCCCTGCCCACTCTTGTAACATGGATTTTAATATTGAGCAATAAAGTTTCTTTTAATTTAACCAAGTTTGGCTTCCCCAACGTCAGTTCCCATTAGACACCTCTCCCGCTATGAAGTTTTTCCGCTATACATTTGAGCGTTTTTGGAAAGCGTGTCCTGTGAGCTGTTTCACTGAATATCCCACTATACGCAGCAACAATGATTTTCTATATTTGGTCATTGGTCAGTGAGGATTATACATAGTATGGTCATAAATTGATATTATTTTGTGTATTGCATATCAGGATTTCACAATTCTCTTTTTCATTTAATAGAAGTATGGGTACACCCACCTCTCAGCTGGAGACCTACTGCGGGATGAGAGAAAAAAACCAGACTCCCAGTATGGGGAGCTTATTGAATCTTTCATAAGGGATGGAAAGATTGTGCCAGTGGAGATCACCGTCCGCCTGCTACAAAGGGTATGTGGATATTACTTCACTGTGGATAAAATGGAGTTTGAAGTGGGATAACATGAGTTCCAAAATAGCAGGAACTTAAATTATAACCTTTATCACTAGTATATAGAATATAAGCAAGCAGATAGTTGCAACAGAGAGGTATATACTGGAGAAGCCATCTATATTTTAGATATACCCCTGTATCTCTTGCACTGCAACTTCACTGCTTCTTAGATAGCTTCCACCAAACACTATATTACATAATATACATAAAAATATATATATAATAACTTTTGACATGTCTGTTACCTCTTAAAGCTTTCTTTGCGAACTGTTGCAACAATACCATTTGTCCTAAATGATACCTGACACTGGTCACCAACTTTTCCAGCAGCAAACATAATATGAAGGGGGAACTATGCCTAGTCTTGTTACAACTTGAATCTTCATGAAAGATACTGAAAAGGTGAGCCGAATCCTAATTTGCATATTCAAATTAGGGACCGGAAGGGGGGAAAAAAACATTTTACTTCCTTGTTTTGTGACAAAACGTTACGTTATTTCCCTTCCCACCACATTTGCTTTTGTAAATTAGGATTTGGTTTGGCCTGACAAGGATTTGGCAAATCCTGTTGAAAAAGGCTGTGGCTTTTGCACATTTGTGCTTGCATTCAGATTGTGCTTGCGTTCCCTGTTTTTTGTGTATTAGAACAGACAAGTGTGCCCAGGTTCAATAAACTACCAATAAGATCTTAATTTTTTAAACAGGAGAGCATTAAATGTTTGCTGCTGAATGGTCTCTATGGGTTACTGTATCTGGGCAGACTGCATAATTCCATAAGAGAACGCAGAAGATGAGTGAAATTAGTCTGGAGAGTGGGCCTGTGGCCCAAGGATACCTATGGGGGCCATTTGCACCCAAATATGATACTGGGTTTTCTGTATGTCCTAATAAATGATTTGAATTTTTAATTATAATTTTGGTCTTTACTTTTGGGAAAAACTCACAACCTTTTGCTGTTCTAGATTTTTTGCACCCATGGACTGGGGTGAACTGTGAGTACTTCTCTCCCTTTATTAAATTGTTTTGGACATTTTTCTTTTTTGAGTTAAAATGGTATGGTTATTGGCATAGTGCACCAATTTCTTCAATGTTTAATAAATATACCACAGACATAGACCCATCTGCAGGGTCTGACTGCCCCACAGGGTACATTGGGAAAATGTTGGGTGATCCAGGCGGTTCATCCCACAAACTGTGTGGCAGAGGCACTAGGTCCCCCAGTCTGTTGCTGCCCATTTGCTACAGATTAAAAGTATGACTAATCTAGGTCAAGATAAAAGTTTATGTGTTTAAACTACTTACTGTATTCGATTTGTTTCCATTAGGCCAGTGTGTGAGCAACCCTATAGGAATCTAACTTCTAAAAAATATGCTTAATCAGTCTAAATTGCACTTGCCTAATAATAGCAATTAATTGAACAAGCTGAGTGCTTGCATCGACTTCAACAAAAACAAACTTCTTTGTAAAAATGTGGTCCGGTATTGTTTGCTGTACTGACAGCTGATCTGAATTAGTTCCTGCCACTATGAAGCTTGTTCCAAGATGGGAATTACACCGTATTTTGCGGTGAGTCACTTTTTCCATGCCTCGAACCATGTATAAATGAATAATCTGCAAAGCTGTTGCTAATCAGCATTTATAGCGCTAAAGAGTGGCATATAATTGACAGGTTTAGATAAAAACCAGCTAATTACACCATGCTTCAAGCACACTTGCATCCTGTTTCCATCTTCCAGTGTGCAGCCATGTAAGAGATTTAATTTCATATGTTCTTTGTGTCTAGCCACTGCTATATAATGAATTCATTCTCTAGTATGCCTGCCAGTAAGCTATATTGCAGCAATTAAATACTGGGTACAAAGTGCATTTTCCTGTTCTATTGTATAGTTAACCAGTTGTTTTATACAAGATGGCTTACTGTTACCTTCACATATGAAGTGAATCTGCAACTAGACAGACTACAATGCTCGCAGTGAGTTTTATTTTCTTATTTTATGGATAAGAATGCCTTCTTTCTTGGTTTATGGAGACACTATTGACTGTCAATCAAACTGTAGCAAACTCAATATTTTAATTTTAGGAAAATGCAGGATGACTTATTACCCTGTAAGCTCATTTGGTTGGTTGGTTTTGTATTTTTGATTGTACTGAATTTTGATTGGTCACGCCTTTTTTTTTTTTGCAGGTTGGCTACCTGTAAAATTTGGTTGGAAATAATCTAATTTTATTTCAAAATCAGCCCTGTACCACCAGAGTAATGCCCCATTTTACATTAACTATTTGACCTTTTCATTATAGCAGTTTTGCATGCCTTAGAAATACTGTTCTTCATAAATTTTGCTGCTGTTTTTTGGGTTACTGTTTCACTACTGACATTGAGATGTATTATTGTATTTGGAATCAATCCAGGTGCAACTTCAACAGTATGGATTACCTAGAAAACAAAGTTACTGTTCTGCATATCTTAATTATTATACAAGTCTTTGTTGTTATTTGAGTGCACTAACACTCTCATGTCTCCCTTTGTTTTGTTTTTTATTTTTGTATTCTATAGGCAATGGAACAGACCATGGCTGTAGATGCCAACAAGCATAAATTCCTCATTGATGGATTCCCTAGGAATCAAGACAACTTGCAAGGCTGGGAAAGAACAATGAATGGAAAAGCAGATGTGTCTTTTGTGCTATTCTTTGATTGTGATAATGAGGTAATGTGAGTTTTACTCCAATGTTGGCTTTGCCATGCACTTCACTAATAGAATACAGTTTTTTTATTCTTTTTTAAAGATTAACTTTTGTTAAAGGGGAACTATTAGAGCTCACTCTATTGAAATCACCAGACATCAGGCCTCTCTACCTGCAGGATTTGTACAAAAGGCAGTTATTTTGTTAGATTTTGTTTGTGCTGAAATCAGTTATTTGAATGAGCTATAATTAATCTGCTAGGAAAGGGAGCCCCCCCATATGATATATTGGATCTAACTGTCAATGAATATCTCACACCCAACTGCTGCATGAAGAGAGAACGAAGAGAATCAGATAATGAGAGAGGGATAGTAAAGAGTAACTAGATTATTTCAGAAACGATGCAGAGTATTTGATTGTATTTAGAAAGTCTCTTCTTTCAGTATGATGAAGCTTCTATTAAATTTTCATTTTTGCGATAGCTCCAGGAAAGCTAACAGGTACGTGCTAAGTCTGAAAGTGTGGCTTTGAAGCAGGGGATATTGGGGTAGGTAGGGAAAGTTGGCAGTCTAACCTGTTGAAAACTACTAGGTCTGGTTCATTTTTCATAGCCTGGGGCACACCCCAGTTAGCTTTCCATGTCTTTTAGTCTGGCATTTCCTGTATATAAGATAATGAACTTGCCTGGAGAGCTTAACACAGTATGGGATCTTTGCTTTATTTGGCCACGGTACTAATGGTCCAAGTCATATGGCCCCTGCCACTATAATCAGATTGTATTGGTACCACACCCCAATGCAGTGTCCTCTTTTTAGAATATTTGTCTACCAAAATTAACATGCATACATTAAAGAAAGGGTATTGATCAATTATCAATGTGCATTCCCTGGTCCCCTGGTTCATAAGTAACTTGTTATCTATGCAGGTGCATGTATTTAAAAAAAGGAAAATTGTTTTTTTTTGTAGTTGAAAAGTTATCCTCATAAAATTGGTGAACCACCATACAACATCAAGGTAAACTCCATATGGTGGTCCCTAACTATTTACTTCTGGTCACATTTTTCAAAGACTGGCACCTCCCCTTGTGGATTTTAAAGAAGAGAGACTGTACAGGTCAACAAAACATTTTTAGACATAAGATCGCTGTTTAAAGGGACAGGTGTGGGGGTGGTACAACTACATGGAATCTTGCCCTGCATCATAAATGATAAACCTCCAGCAGAATAATTCAAGGCAAAAAAGGGGGATTGTGTGAGCAAGTCTAAGTAAAATTATATAAATATTATGGAAATGAGACTTATCTAGCCAAACTCCAAAATCAACATGCCACGTAGATAACAGGGTTGTGTTTAGACTTCCTTGGCTAAAATACCTAGTCAAGGCATTGGTATAGGCCCGGACTGTCAATCTGTGGGTTCTGGCAAATGCTAGAGGGGCTGCTATAAAGTGCCATAGAGAGTCAGTATTTAGGGGTCTGTTTGGGCTTCTCTGTGCCTGAAATGCCAAAATCTGCATTGGTATATATTATTTGTACTTGATTGCTTCCTTAATATGCCTCAATCTGTGCAAGTGTGAATATGTGTGCAAAGGGACTGTAAGTTGTGAATCTTAGCCAGATAATGTTCATTTTCAATAACAGACCTGTATTGAACGGTGCATGGAGCGAGGGAAGAGCAGCGGTCGGAGTGATGATAACAGGGAGAGCTTGGAAAAGAGGTAATGAATTATGTTTCAATGGAGCCTAAAAATATGATGTAACTAATTCTTATGATATATATATATATCCGAAACGTTGATTACAGCAACATGAAGAAATAAGCTTCACCCGGGTATGAGTTAAAGCTAACAGGCCTGTTGGAGTGCGGATCATATAAGACTGTTATATATATATATATATATATATAACTGGTGGTCTTTGTGGTCCACAGAGACTCAAGTAAAGCTTGAGTTCCCATGTTACTCTGTACATGTACCCCTATATTAAACTCAAGGCTATAACTGTAAAGGTGTATCTTAAAATGTCTAGGGACCACAAATTCGGCTTCATTCTTGGTGTATTTTTCCATGTTGTAGGATATAAAATGACTTTTACTGAAAGTGTGCAGCAAGTGCCCATTTGCCCTCTTTGAGTAAGGCCAGGAATTTACTGCCAAAACGATTGTGTTTTAGGAAAGAAAGAAGTGTCATAAGAAAATCTCTCCTGAGATTTTGAAGAGTGTCCACATAGTTTACTCAGCAGTTGGTTTTTTTTATTGTAATTGACAGAAAATGCCACTTCTCTAGTGTACAGAGATGCCAAGGGGATCGAATGGGTCACAGAGGGCTCTCTAGTGGTTTCAGTGCAAACAATGGTCAGCCTGTTCTTTTTATATATTTGTTTTTAACTACTTTGTAGCTCCTTCTGTAATGTAAATGTAAAGTTATTGATATTTATTATTATTGTTATTATTTCATCACATTTTGGAGAGCAAGATTAACACATTCTAGATCCTCATAGCACACACTCGTAAGTGCATTGTATTTTATATATTTGTGTTTCTTGTTTTAGAATACAAACATACCTGACGTCAACCAGGCCTATCATCGATCAATATGAAAAAGCAGGGAAGGTCAGGAAGGTGGATGCCTCCAAATCTGTAGATGAGGTAAACTGATATGTTATATCTACAAGAAATGGTGTATGTATTTAGACGTTAATGGCAAACTGTAGCAAGTACATACATCCTATATCTACATTTTTACACACCTTATTGTCATGGAAAACATTCACAATTCTTTGTTGCATAACATATGAATGGTGTTGTTTTAATGCATCTTTCACTGATGGTTTTTGTCTTACTGACAGGCTCAATACACAATGCTTCAATAGCAGGACTCTAGCAGGAATCCTTAATAATTGTCTTCTCTGCTATTTAAGTTCTGAATTGCTTTATAATGGATACATCAAAATCAGTAGGACTTCATGAATTGTGGTGTTCATAGAAAAAAATGCTTCTTCTTGGGCTGTGACAGCCATTGCTATTCATCTACGATGTTCCTAGATTCAGTTGAATAGGATACACAGATAGTGGTTCACAGAGCAGCAATGAGCAAATACGCCAGTGCATTTTCAGGCACACGTAGCAGGTACTTATACCGAGAACATTTTAATCAAAATGGTCATTTAGGATACATTTGACATCATTAGATCTTATATACTATATGTGCTAATAGACCTTTAACTTAAAGCAGCTGCCCCTACATTGCAACAATACTCCCCCACTCTTGCCACTGTACAGGGTTCTAGGTGGTGTTTCCATGTTACATACCAAAGCCTTCTAGTTCTCTTGGAGATCACTGCCGTAGTTGGCTTTCATAATACACTCTGAGTGACTTTAAAGGCTACAGGCAGTAGTTGTTGCTATATGAAAAAAATGTAGTAATACATTTTGTGTAACAAGAATATCACATGTCATGTGTGTAACAAAAAAATATAGTTCTAAAAGAATTTAATCAGTTTGTTTCTCCATTTTCCAGGTTTTTACCATAGTGCAAGATATCTTCGACAGAAAAGTATAATAAGAGTTCTTCTAGGTCATCTTCCACAAAGTTCTTGGATACACTTTAACTGTTCACTTTTATTTTTTATTTTTTTGCATTACTTTTTTTTCTCCCTTCCATTTTTTAAGTCAACTTTGTATCTTTATGTATTGTATTACAGTTACATATGTTCCAGTTGTAATGGGTACTGATTTATATTCTCTGATTTCCTTCCCTTAAACAATCACATAGATAGATTGTGCTACACATTAGAGAGTGTATCTCAATAGTGCTTACATTCTTAGCAAATTGTATTTACTAGAATAAGCACATAATGTGTAAACTGCATTATTTCATTTGCACTTAACTCTGTCTGCAGTGCACTGTAAACTCCCTTGATGGGGGGGGGGGAAATGTTTTCATTATCTTGTTCAGTTAAATGGATCCTGCTTATATATTCACTTATTGCCCTAGAATTCTATAAAAAAAAAATCTACCTCTTATGGTAAACGTATTTAAAATTGTTAATATTGATTGGTTTATTTAATGAAATATGAGATTTAAAAAATGAAAGACTCCATAATTAATATATGCTAGAGAAATGTGTTTAGGTAAAGAAAAAAAAATCACTCCTAAAATACAAATGGTTTGCCTCTGATGATTCTTAGGCCAGGGTGCATCTAAAAACCCTATTTGGCTAAAGGGACATCTGGCATTTGCTGGTTCCCATAGACTTAAAGGAGAAGGAAAGGAAATTTTCTATAATTAGCTTATAGTGTTCCCCACCATCCTCCCCCCCTGAAACGCCGCAATAAAACTTTCCATAGAACTTCCTCAGCTGTGTACTTGATTCCCGAATTACAGCGCTTGTTAAGCTTTGGCGCCGCCATTTTCAAATTCAGCTCGTCACTTCCCCTCATATCTCTCCACCAGTGCGCATGCGCCTCCTTATTGACCTCATGACGTGTCACGACACGCATTCTAACGCTGAACATATGAAATATTAGAAACCGTGTCTTTTCCTTTATTAATTATTTACAGACCTCAGACAGAAAGGCAGACCCGCTCGCTGGAATCCTTATCAGCTCCTGCGCTGGCTGTCAAACTGTAAATAAGATTTATTGCGAGCGCAGGAGCTTCAAAGCTTCCCTTAGTTGCTGAGCAACAGGGAAGCTGGCTCCCGATTGGTAAAATAAATAATGGGGGCGGGAGCAACGATGACGTGTCCATGTCACGTGACCAACAACACTGAAGTCAGCACGGCACTGAATAGATTACACAGAGCATGCGCAGGGCACTGCTGAAACCTACTGCGCATGCCTGTGCCCCAATGGAAGCGATTTCTGGAGAGTGGGTAGGCGTTTTTATACATGTTCTTAATATTATTAAAAACGAATAGAACATTAAAAAAAAATAGAAAAGTAATGATTGAATGATTTATGTTACCTAAAAGAAGATTTCCTTTGCAATATCTATATATTTATTTCATTTTTGAGTTTCCTTTTAATTGGCATTTAACTGAAAGCACCATTACTGGCAGATGATTGTGGCCTGAAAAGCACATTAGAGCATTTTCATGTAGACTACAGGTGAATACAGGTGCTATATGCTTTTGTACCAATTTATCACAAACTTAATTAACTATAAAAAAAATGCACTCCTTGCTGTGTTTAGGAGTAAAGTGATGTTACTGTGGCACATTGTTAAAATGTATGTTGCTGGGACCCAGGAAAGGGCAGGATCTTTCAAATAGGAAGCTTTAAACTGCAAATATATCTTTCATTCTGAAATAAAATGTTGTCTCATGATGGTGCATTTAATGGGAAATCTCTTAAAAGGGGTGCTCGTAATGTGTAATTCCAGACAACACTGGCTAAATTGCAACACATCCCCACCTACCAAGTGAATAGTTTATTGCACAGAACATGTCTTGAAATTAAACATTCTACTTGCTCTCCATGATTGAATGGCCAATCCTATATCCACTTTAAAGTGATACTGACACAAAAAAAATGAATTTTAACATATGAATGTACATTAAATGTTACCTATAGGTCATGGTGATCATTATTTGCTGAGAGGTTTGTTTTTGTATATAATTGTTAGTTGAAGTTCCTAAGCCTGACTCTCTGACTTTGCCAACCTGACTGTCCAATCTCAGTCTGTTAGTTACAGTTTCTAATGCAAACGGACTCCTCCTGCTGCACAAATATGGCAGCCCCCTCATACAGGAACATGGGGGATCAGACAGGTAATGTAAAAGCAGCATGCAAATACTTTATGGCAAAGTTAGAAGTAGCTTTCAAAGCCAATATTATAATAGATGTAAAAAAGAGTGTAATTTCAGGTGTCAGTATCTCTTTAAGCTGAAAAACGTTTACAAATTCATGAGCCAGAACTAATTACAGGTGAGCATAATAAAAAAAAATCAAATACTATAAAATCATATACTATAGTACAGTGATTTTCAACCTTGTGCCTCCAGCTGTTAAGAAACTACAAGTCCCACAA
>CM044437.1:86547829-86562739 GCA_024363595.1 Xenopus borealis
GATAACAGCTCCCTAACACAAGATAACAGCTGCCTGGTAGATCTAAGAACAGCACTCATGCACAATAGTAAAATCTCATGTCCCACTGTGTACTATTCAGTTACATTGAGAAGTCCCATGACCAGGGGCAGGTGGAAAATTTACAAATGTCTAGCCCCATGTCAGATTTCAAAATCTGTTTGAGAAATGTATTTCAGTGCAGAATTTTGCTGGAGTAGCACTATTAACTGATGCGTTTTGAAAAAAACATGTTTTCCCATGACAGTATCCCTTTAATCTAAAACCAGCACTTTGGTTTGAATACAATTCAAATAGACTCAAAGGTGAACCACCCATTTAAAAACTGAAAAAAGACAGAAGAAAAAAAGCAAATAATAAAATACTATAAAAAAAATAACGAAGACCAAGTGAAAAGTTGCTAGAATTGCCTATATTACAACATACTAAAAGTTAACTTAAAGTTGCTAGTCAATATCGCATCCCAGGGAGCACTGGTTGATGGATTTAATATTTATTTTCCACATACAGTTTGTACTGCAGACTGTGATAGTGTTTGCTTCCTTGACTAAGGGTAGGGGCAGATGAGCAGATTCAGGGAGATTTAGTTGCCAGGCACTAATCGCCTCTTCCACCTGGAGACACTCTCCCTGAACTGCCTTCTTCCTGCCTTTCGTGTGATTCACTCACCAGTACAGCGATTTCCCGATTGGTTCTAGACAGTCACATGTCCAACTCATGTTCCCTGGCAGCGGAACTCTTCACAACATCTAAAAACACGGATTCCTTGGACACGTAGGGATGAATAAAATGCTTCTTTATTTATCAAAAATTAACTACTGACGCGTTTCATGCCATGGGGCATTGGTCAGTATTAAAGGAAAAGTAAATGTTTTTCTTTTTCTTTCTGTAAATTTGCTCTAAACAGCCCCCCAGATTAATGTACCTTAGTCCCTGCTGCAAGTATGCTCTGGTTTCTGTGTTATCAGCAGCTTGTTTCCCCTTCTTCCTGGTGCAGAGTGAAGCCCAGCCCCTTAGTTTACTGAGCTGTCCATTTGCTGCTGTTCCACAATAGAGAGGAAGAGGGAGCCAGTGTGTGCATTAGTAAGCTAGTTTCCCCAAGCAAAAGCTGCTGCACACACTGGTCTCTGCTATGTCATAGTATGCAAATGATCTCCAGGACTAGTCCAAGAGATAAGGTCAGCTCAGTAAGCTATGGGGCGGGGCTTCACTCTGCACCAGGAAGAAGGGGAAACAAGCTGCTGATAACACAGAAACCAGAGCAGACTTGCAGCAGGGACTAAGGTACATTAATCTGGGGGGCTGTTTAGAGCAAATTTACAGATAGTAAAAAAAAAGGTTTACTTGTTCTTTAAGGACATTATGCACTGTTCATTTTTGATAAAGAAGCATTTTATTCATCCCTAATAGTGATTGGCGGATTTATTCGCCAGGTGCAAATTCCCGCGATTTGCCAAAAACGCGCCGCAACTCGTTTCGCACATTTTTCGCCAATTTGCGAATTTCGCTAATTTTCGGCGAAACGGGATAGATTCGCCCATCACTGATCCCTACATGTCCAAGGAATCTGTGTTTTGAGACTTCCATGTGATTCAGTGAATAAATCACCTGCGCTAATTCACTCGCAGACTCTCAAGGATGACTTCAGAAATTGAAGTGCCGCAAGTGAATTTGCGCAGGCTATGAGACCTGGCTGAATCCAAACCCCTGGACTATTTACAACTCCTCCCTAATTACTTTTATTATCTTTACAAATGATCTCTATCTGTACATTTTAGGGTAAGGACACACTAGGCAGTCATTGCCTCGACTTTGCAGCAACCAATCTCCCCAAAGGCCTTCCATCACTCTGCACCTGGATAAAAGGAAAAATTGCTGTGGTAATCACACGTGGAGATTTTTTTACCGAAGTCGCCCGCAGTTTCCTCGCGAGGCAACTTCGGGCGATTTCGGAAAACGAATCACTACTTCTGTGCACAGAGTGAGGGAAAGCCTTTGGGAAGACTGGTCGCCGCAAAGTGGAGACGATTAGTCGCCAGGTGACTCAATCTCCCCAAATCGCCTGGTGTGTCCTTACCCTTATAGGTTAGAACTTTTGATATGAAGCATAACCAAAGTGGTGTAAAGATGATACCTTTATTGGCTGACTAATATAATAATCACAGTAAGCTTTTAGAACATTGCAGCTCCTTCTTCAAAGCTAATTACAAAGAAGCAATGTTGGCACTGACATATATACAGCATCTTGTTTACAAAAGGAGAAACAACATATGAGAATAATTTGTATTGCAAACAGGGATAGACTTATACGGAGGTGGGTTATGCAAAACTAGTCCAGACCAGGCACGAATTAAGCTGGCCATTGACGCAAAGATCCGATCGTACGAATTCTCGTTTCGTACGATTTTCGGATCATGTGTGGAATGTCCCAACATTTATCTTGCCATGTCAATAGGTTGTTCAGTCAATTGGACAGGTTAGAAGATTTCTGTCGGCTGCCGATCATATCTCTGCATGTATTGCCGATCTGCTGTTCTTCAGTTGGAGACTGTCACTGTCAGCTTTGGCGGACATAAACTGTCCTATGATTGCTGTGGGGCTGAACATTGGCTGATCTGTTTGTTTACTACTTTGATTTGAATGGTTGGTGGCCAGTCGGGAGATGAGGACGTATGATCCTTCGTCCGATATTGCAGGTAGATCTTTGTATCTTGCATCTGTTTCTAGTCTTGGTAATTAGTCATAAATCCATGGCCTAAATCCAGTCCTATCTCCAGACTCCTAAAGGTTTGCATAAGCCTTTATTCCCACACTTTGCATTCATTTTCTTTTTTGAAATTGCCTTTGATAACAGAAATTTTTAAGTCATCCAGACTGTGGTTGGGACTATTGTTTACCTACTGGTTTGTCCAATTTTTTTTATTGTTTACTGTGTACCAGTAGTAAATGGTTCTTTTTTTTTCTGAGGCTTTGTCCAGTTTCTCCAATGTAAATGCCTCTTGTTGGATGCTTTGTGCATGTTATTGCATAAACCACATTGCTGGATGAGCAAGTGTAGTGACCGTGTACAAAGTATTCCTCTGTTGTGCCAGGAGAGTCTGCAGAGAGGATGTGTGGGCATGTCTTGCATCTCTTTTTCCTACGTGGGTGGGTCCCGTTGATTGTGGGTCCTGAAAGTGAACTTCTTATAATGACTTTCCTTAGGTTTGGAGGTTGTCTAAATGCAAAAAGAGGTTCAGGGATCTAACAGTGTATAAAATGTGCCTTTTCAGCTTTCATTTGTATTTTTGTATTTGTATTTACTTATTCATTTAGCCAAGGTATCCTCAAACTTTACATTGTCTGTATTTTTTCAAATGCCTAACATGGTACCACATGTTAAAACTACTGGTCATTTGGAAGGGTATTCGTGTTCAGCCATGTTGATGATCCATGCCAAGCACCAAACCCCTTACGATTAAATGGGAATCAACCAATTAACAGCAGTCCAACATTTTTCTGATGAAGTGACACTTTTATCGGTTTTGATAAATGTGTTGATTCATTCAGATATTTCCAGACTGTCAGTAAAATAATGAAACTGCTGGGAATCTGTTTGGACTCTCCAGTTCGATCTTTCATGTTGGTTATTATTAGGATAAGCATCTGCCCATTTCAGCCTATTAGCGAGAGAAGACGTCTAAATGAAAGTATTGCTGCGTGCAACATGGTTTCAGTAGATTAACTTCAAAAGTCCACATTCATGTATTTGTGTTAGTGAGATTTGTGGTTAACATAAGCTGCATTCTCCAGTTCACTTTGGTCAGTTTGGGCTCAGGGTTTTATGCTAAGAGTGCATACTTTAGTGGTAGTGGAGACTGAAATCTCTTGGTCAAACAGTGGGAAAGCTATGCAAATGTCCATGCCTTTCAGTAAGTCTCTGATAAAAAGGACAGGAGCTCAAGAACATACATACACATTTACCTCACGTCAGTCAACTACATTGAATACCTGTCTTTGTTTTGCAGCAGGTAAGTCAGGCAAGTAGATTGTGGAGTGGACAGGATAATATGCATCAAACTACTTCTACCATGAGTAAAGCAAATTGTCCTTTGAGTAATAAAAGCACGAATGTAATATTAGAGAAACTTGATGTTTCCATTGTGCAATGTCCTGTATTGGACTGACAAGGAGGCTATGTGTTGTGTTTGGTAGCCAAGGATGAGGAGAGCATAGCAATGCTTTATTAGCAGGTCATGTAGCCATTACATAACAGCATAAAGTCTTACATTCACTTTCAAGTTGTACAGAAAGTCCTATGTATGCACAGTGACACCTGCAGGCCATTTGTATAAACACCACACTATGACTGCCCTGCTCCTCTGTACTGGGTTATGAATCATAGTGGTTCAAAATATTCAAATAAGTGGTTTAAACCATTTTCAGTAAGAGTAGGGGCCTGGGTGTTGGGGGAGGAATGTTATTTTGCTACACTATGGCCAGAAAGCAGTATAAATGCCCTTGTTTCTATGCTGCATAGCTTTTTTTTTTTTATTAAATTGTTTCATGGAGGTCTCTAAACTACATCAACCAAGAGGAAAGAACAGCAATTCCATGCTAGTCCACAGAAATATTACTGCATCTGCCAATTATTTTAGCAGAATTATATTTCTCTGAAAGCAGAAGCTCAAAGTAAACACAAGAGCAGCCCCAGGACTGTGCTTAGTCTTGGCAGTAGTTTGTGTTCTGACCTCCTCAGGAAGCTACACTTGGAAGGGATACATTTTTTAAACCACAAAAGAGTGTACCTCTAGGTTAATTTCTGCTTCAGCTAAAAGATCTGCAGTAGAAAGGGAAGTTCTCTCAACAGCACCTGGAACAAGTTCAGAGGGGACCTACATGAATTGAGCTTTCGGCACTCGGATCAAAAAAGGAAATAGGAAAGATGGATGGTAACTCACCTGCAGGCTTACTACGTAGTTAAAGCAACAAATCATTGTTCTCCCCCGAGCAGCACACACTGAAATTAGGGTTGCCACCTTTTCTGGAAAAAAATACCGGCCTTCCTATATATTTATCTTTTTTTCCTATTAATAACATTGGGATCAACCATCAAAAATACCGGCTATAACTGAAATGTATTTTATAAAGTGCTCCAGGTTTATCCACAGACCCTGTTCTAGAATTGTTCCAGATTGATACAGAAAATACAGCCCAATATCATACGATCTACAGGGGCTTATCATTTAGTAAACAGTATCAGTGCAGTGTACCTTTATTTTACCAGCCTACTACAGGTTAGGCACATCCAGTTATGTTATGGTTAACTGTATTAGTCTTACCCTTAACATCAAAGGACAATAAAGCCCCTAACATATTGGCACCCACATTTAATATAAATGATAATGTCTTCCCATAAGTCAGTGCTACTTTTTGGAATAAAAAAATGCAGCAACACTGTCATTTTATTTTCCTTTACAAAGTGTCTGTGTGCATGCACAGGAGAGTAAAATGTTTGCATTATTTGCTACCGCCCATGCACATATGCAAAGAACCTATTTATCATGCTATGATTAACACTGGAAAAACACCACCATTAATTTGCACCATTACATTCATGGCATAACCAGATGTCTGTTTGCTCTTTTGAGGAATGAAGTTCAGTGCAGAATTCTGCTGGAGCAGCAGTATTACCTGATGTGTCTTAAAAAAAACATTTTTCCCATGCCAATATCCCTTTAAGGACACCCAGGAAAGGGGGCAGTTTATTTTTCCACAATGTTGCTGCATTTATTTTGTTCAAATTCAAATTCTAATGTGTATAAAATGTACAGACGCTTTATATTTTCTTAGAAGGCAATTGTACTCCTCCTTTGTTTGTGACCTTTGAGAGAGCATGTTGCCATAGTAATAGAGCCAATTTATGTAGCTACATCTAAAATGCGCCACCTCATTCCCTTCTGAAAGAAGCAAAACATCTATCATCACTTTCTCAATTTTGGGTTAGCACGAATTACAGCCTAATTCACCACCCGAAGAAAATGAAGAAAGATCTGGACGTGAGGTCACTAATTTATTAGCATCTTTACCTGGGCTTATATCATTATGTTGCTCATAGAAAAGTCTTTGATGAAATGCTATTCAATGAATGAATCTGTTGTTAGTTCACAATTACTTTGGAACTAGCTCTGGGGCCCTGTCGGACTTGTGCGTAAAACTACAGAGAATTGAACATTGTCTGGTTTTAGAGGCACTGCGATGGTATTTAGGATTAACAGACGGGCACATCACTGGCTTTATTTATTAGGAGTTCTTTGAACGTTGCACAGAGCCCATATGCAAAGTCTCAGAGGTTTACACTTTTGACAGAGAATTCTACAGCTTGCATTTTATCTGAAAATAGCTATGTTTTGCAGCACATCTATTTCAGCCTGCTTGAATTTAATATGAAAATGCATTCAAACGATTCTATATTTCAAAGCTGGAGAAACAATTAACTCAGAGACCCAAATGGAAAGGATTTCATACAATTTTGACATCATAGGAGACGGTATCAGTGTTTCAATTTTATCTGATGAAAATACTGTATTGATGTATTAGAAAATCCTATGAAAATATACATCATTGTTTTGCAGAGTAGGTGAAAGAGCTACTACATGTAGTTTCAATTTCATTACCTTCAAAGTATAAATTCTATAACACAAGGAACTGGGGATAACTTAACCAGTATAGATTAAGTACTGCTGATGGAATTTTGGAAATAAAATGTTGGTTCAGGACTCCCTGAAGGGGAGGTATTCAGACTTTTATTATTATGTATTTTTTGAGTGCCAAGAAATTGAGCAGCACTGAGATCCACCCTCTGTGGTTGAACATTTGGTCAGAACTCCTTTAAGTCATAACAGTGTTATGGGTAAGGATGCACCAAATCCACTATTTTGGAATCCGTTGCAAAAGATTCAGCCGAATACCGAACCGAATCCTGATTTACATATGCAAATTAGGGTAAAAAATTTATTGTTATCTTGTTTAGTGAGAAAGAGTCATCTAATTCCCCCCCCACTCCTAATTTGCATATGGAAATTAGGATTGGGATTCAGTTCGACCAGGCAGAAGGATCTGGCTAAATCCAAATCCTGCTGAAAAAGGGCAGGTCCCAAACTGAATCCTGGCTTTGGTGTCTCCCTAGTTATGGCTATATGAAAAAGTGAAAACTGATGTAATCCATGCCTTTATCCTATCTACTCATACATAGGGCACTTGATTTCTAGATGCTCACCACTCCCACCCAGAACATGTTAATCTCCAGTTCTAAGATTCTCCTGCTTTCCCATAAATGAGTGCCTGCTTCTGAAATCTATTTCATGGACATTGCCAGAATATTTACACTTATAGAATAAAATATATTTTACCTTGTTGCAAGCAGAATGTTTGATTCTCTAAAAACAAGCATTATTTTATCAAATGAGGCATTTGCTGTAAAGGTAGAGTTTGAGCAATAGACAATTTAAAGACCACATATTTCCAAAAACTTTTTAAAATTTACTCTATAGGAGATGGTCTTCCTGTAATTTGAAGTGCCCTCCTTGCACTTCTGTATAGTTGCACTCAGCACCCTTCTGTCCTTCCTGCTGTTCATTCTCAATCAAATGCTGATGTGCCTATTGACGCATGAGAATTGTGCCATTGCCATTGCTACCTTGCAGTTGCAATGGCACTGGAATTCTGGGGAAATAATTCTACATTATGGGAAAAAATATGGCGCTTGCTCTTAAAATTGCATTTTGCTCACTGCACTTGTGGAAGTAGATGTGCCCTATAGTGTGACCCAAATGTAAATATTGAGAGGGACAGTATACTTATTTGCTCAACATGAGTTCAGCGTTTGTGCTGATATTGTTTTAATCATGAAAAATTTATGCATTTTTGTTATTTCTTGAGCAAAACTCGGGAAGCAGGGAAACTGAAGTGATTCCATTATTGTTCCTTGCAAGGAAGATAATTCTAATACTTTTCTGAAAACAATGGCACATAAAAAACAAATTTTGAGTTTCTGTGTTCTAAATTAAAAATTACACAGAGAACCAAACATAGATGTAGGCTTTGTTATTAAATAAAACACAAGATCATGGGTTTACTGCAACAAGGCAGGTCTATGCACTTTCTATGCAGTGTATTTCACTATTGAGTGTTGTTCTTAGATCTCCCAGGGAGCTGTTATCTGTTTACCTTCCCATTGTTTTGTTGTTAGGCTGCTGGGTGAGAAAGGGAGAGGGGTGAGAATAACTGAAGCTTATCAGAGCACAAGTCACATGACTTGGGGCAGCTGGGAAACTAACAATATGTCTAGTCAGATTTCAAAATTGAATATAAAAAAAATCTGTTTGCTCTTTTGAGAAATGGATTTCAGTGTAGAATTATGCTGGAGCAGCACTATTAACTGATGCGTTTTGAAAAAAAATCATGCTTTCTCATGACAGTATACCTTTAAGGTTGAAACAACCTTCATTTACCAGTTCCCTCCTTAAAGGAGCTGTTAAAACTTCCCTACAAGATCATTTCACAGAGAAGACTTAATACTGTAATAACATTTCTCACTTTGCAATATTCGTTATCAATAATGTACCTCAGTAATTGGTAAGCTACAGTAACAAATTCCAACAGAGGAATTCAAAATATATATACGTAAACACTAAAATACATCTAAAAAACAATTTTTATTTGAACATGCCCTGTCAAAAGCATTTTAGTAAATATCGCAGTAGAACCAACTCAACACTATTACATTATTAGGTTTAACAGTTTGCATAAATTGACACTAAAACAACATGGTTGGGAGGTCGAGCTCAGTCCTGCTTGCTCAGCATGGGAACAACTCTGAGTAAGCAATCACCTCAGTCTGGGAAGCCACCAGTAGATACTGGAATGGGAGCCTTTATGCATTCCACCAAGTCAGTCAGATGAAATAAAATAGAATCTTAGTAATCTAAATCCAAAAAAAGTGTCTATAGTTAGACAAGTGTTACAAAAAACAGGGGTTTTATTAAAAAGCTATTTAGCAACACAGAGGCAAACTATATTGGCTAGGAGAATGTCAAAGTACCAACATATTGTAGATTCATTTGTTATTTTAAAGGGGACTGGGATTGTCTTTGTCCTAATAAAATCCTTTAAAATAGTAAAAACTAGGGATGCACTGAATCCAGGATTTGGCTCGGCATTCGACTGAATTTTTCACAAAGGTTATGGGATAGTGGATTTGGTGTAACCCTAATAAAAACAGAAACTGGCTTCTTTTTAACCATCTAAATCACCTGTTATGACTTTAACATGGTCCTGTTTTCAACTGCCCCAGACTGAGAGCAGCAGCAGCACCGAAACTATAACATATAGTTAGGGTTGCCACCTTTTCTGGAAAAAAATACCGGCCTTCCTATATATTTATCTTTTTTCCCAATTAAAAACATTGGGATCAAACATAATTTTTACCGGTAAAATATCGGCCAGGTGGCAACCCTACCTCCTCGTGAGGCAACTTTGGGCAACTTTTTAAAGCTGAAGTGATACGTATGGCATCCCACACCAACGATTCGCATTCTTGCCCAGGGGCAAATTTGATCTCTGACATCACAAATGGTGGCTCAGAAAAAAAAATGTAATCAAGACCATGAAGGAATCCTGAGAAATTGCCTGTTGAACAAAAGCAGTTGTCCACTGTATGAAGTGCTGAGATACTGCAAACTAAATGGACATTCACAAGTTTGAAGGCAAAGAAACTGGACCATAAAATTTTTTTAAAAACATTTTTGTTTTATCCTGTAGCAGAGGTGGAATAAGAACAGGACGGCTGCCCATTTGACAATGATACACACAGCCTACAGTTTAACTTCTGTCACTACAGGGTGCAGCAGCTTGACTTTTGTCTGCAGGTAATCAAGATCTTTTAGGGTAGGGGCAGACAAGCAGATTCGGGGAGATTTAGTGGCCAGGCGACTAATCGCCTCTTCCGCCTGGCGACAATCTCCCTGAGCTGTCTTCTTCCTGTCTTCCGTGTGATTCAATGAGGAATCGCCCACGCTAATTCACTCGTGGAGCTTTGATTTATGAAGTTGCCCGAAGTTGCTTCACAAGGAAACTTCGGGCGACTTTGTAATCGAAGCGCCCCAAGTGAGTACATTTTTGATGTTACTGTTCCTTTAAATGCCTGTTAACAAATAGGCCAAAATGATAGATACAGACAGCAAAATAGATCAGGAAATGAACATCAAGTTTATGTTTTTTTTAGATACTGTTTAATCATACATTAAATTTGGGTTACATGTTGTTAAATGATTCCCCTGAGTTTGAAAATGTAAGGGGCATTTTTATATGATAAAATATATGGCATTTCTTTTGGTGCATGGCTTTTATATAGTGAATAAAGTACCCCCTCTTGTAAATTAAAAAGGATATTATAAGTTACTGAGGAGTTTCATGACCATATAAAAACACAAGGCTGAAGGCTGAGTGTTTTTATACAGGTCATGCAACTCCAAGGTAACTTCTAATATCCTCATATTTTGCAACAGGGAGTACTTTATTATAATACACAAGTTTCAGTGAGTTATGTGACAGAAGTGACATCAGTACTCACTGTTTATAACCAATGACATTAGTACTCACCGTTTATATAGTGAATAAAGTACCCCCTCTTGTAAAATATAAGGATATTATAAGTTACTGAGGAGTTCCATGACCATATAAAAACACGAGGCCGAAGGCTGAGTGTTTTTATACAGGTCATGGAACTCTGAGGTAACTTCTAATATCCTCATATTTTGCAACTGGGGGTACTTTATTTATTATAATACACACATTTCAGTGAGTCATGTGACAGAAATTACATCAGAACTCACCGTTTATAACTGATGACATCAGAACTCACCGTTTATAAGGATATAATTTACAAGATATTTACGGCTTTTGTGTATTATAAGGATATAAATTACAGATATAAATTACAACATATTCATGGCTTTTGTGTATCAATCCTATATAATCTACAGTCTGGTCATTTCCCTATGGGACCAGATTGTAAATTGTATCCTTATAACCGGCGCATTCTGACGTTAGAACACACCGTTTATAACAGAGGTCCCCCGGCACCAAATTTGATGGTGCACGTCTGAATTTGATGCGGTGTGTCCGAATTTGACGCCACTCGCCTACCCCTCTCCCGACATTTCACTGTAGATTATAATGCACAATGTACCCCTTACTGAAATTTATAAACATATCAGAAGTCACCTCAGA
The DNA here is from genome assembly GCA_024363595.1 of Xenopus borealis. Taxonomy (NCBI): domain Eukaryota; kingdom Metazoa; phylum Chordata; class Amphibia; order Anura; family Pipidae; genus Xenopus; species Xenopus borealis. The sequence continues at coordinate 86,559,119 of CM044437.1, forward strand.
GTTATGTGACCTGTATAAAAGCGGCCTTGGTGCACATAACTCCGAGGTGACTTATAATATCTTTATAAATTACAGTAGGGCGTAGCTCATCCCCTATATATATGTATCTGCTTATATCTCATGGCGTGCATGTCATCAGCTACATTGAAGTGCTTCTTGTATATTTTAAGCATAAGAAAGGTATTTCTTGTGTTGCTGACATTTTCCCAATCTGATAGAAAATCTTGACAGCACTTAACAGAGGCATGTCAAACAAGGTTTTAAGATGTCCCAGTTTAGTGTGATCTGGTACAACAAGCCTCCTGCGGTGACTGGCAGCTTTTTAATAGAGCATTAAGGGATTAAAGTGCCCTTGTTTGCTCAAGGTTTCACCTGCCAGACACAAGGATCTGCTAGGTACATGCTTAGCATCAGTGTGCAAATGTTTGCTAAGTTTTCTAATTTTCAAATAGGATCAATAATCTTTAACCTTTTCAGTGCCATGGTATACCTGATACAGGGACGGCCAAATATTAATGAAATATATTCAAATATCTATACCAATCAAATGCTTAAATCAATAGCCTAACCCTTTAAACTGCTGGTATTGCAGCAACTACAGCCTTGTGCTACGCAGCCTCTGTCTGCCCTCCATTTGGTTATACAAGCTTTATGGCTTTAATGTCATTAAAACAGAAACGTCAAGGAGAGGAGTTAAGCCCATTCATAAATTAACATATATTACTGGATTGGTTGGCTTTAGGGGTGAAATGATAGACATTATTATAGGCATAATTAGAGACTACAGACTTTAGCAGGATAAAGCCATGGGGGAGTGGCATTTTAGATCATCTAGGGTTCTTTTCCATTATAAATGAAAATAGCAGCTTTTTAATATACATTAACTATACATTTTTACTGGGTTAAACGTTATGTAAATATAATTGAAACTGAAGGGAAGGTTAGGTTAGATTAGGCTATCCAGTTCTTTTTTATAAATCCGATTCTTAAAAAACTGTAGCTCCCCTACAGGCAGGCTCGGACTGGCAATCTGTGTGTTCGGGCAAATGCCAGATGGGCCGCTTGCTTTGAAATGTAAATAGGCTGCAAACCAGTTATGTATTTAATATGTAAATTAACCAATCCCATTAGAAATGCAAATGAGCTGTCCAGCTACAGCTAAGCTGATGCCTGCATTTGTTAGTGCTCATGCCTGTACTGGAATATGGAAGGAACCAGGATATATATTTAATTGCAACACATGGATGAGCTGCATTTTTTGTTTTAGTATATATATATATAAATAATAAGCAATAATAACAACAACAACAGCGAAACTAATAATAATACTTATACCCACATACCAGAAGTGTATTTGCTCACCCTTCCTGGTGGGGTATTATGACACCATATTGCACCCATTCACCGCCATTGACTATGACCTTTCTGGTGCCACATATTTGGTAGCATCTTTGTTGTATAATTTAGGGAACGGAACCCAGAAAAGTAGCATTTGCATTGCTGACAAATTTTTTGCCAGGAACATAGATTCTATATTGCTGTAAGTTAAAGGGGTAAAGGGCAGGTGAGTGATTAATGTAAGACGCACAATGTACATACTCACAAACTGGGCGCCACTAGGCTGGATCCAGTCGCTGCCCCCCTTCCTGGTCCACATCAACCTCAACCTCTCTGTCTGTGTCCCCTTGTTGTTGCCATCTATGTCCCCCTTCCTGTGCATACATGTATACTCCCATGCGCACATCTTGAATGGTCGGGTCTGGTGCAGCACTGAAGACTGTCAGTCTGAGATACATGCTTGAAATAAAGTTCAGAGATATTGAGCACATACTCACACCTGAGAACCTGTGCAGGTGCTGACATGTAAATTAGCCACCGGTCAAGGCTTGATCATGCGAGATTTGTAGAGTAGGTTTAACGGAGCACTCAGCAGGTTCGTTAAAATTCAAAATCTTCCTTTATTGAAAAATCATTAAAAAGTCACTGGACATGAATGTGACAAAAAAAAAACCTCACGCTTGACGCGTTTCGTGGCGTCGCGCCACTTCCTCAGAAGCATAGAGCTTCAGAGCTCCCCCTCCACTCTTAAAGGCTTAGAGACCACCCATTACCACCGAACCTCCCATAAAAACATTAACCCTTCAGGTATAACACACCGTGACACCATATAAGTAAGACATAATGGTTGAAACATATGCAATAAAAACATTAGTACAAGAACATCGATACAAAGAGTTCATTAATAACAAATTCATTCAAAAGTAACAACTAATGCTTCTGTAGACAAAATTGCAACATTGAAACACCCACGTATTGATAAACGTGATTATGGGTACGTAATAGGAGAAAAATTTTTTAGTAAGCCAAAAAACAGTAACATATATTGATTCAATAAATAATTTAATTTAATATGATTCAATTAAATCAATGTAGATTTAGCCTATCTGTACTTTTTATTCTTTTTATTCTTTTTAATCTTTTTTTCTTTTTTTCCCTTTTTTAATGGCAATAGCAGGCTAACTCCCACTGTCTGTTTAAACCCCCAAAGTTTTCTATAGTTTTTAATTTATATATCCAAAAAGCCTCTAATCTGCTAAATTTAGAATCAAAATCTCCTTTTCTTATATCGCGGCGTGGTCTATCTATAGCTTGGAAAGAGATTTCGATAGTTCCATCGTGTTCTTCTTTGAGGTGTTTAGCTATCGCAGATTTTTTATCAAGTCGATCTACGGCTGATATATGCTCTAGGGCCCGGGTTCCAATCATTCTAATAGTTTTCCCTATATATTGGGCCCCGCATCCACAAGAGGCCAAATACACGACCCCTTTGGAAGAACAATTGAAATATTGTTTAATGGGGAAAGTGACACCTGTAACTGTGCTTTTAAATGATTTCGATACATTAATCAATGAACAGGCCTTGCATCTGTTCCGACCACATCTATAGTTACCTTTGTATTTAATCCAGGCGCTGTCGCTTTTCTGTGTTTCAGTGGTATATAAACTCTTGGATACATGGGCTGCCACGTTCTTACCCTTTTTAAATACAAAAGATGGTTTATCTTCCAGAATGTTTTTCAGGATAGGATCCTGAAGCAGAACTTTCCAGTATTTTTTAACACTGTTCTGAATGGTATAGACACCACGGTTGTAAGTCGTACAAAACCGTATTTTGGTTGGTGTTCTGTTTACTTTACCTGTCACTTTTGTTGGGGAGATATTTTTCTTTGAGGACTTACGATTTTGTTCAAGCAAATGCTGGCGATCTGAGAAGACTGCCCTTTCATAAGTTGTTTTAATGGCTACAAAATCGTAGCCTCTTTCACTGAATCTATCCCACAATGACATTGCCTGGCTGTTAAAGGCATCCCAAGAGGAACATATCCTGCGAAGACGCAGGAATTGTCCCACCGGGATGCCCCTCAGGCATGAGGTGGGGTGGGCACTGCTGGCATGTAACAAAGTGTTACGAGTAATCGGTTTGCGGTACAAATCTGAGGTAACAGTATTATCTTGTATTTGAAACATCACGTCTAAAAACGCAATTTCTGAGATATGGGTCTCGTGGGTGAATTGTAAGCACTTAACCGTGTTATTGCAATATTGGACAAATGAAGCCAA
>CM044437.1:86562839-86609098 GCA_024363595.1 Xenopus borealis
TATATCATGATCTATAGAGGAATAAAGGGACACTACGTCCATGGTAAACCATCTGTATGTCGATTTCCACCCCAGCTTTAAAAATTTGTCTAAACACATTGTAGTGTCTCTTAAATACGTGGGTAGCCTAAGAACAATTGGTAACAGCAGTTTGTCCACATATTTATACATGTCTCTGTCAAAGATACATGTCTGAGATACATGACAAGCACTCCAACAATGTAATTATTTCATGGTGCATGGTATCATCAATGAGGAAAAGCCTCAGTGAATAAGGAGGGATAATTGCTGCTGATGTTTCACTGGAAATAGTGGTTAAGCTGATGTAGATATCTTTCAGGAAAATACATAATTTAGGGACAACTGTGGAGAAACACGCATACTCATCAACTATGACTGGCAAAACAGGCCTGTTGGTGTTTTTCTCGAATTGTGGAAAAAAACTAAGATTTTGATTAATTGGCCCCCCCATGTATTAAAATGTGACACCCCCGCTCTGTTGGTGGAGCATGGAGAAGGAGGATATGAGTGAGGAAGAGGAGCAGCATATTGGTGTCATTTATGTTTCCAGCAACAGGGCCCCACTTGCCCCGTAGGTGCTTAGAATTGCCTTACTGTACTGCTACAGTCGGCAGAGAATGCTTTTGGGATCTCACAAAGAGATGTCAATCGGTTTCCTATTTCTATTTTTCACCTGGTCTACTTCTGTTGGGTGGCTGGCATTACAGGTAGCCTGCAGATGTGGTGGGGTTAGTTAAGCTATTATATATATCTATATTAAGTGTTATCTGTTGAATATATATATATATATATATATACCCCTCTATATATTTGTCCTGATGAACTTTAATAGTTACAGATATATATATATATATATATATATATATATACACACACAACATAGTCCGGTGTAGTGCTCTCAGAAAACCCACATAGGTAATGCCTGGGTGCCGGTTGCTAATTATTAGTACATATTATCCACAAAGTAAACCTCTCTCACAGGACTTTTGTTGCAAACAAAATTGTGTTTTTTTTAACATTTCAGCTCCTCAATGCACTTGGCTACATTAAAGAGCAAACATGTTGAATAAAAACTACCATTTTGTTTGCAACGAAAGTTCTGTGAGTGCGGTTTACTATATTCAGAATCACATAGCCCATTTAGTGATGTTTCTCAGTACTCAGGGTAATGTAGGAAATAACACACCTGATATAGCATCATCTCTTTCTAATCGATTACCCAGAATTAACCAGAATTAACCCCCCATGGGGAATTGGTCACCCAAAAGCAGACGCCTCAGTTATTTACTTCACAAAAGTTCTCATGGCCCTTTCCAACGCTGAAGGAAACAACAACAAAAGATAAAAACAGTGGAACCCTACAAAATAAATTACAAAAACAAATAAAAATCATAATCCTTATTGAAAACATTAGGCACCAGCGTATTTCCCTGGTAAGGCCTCACCTGGAGTATTCAGTGCAGTTTTTTGCTCTGGAAAAAGGACGCTTGCGAGGGGACATGATTACACTTTACAAGTACATTAGAGGACATTATAGACAAATATCAGGGGACCTTTTTACCCATAAACAGGATCACCGCACCAGAGGCCACCCCTTCAGACTAGAAGAAAAGGACTTCATTTGAAGCAGCGTAGGTGGTTCTTCACAGTCAGGACGGTGAGGTTGTGGAATGCACTGCCGGGTGATGTTGTGATGGCTCATTCTGTTAATGCCTTTAAGGGTAGGGACAGACAGGGAGATTCGGGGGGATTTTGTCGCCTGGCGTTTTTAGCAGGCGACAATCTCCTCGAATTTCCTTCTCCCTGTCTGCCGATCGTTCCTGGTACAAAGCGCCAGCGCCTGTGCAGACGCGGCGCGGCGATTTCCGGAATCGCCCGAAGTTTCCTCAAGAGGTATCTTCGGGCGATTCCGGAAATCGCCGCGCCGCGTCTGCACAGGCGCTGGCACTTTGTACCAGGAACGATCGGCAGACAGGGAGAAGGAAATTTGGGGAGATTGTCGTCTGCTAAAAACGCCAGGCGACAAAATCTCCCCGAATCTCCCTGTCTGCCCCTACCCTTAGAGGGGCTTGGATGATGTCTTGGACAGACATAATATCAAAGGCTATTGTGATACTAAAATCTATAGTTAGTGTATGTGTATTTATAGGTTATCTGAGTGAATGGAGGGGTCAATGTGTTTATTTATGGATGCTGGGTTTCATTCGGAGGGGTTGAGTTTGATGGACTTTGACTTTTTTCAACCCAATTTAACTATGTAACTATGTATTTAGGATCGTAATTACGCAAATTCACTAAGATCAACTTTTCGCTGAACGTTACCACTTACGCTAGACTTCACTTCGCCTGCTCAGACCAGGCGTAGTTCAATAGAAAAGATAGGAGTGATAGTCTGAAAAAGATCGTTTTTTTGGGGGGGGGGGTTACCCTCCTTCACCCCTACATTTCCTAACATATGGCAACACAACTATACAGGGGGCACATGTAGGGCAATAGGAAAACTTTATTTTTGTTTTTATTAAAAGTTTCCTGGGCTTGTGTAGTGTAATGTAGTGGCTGTAACATACACTTCTATTATATTTTGAAAATCGCGCCGTATGCAAATTAGGTTTCACTAGCGTAATTGCGATATGTCTAGTGAAATAACACTACGCTACCTTTCGCTGACCTGAGCGTAAATTCTCACTTTAGAGAATTTGCGTAGCGCTGGCGAAAATTCGCCTAGCGAAGTGCGGCAAACACTAGCGAAGCCTGCGCTGGGGATTTTTCGGATCTTAGTGAATTTGCCACAATGTGTCCTGCTTCCACAACATGTTTTCACACTGGTAATTTAACATAACAACTGCAATGAGACCAGATCCATCTTCATATACAAAAAAACTTGCTAAACAATCTCAGTACCTGCTGTTATAGTAGTCTGCATGTAGTGTAAACCAAGTAGCATAAACTTGCTTCTCTAGTCAAGTAACTGTCTCCCTGATTTATTCTTTTTCACTTCTGGCCACTTTGGTGGTGCTTAGATAAATAACAGCCACTCTCAGATCCCATGGTAGTAGTAGACCTGAGGTTGCCATAATAACCTTTGGCTAAAGCTTCTTGAAACAATGGGAAAAGGCCAAATGCCAGAAACAAATGTTTTCTCACTAGAACAAGGTCATCTGTAAAATTTCATGAACAATTACCATGTTCTATAAATGTCCCTGTTTTTTTGTAATTGCGTGTCAGACCAAGTGCACTCCGAATGTAAGCAGTTGTTTGATACAAGGAGAGTGAAATGAGATAATCCATGTTTTCATCATCTGTAGGCCCCTCTTTTCACAAGCCATGGGCCGTACTTTATTAGGCTGAGCAGTTCTGGGCCTGTAAGAAAGAGTCAGGCCTTTCTCATCAATATGAGAATAACCCAGTGAATGGTTTCCAAGTGTTTACTCAGCATTTGTCTCCTACTTGATCAGAGGAATAGGGAGGGGTGCCGACAGATCTTTTGTCCTACCAAACAGCCTGATGTGTTATGACAATGTTCCATGAATATGCAGAATGGCAGAAAGGATTAGGCCCAGTACATTTTCCCTTAGGCTTTTTTTTTTTGCCTGGGATGTTCAGAGGTTTAAGGATGACCTGCTCATAGCTGGGGCATTCAACAACAGATTTTCCTACAGATAGAGTGCAGAAATCCCACACATGTCCAAATCTGTTAACATCTGACATGAATTCTGGTTAGTGTTTTAGTCACTGTCCTCTATTGATGTCAGGGCCTTACAAAGTAGCTAAGTGAGCAACTGAAGCAAGAGATTTGTAAAAATGTAAATATAAATTAATAAAATGAAAGTCTTAAAACCGAGAATCGGGAAACAGCAGTGAATTTTCAAATATAGTTTCTATTAATGCACTGATAGAAAGTTCTGCTTCCAAGTTTCTTCAGTATGATCCCTATTTATTAGAGATTTAGCCTCATACAATATGACAGTAAGGTGAAAAGAATTCAGTGCCCAATGAACAGCCCCTCAAATGTAATTATGTGATCTAAAACTATGATTATTTTTTACAATCATCGGAGCTTGCAAATGGTAAACTGGAAATATAAAATATGCACACTGGTGCTTTCATTCTAGGGCCATTGTTCTAATGATTTATGAACATTAAATATAATGCCCTATCACCAGTGATGTTGCGCATAACAACCAATCATATATTTGCTTTTGTTTTCTAACTAGTAGATGGCTGCTAAGACCCCCCTTTTCAGTCAAACATATGTTTAAGTTCCCCGTAACAGGTTGGTCATTCTGCCAAAGTGTTTCAAGAGTATTCAGAACAACAGGCTTGTACATTGTATTTCCACTTATAATAGTACTGCTGTTCAGATTGTAACTAGAACCCTGCTTTGGGTCTCTCTGGGGTTGGGGCATCGTTTTGGAACTCACTGCTCTAGACTGTATGACATACTTAACCAAACTTCATCCTGAAATGTTATGGTTGTCATGTCCCTTACATGGACCTACAGTATAGACCCTTTGCTAGGGACGACTCATTTTATACCATAAGAAATGCATATAAGACAAAAGCTACATTTTGACCAGCAAATTTATTGTTTTACCAATGTTCCAAATCATGCAAAAGAACTCCATACAGATTTTTGTTTGTGATCTCACATAAGCAAAAAGTAAGCTCAGTCCTCAGCAGATTTTTTAGTGTCCCTTAGGCTAGGGCCAGAAGATGCATGATAATGTGGATTCTCCACAGGTAGAGAATCCACTGCGCTGCTGCTACCCTTGCCTTTGTAACTGCAGGTGGAATTTGGCATGAAATGCAAAATATTGTGTTTCTGCGGCAAAATCCGATACGTCTACCTGCACTCGAGCAAAAACAGTGCTTCCAGGTTCAGGCAGACCAGGAATGGAAGAGCAGCAGGGATTCTCGAGATCTGCTATCATCTGGCCCTGGCCTTAAAGAACAAGGAAAGTCTAAAAATGAATAGGGCTAAAAATGCCATATTTTTATTGCACCAGCCTAAAGTTTCAGTTTGTCAATAGCAGTAATGATTCAGAATGTCAAACTTGTCACAGGGGGTCACCATCTTGGAAAGTGTCTTCGACACTCACATACTCAGTGGGCTCTGAGCAGCTGTTGAGAAGCTAAGCTTAGGGGTTGTCACTAATTATCAAACAGAAAGTGAGGTTTGTCTGTAATATAAGCTGATGCTACAGGGATTATTATTAAATTCTGATGCTAATTGCACTGGTTTCCATGCTGCCATGTAGTAATTATCTGTATTAATCAGCCTTATATTGTGACATTTCTATTCTATGTGTACTGTATATTGTGAGTCAGTAACGGAACTAGGTGGGGGCGGGCCCTGGTGCGGGCCGTGCGGCTGGCCCCCACCCACCCTAGTCCGTGTTTGATTGACGCGCCGCTGCAGCCGATTCCAGCTGGCTGCAGCGGCGCGAGACTGCCGGGGGGGCCCTGCGGGGGTGCGGGCCCTGGCCCAGTTGCACCCCTGCTCCCCCGGTAGTTACGCCCCTGTTGTGAGTGAGTCCCTAAGCTCAGTAAGTGACAGCAGCACAGAACACGTGAATCAGTAAATCAGCAGAAAAGAAGATGGGGAGCTACTGGGGCATCTTTGGAGACACATATCTTTACTGATAGAGGGCTGTGGTTGCCTTGGGCTGGTACAGAAGCTCAAAACATAATGTACAACATTTCTAGACTACTTCTTTAGTTTAACTTTCCTTGTCCTTTAATGCTGAGACTGGCCTTTGAGATTGGGGAAACAACGAAGTGCTCCGAGTGCTATCCCACTGGCAATTTTAGATTCTAGCAAGCAGGGAGTCAGTTTGGGAAGATTAGTCGCCCGATGGAGAGGCGGTTTGTTGTTAGGCGACTAATCTCCCCCAAATAACACCCTGTGTCTCTACCCTTATTTTTACCCTTTCTTCAAAATTGAAGTATAAAGTTTAATGTTCCTGTCTGTGGTGTTTCAGTCTGGCAGCTCAGTAATTCAGGTGTAGATTCGGAACTGTTTCAATTTGCTACATTAGTTGATACATTTGTCAGCAATATCATTGTATCAATTCTAACAGCTGCCTTTAATGAAACGATTTAGCAGCAGGGACAAACATAAGAAATGTATCAACTACAGTTTCAGAGTCAGCAATACCCCACCCCCACCCCAGCTGCTTTAGAAAGACATGAGAAGGTGAAAAATTAAATCTTACAATATTAGAAAAATGGTCAGAAACAGAAAACAGAAAGTTATTGCAAAACTTTTCTGGTGAACTATTTGAAAACAACTGAACTAGAAAATGTGTTTGAAGGTGAGCAACCCATTTAAGATGATCATTCATGGCAGCCCATTGGGGCCTGGTGGTCTTTATGACATACAGTATATCTGCCCAAAAAAGGATACCCTTACCATCAAAACAGCCTGCCCTCAATATCATTGTGATGTCATCATTTTGCCTGAGGGCCAAGCAGTCAGAACAGCCCGATAATAACACACAGCTCTAGGTGCGCATATTGGAGAAACATCTGCTCATTTTGCAAACTCACCAAAGAAGCTAATTTTTAAAGGGGTTATTCACCTTTAGGTTAACTTTTAGAATGTTATAGAATGGCCAATTCTAAGCAACTTCAATCAGTCTTGATTATTTTTTCTTTTATAGTTTATGAATTATTTTCCTACGTCTCCTGACTCTTTGTGGCTTTCAAAAGGGGGCCACTGACCCAGTCTAAAAACAAATGCTCTATGAACCTACAAATGTATATATGTATATATTTATAATATACTTTTTATTACTCATCTTTCTGTTCCGACCCTCCCCTATTAATTTGTCATATTCTCATTTAAATCAGCACATAGTTATTAGGGTAATCTGGGCCCTAGCAACCTGATTGCTGACATTGTAAACTGGAATGCTGCTGAATAAAAACCTAAATAACTCAAAACCCAGAAATAATAAAAATGGAAAAGCAATTTCAAATTGTGTAGAATATCACTCTTTACATCAGTGGTCCCCAATCAGTAGCTTGCAAGCAACATGTTGCTCTCCAACCCCTTGGATGTTGCTCCCAGTAGCATCAAAGCAGGTGCATATTTTTTAATTCCAAGCTTAGAGGCAAATTTTGGTTGCATAAAAACCAGTTGTACTGCAAAACAGAGCCTTCTGGCTACCAGTCCATATAGAGGCTACCATACAGCCAATCACAGCTCTTATTTTACATCCCCATGGACTTTTTCATGCTTGTGTTGCTCTGGAACTCTTTTTTACATTTAAATGTGGCAAGTAAAAAAGGTTGGGGACCCCTGCTCTACATCATACTAAAGGTAAACTCAAAGGTGAACAACCCCTTTAACTTTTAAGCATGATGTAGAGAGTGAAATTCTGAGACCATTTGCAACTGTCTTCCATTTGTGTTTTTGAGTTATTTAGCTTTTCATACACTGAAATCCATTTCTCAAGAGAGCAAACAGATTTTTTTATATTCAGTTTTGAAATCTGACATGGGGCTAGACATTTTGTCAATTTCCCAGCTGCCACTGGTCATGTGACTTGTGCCAGCACTTTAGGAGGGAACTGCTTTCTGGCAGGCTGTTGTTTTTCCTTCTCAATGTAACTGAATGGAACGCAGTGGGACATGAGTGCTGTTCTTAGATCTACCAGGCAGCTGTTATCTCGTTACCTTCTCATTGTTCTGTTGTTAGGCTGCTGAGCGGGAAAATGGGAGGGGTGATATCACTCCAACTTGCAGTACAGCAGTAGAGAGTGATTGAAGTTTATCAGAGCACAAGTCACATGACTTAGGGCAGCTGGGAAATTGACAATATGTCTAGCCCCATGTCAGATATCAAAATGAAATATAAACAAATCTGTACTGATCTCAGTACAGCATTATGCTGAAGTAGCACTATTAACTGATGTGTTTTGAAAATGTTTTTTATTCCCATGACAGTATCCCTTAAATTATATGGCCATCTTTACATTCACACTTTGAAATCTGAAAAAGAGTTGACTGTAATGGGGCTGGGGACAGTTAAGTTGTCTGAAAGCATGTTCTTCGCTTATTGATTCACAGTTAATTGTTTATGTGAGATGCTCTGCTAATAGTGTCAGATTAGTGCTGATCTGATGGAAAGACATGGAATTGGACAGAGACAGAGGTGTTCTAAGGCCTCAGGCAACAGACACTTATCTCCTTTCTGGCAATTACCATTAACTTGCAATCAGAACAGGAATTACTAAGAAACAAGACAAGTAATGTCAAAATAAACTATTCAACTTAAATGGCCAATCTAGTTACAAACTCTCACCAGTGTGCTTTGTGATTTTATTGTTTATGGAATCAGGCTGTATCCTCTGCTTTTGTAACTTTTCTTTTTAAATGACAGTGTCTCTTTTTACCAATAACAGGGTATTGTGCTGGTGTTTCCACAATTTTAAAGGGGTTGTTCACTTTTGAGTTCACTTTTAGTATGTAGAGCAGTGATCCCCAACCAGTAGCTTGTGAGCAACATGTTGCTCTCCAAACCCTTGGATGTTGCTCTCAGTGGCCTCAAAGCAGGTGCTTATTTTTGAATTCTTGGTTTGGAGGCAAGTTTTAGTTGTATAAAAACCAGGTTTACTGCCAAACAGAGCCTCAATGAAGGTTAACAATCAACATAGAGGATACCAAATGGCCAATCACAGCACTTATTTTGCACCCCAAGAATATTTTCCATGCTTGTGTTGCTCCCCAACTCCTTCTTCTTCTGAATGTTGCTCACAGGTTCAAAAGGTTGGGGATCCCTGATGTAGAGAGTGATATTCTGATACAATTTGCAATTGGTTTTCATTTTTTTTATTGTTTTTTATCGCTTTTTATTTAGCAGCTGTCCGGTTTGCTTTTACAGCAATCTGGTTGCTAGGGACCAAATTACAAGTGACCCCTATTTGAAAGCTGGCAAGCATCAGAACAAGGCAAATATTTGTAAAAAAAAACTATACAAAATAGATAATGAAGATCAATTGACAAGTTGCTCAGAAATGGTAATTCTATAACATACTAAAAGTTAACTAAAGATGAACCACCCCTTTAAAATCTGTTCAGTAACGCATGTGAAATAATACTTGACTTGTGGAAACATATTTATTAGCATTTGAGTGCTCCCACAACACTTGTGGTACAAAAGGATCAAGGAGTCAATTTCCTAACTTGGTGGCTTATTGCAAAGACCAGCTCCTTCATGTACTACAAATAGCATATACACGGAGTAATGAGAGTTGACATTGTTTAAATGATCTTTTTCAGTTTTTTTCCTGAAAACAATATTAATGTTGTTAAGAATTTTTCTTTGAAAAAGAAATAAAGTTATCTTCTTTAGCAAAAATAAATAAATATATATATAAAAAAAAGGGGGATGATGTGCAGCTGCTCTGCCATTTTATTTTCACTTTCAGTTTCAGTAGTGGAAGTAGTTGATTTAGCTTATACACAGAAATTGTTAATATTGCTGAATTACATGCAGCAGTGATAATATCTTGTGTGGTTGAAGTGGCTTTGAACAGGTGCTCTTAATAACTTGGTTCCTTATATAAAGGCCTAGTTGTATTTTTATAGCAGAGTACTCACTTTGCAGGGTAAGATATCCCATCCTCGTCGCCAGTTGTTATGTCTGCATCATTCAGTGTATGCTTAATGTAAGGATTACACATTCAGCCTGCAGTGGAGATCCAACTTTATTCATTGTACAATTGTCATTCCTTCCTCTGCTTTCCCCCTAATGCCATTCCTCTTACTTCCTTGTTCCTGCCTCCTACCCAGCCTGCCTCTCTGCCTTAAAGGTACACTGTAAACATGCAGACATTACATCACGCAACAACACGTTTTTCAAAGTCGCTCAAAATTGCCCCGTGAAGCAATTTCGAGCGACTTTGAAAAATGTATCGTGAATAGACGCAGGCGACTTTAGCGCTAGCGGGCGCGAGATAGGAGCAAGCCATTTGTCGCTCCAAAGTACAGGCGCTTAGTCGTCAGGCGACAAATCTCCCTGAATCTTCGCGTCTGGATGAGCCATTAAAGACAGCTATTAGGATTGATGCAATAGTTGCTGACATTCCACAGATGCTTCTGAGAAATGTATGAACTAATGTAGAGAAATTGTAACAGTTCAGAATCTGCACCTGGATTACTGATTTAACAGAGACAGGAACAGTAAACTTTAAAGCAGTTGTTCACCTTAAATTTATTTCCAGAGAAATTCGCGAATTGGCGAAAAATTCGCGAAACGAGTCACGCGTCGTTTCCGACGTGCGTCGCGTCGCGTCAAAAACGACGCGTGACTCGTTTTTTAGGCGAATTTTTTCGGCGGTGAATTTTTGCTGCTGTTTTGCGAATTTATTCGCCAGCGGCGAATCGCGGGAATTCGCCGCAAATTCGCCCCATGCGAATCAGTTCGCCAATCACTACTTTCATTTGAAGTAACATAGGTGGTTCTTCACAGTGAGGACAGTGAGGTTGTGGAATGCACTGCCGGGTGATGTTGTGATGGCTGATTATGTTAATGCCTTTAAGAGTGGCTTGAATTATTTCTGGACAAAACAAGTGAAATTAAATCCTATTGTTAGCATAGATATTTGTACATATAATATGTGTGAGGGTATAGAGGGGTGTGTATGGAGTTTTCATTTGGAGGGTTTGAACTTAAAGGGATACTGTCATGGAAAATATTTTTTTTTTCAAAACGTTCAAAACAATGGGAAGGTAACCAGATACCAGCTCCCTAACACAAGCTAACAGTTGCCTGGTAGTAAAAACCCATGTCCCACTGAGTTCCATTCAGTTACATTGAGAAGGAAAAACAACAGCCTGCCAGAAAGCAGTTCCCTCCTAAAGTGCTGGCACAAGTCACATGACCAGGGGCAACTGGGAAAATTGACAAAATGTCTAGCCCCATGTATCACGAGTGTCTTGATAGGAAGAGATTGATGAGGGTTGACCTCTCCTACACCTCCCACTGAGAGAAACAGACACTGGGATTAGAAACAGGACGGTACTCTAGTAGAGGAGTGGTAGGAGTGCCGGTTCTCAGGAACGTCTGACCAGATTGGTCAGGCAACAGAAGTCAATCCAGGCAGCTGAGTAGCAAGTCCATAAACGGGCCGGGTCATACACAGGTAGGTCACTGCAGAAGAACAGTAGACGCGGTCAGTCAGGCAGAGGTAGAGTTCAGGCAGCAAGGTATCAGGAGTCAAAAACAGGCCGGGTCAAACACAGAGAAATCAAGCAGATATATATATATATATGGAACGCTAAGTGTAACAATGATCACTTTGCAATGAATGGAGATCACTGGGGTACTTTTAAACCCACAGCGCATGCGCAAAAACGCCAGCATCAGGATGGTGCGTGATTACTAGCAATGCGCATGCGTGCCTGTGCAAGTTCCTAATGCGCCATCTTGGATTCTTGCAAGGATGCGGCGGAAGGACGCTGAGGAACCCGACACCAACTGGTAAGGGCCTTACACCATGTCACATTTCAAAACTGAATATAAAAAAATCTGTTTGCTCTTTTGAGAAATGGATTTCAGTGCAGAAGTCTACTGAAGCAGCACTATATGTGATGTGTTTTGAAAAAAAATGTTTTCCCATGACAGTATCCCTTTAATGGACTTAGTCTTTTTTCAACCCAATTTAATTATGTATAGTAACTTTGTATGTAAGACTGCGTCCCAGACTTTCTCTAATGACAGGGCCCCCATGCCTCTGGTACTTCTGATTATTTTGGCATAATAGACTGTGAAGAATGCTCCCTTTTCAGCCTTCAGCAGTTCCAGGTCACAACCTGAGTACAAGATTGCCCTTAAACATAAAACCTGAACTCTGTGTTTCCTGGTCAGGAGAATAAGGTTAAGAAGAAATAAATGCTGTCATGTCTGTCACACAAAAAGATAAGGAATAACCAAGAAATTATGCACTGACCCACAACAGGAAATTCTTCATTGGTAATTCTTTCCAAGCAAGTGAAAAACACAGTTATGTAGGTAGTCAGTGAACAGATTGACAAACACATGAAAGAACATACTGGGGATGTACTATATGGTGCAATGTTGTGTCTTAATTCCTTCTCAGCTATGTGTTCAATAAAATTATTTTGTGAGCACATTTTTAAAGGGATCTTGTCATGGGAAAAAAAAAATTTCTTTCCAAATTCATCATTTAGTGCTGTTCCAGAAGAATTCTGCATGGAAATCCATTTCTCAAAAGAGCAAACAGATTTTTTAATATTTCATTTTGAAATCTGACATGGGCTAGCCATTTTGTCAATTTCCCAGCTGCCCCAAGTCATGTGACCTGTGCTCTGATAAACTTCAATCACTCTTTACAGCTGTACTGCAAGTTGGAGTGATATCACCCCCTCCCTTTCCCCCACCCAGCAGCCTAACAACAGAACAATGGTAGGGTAACCAGATAATAGCTCCCTAACACAAGAAAACAGCTGCCTGGTAGATCTAAGAACAGCACTCAATAGTAAAACCCATGTCCCATTGTGTACTATTCAGTTACATTGAGAAGGAAAATCAACAGCCTGCCAGAAATCAGTTCCCTCCTAAAGTGATGACACAAGTAACATGACTAGGGCAGCTGTGAAATTGACAAAATGGTTAGCCCCATGTCAGATTTCAAAACTGGATATAAAAAAATTTGTTTGCTCTTTTGAGAAATGGATTTCAGTGCAGAATTCTGCTGGAGCAGCACTATTAACTGATGAATTAAAATAAAAAACATGTTTTTCCATGACATTTTCCCTTTGACTTGTATGTGTATTTTTAAAAACTGTGTGCACAGGTCAGAATAAATGCGAAATGTTGTGTTTTCAGACAAAAGTGTAAGCGCACACCACAATTTGATGTGTGCTGGCCTCATAATTTCTATGCATGCATATGAGCACACAGCATAGAGGGAACATTGATATGATGGATAATATATCTCCTGGTGTTGGAGTGTAGCGTTATTTGACTGTTTATAGACATAAGGCAAGCCCAAAGTGATTGCTTATATCCTTATAATGCACAGGAGCCATGCATATCCTGTAAATGATAAACTTATAAATGGTACTTGGTGATGTCATTGAATATAATCTGTTGGTAATTTGCTTACCAGAACCTTATTATTAAACAAGACTCCAAGGCATGGAAGCTTCTTTAGAATAACTGAATTGTTTATAAGACAAAATATTGGAATCTTGGGAAGCTTGACACAATGTTACACATATTTGTTCAAGTTTCTATACCTTTTACAGAGCATTTGCCGTGAAAGGGGATACATAGATTTCAATAATTGGTAAAACACTTCTTGTAACAGGGCTAGTGCACTGTTGCTGGAATACATATTTCTCAATCAAACAATTTCCCAGGCGCGAATGGTGCAAGCATTGTGGTCTATATCTGCCAGCTGCAGGCAGGGTGTATACGTGCAGTTCTGTAGCTACAATTCTATCTTGTATCCCAATTTATGTTAACCCTTTGGCCTCTGACAGCAGGGCCTTGACATTGTTTTATATTACTTTATTGGACCACCATTAAATGCTCCATCCCCCATCTGGATTAGGTCAGTCTCTGTGTATTAGGGAATTAGGGGTGTAATTGACATTTTATATTATATTATTAATCCCTTTATACAAACTATTACCTGTCACTGTTACCTGTTTTGCGTTCATGAGTGTGTTGTTTTTGTGCATGCGAGCCTGGTCAGTCTGGCCCGGCGCTGAGTTTTAAAACTTTGAATTATTTGATTAAATGGAGTCTGTGAGAGATTACCTTCCTGTAATTCTGAGCTTTCTGGACAAGATACCTATACCTTATAATACAGAAGCTGATATTAGAAGAGACTCCCAATGAAGCCGGATCAACCGACAATACACATGGAACTGTGTTTCGCTCTTCTTCATGAAAAACCTTCCCCATAACCTCGGATCTGCTTGTGCAAACTTCTTTATTTGACGAGGATAAGTATATACCCTCTCTGACATATTCGGTTAAGGAGTCCTAAGTTTACTATGTGCTTTATGATTTTGAGTACAGGGCTTCTTGCACACCTGGGCATATGAGCGCTTGATTTCTCCACCCTGCTTTCTATAGGAGATAGGCATGGAGGAGAAATTGAGTGCAGCACGTTGGATCGTCGCCATATCGCCATCTCAGAAGAGGAGCGCATGCAGAGAATCGGTAAGTAATTTCTTATTAAAAACTTACCGATTTTAAAGATTTAGCTCTGTTTTAGTTTATTTTCGTTAAAAAACTAATTTTAAAAAAATTAGCGTTCTTTAAAGGTAAATTAAGAGCAGAAATTCCAGTTATTGAACTGCTCTTACATTGCAGAGACTGTAATTGCAGACTCTGCATTAGTTATGTGCCCCCACCCCCTTTACCTCCTCCAGTGCTGAGTGAAGGGGGTGGCATCAGGGAAAGTCAACACAGTGGGACAGGCACATAGAATCGCCCCACTCCACTGAGGCAGTGAGTGATGTATATAGCACTGCAGAAATGTGTTGGCCCTGTATAAATACCAGGAAACTAAACAAAAAATTAACCAAAATCCACAAATAGGTTTGTTGCTACCATTTCTTTTTTTTTTTTTTAACTTACCAATTTTAAAGGTTTATCTCTGCTTTCGTTTATTTTCGTTAAAAAAAACAATTAGTTTTTTAAAAAAAAATAATGTTAGTGTTACTTTAAGTTACCAAGAGCAGCTGTATGCTTTCCTCGGTAACTTCTGGGGTGCTGCTGACTGAGGCAAGATTTTTCTTCCCTTCCCTTAGGGTAGCACTCCATGGGCGAATTTGGTGCTACCTGACGTGCTGTGCAAAAACACAGGCATCATGTCAGATGCGATGGAAATAAGGCAATAGCATTGTTGGTTGGTGTCTCAGCGTTGATCCAACGCGACACAACTGTCGGATGCAGACGCAGCGCGTAGCAACGGCTCAACAATGTCACCTCATCCAATACTTCCAACACCTTATTTCTGTTGCATCCGACGTGACGCCTGCATTTTTGCACAGTGTGTCAGATTGCGCCGAATTCGCCCGTGGAGTTCTACCCTTGATAATAGTGCCCCTGCAGTGGATCTTACAATCTAACATTGTATGTACAAAGAAAGTCTGCAGATGTGCCTTATAATACTATTTCATAGTTGACTGCCAGCCTTAATAAGATCAATGGCATAGTTATACAAACTACTCTTTACAGTGAATCATAGGAATTGTAGTCATTCTGACTGAGCCATTAATGAAAAGCTACCATAAGAGACCGCAGCATTACATCCAATGTAATGAAGACAAGAAGCGCTGCTGTAAATTCTAGCTATCACTGCTGCTTTTATCTGAGCAAAGCCCTCATCCTGCATTATGGGACCTGTAATTTGATCATGCCATCACTGAAAGATTTAAAACTTTGGAGTGAAATTCTGTAATCTAGATTCAGTAATATATACAAATCTTTCCTACACCTCAACCACATGTTTAAAACAGAATCCCAATCACACACACTGATACGCTTCATGAATTAGAAACACATATGCACTGATACCAATCTATCCTTTCAGCTTTGAGGAGCTAGCAGGATTTTTAAGTAAGTTACATGACAGACACAGTGAAAGTTACAAGGTTTATACAAAGTTACAAAAAAAAGTATGAAAATGTTTGTCCGTCCCAGGCAGGTAGGACTAACAAAAGTAATTGACATTCCCAGAGCAAAGGCTTATCTAGCAAGTACTGGGGCCGTGATCTTTAGGATGAGATCAGGGCGGGCATAGCAATTAAGGGCTTTGTCACAGTGCTGGGAAACAGGGAGGTGCCAGGTCTCCTCCTCATTGTTATATAAGGCAGGTAGGGTGAGCCTGCACTGCTCATGTCCTGGCTGGAGGGATCCCAGATGACTTTTGCTGTGTTGGGACTGAGAGGGTTTTGTTTATGAATTTGGCAAGTTTCCCTTATTATTCAGGCATGTGCACCATGACTGCAGAATCCCAGCACTCGCCCACTGAAGCTGCCAGCCCCATACCAAGCTCTCCCAACATGGACTCCCCTGGCTCCATCAGAGTCAAATGTGAACCCAAGGGGAGTTGCAGCCCAGAGGAGGGTGTGAATAATGGGATGTCAGAAGAACACAGCCAGGCCTCTGGAGGCAGGAGAAGAAAACGTCCAGTCCAACGGGGAAAGCCACCCTACAGCTATATTGCCCTCATTGCAATGGCCATAGCCAATTCCCCAGAAAGGAAGCTGACACTGGGGGGCATTTACAAATTCATCATGGAAAGGTTCCCATTCTATAGGGAGAACTCCAAGAAATGGCAGAACTCCATCCGCCACAACCTAACGCTTAATGACTGCTTTATAAAGATCCCCAGGGAACCTGGGCACCCAGGCAAAGGCAACTACTGGACTCTGGATCCTGCAGCTGAGGATATGTTTGACAATGGCAGTTTCCTCAGAAGAAGGAAGAGATTTAAGAGAACAGATATCACCACCTACCCTGGGTATATGCAGAACAGCAGTGCCTTCACCTCCACCCCAGCTGGAAGGGCGTCTTACCCCAACAGCATATACTCTAGCGTTGGCTCTGGATATAACCCTCAGATACACCATACTCACCACCCGGCTTTGGTACATCAGTACTACCAGTCTCCAGGTGGAGCTGGGCAAGGACAGCACAGGATGTTCAGTATAGACAGTTTAATTAACCAACAATCTTTGATGCAACCATCCCCTGGTATAGAGCTTACTCACCATTCCCTAGGCTTGAATGGGGACCTAGGGAACATGACCAACAGTTGCTCTGTAGGAGATCTTTCCTGTTTTCAGACTCAGTCAATAAGCCCCACAGGCGTAGGTTCATTGCTAAATCGATCTTCTAATGCTGTGTCTTCCAATCTAACTTATTCTTATTCATCATCCCCACCTCACCTGCCAGTGCCCCCTGCCAGCTATTCCCCCAATAACTCCCAGTTGTATGGCTCCACTAGTATGCTAGCTATGAGATCTGGACCTTGTGTAGATCACACAGAACAGCTCCTGGCTTTGCCTGGGACTCAAATGAATGGGATTTGTCAGTATAACAACAGTTCCTATATCAGACAAACAAATTTTGCTTCTGGACTTGAAAGATATATGTAAGTGTCAGAGATAATTTATTAAGTGAGCTTTCTCACAAATACAAATTCAGTCTCATATGGCTTTTCTTGTGTTACTGTGCAAAGGTCATACAATGCACAATTCACCTTGATTTTTTTTACTTGTGTTGTACTGTTTTATTCAGGTTGAAATATTGACAACAGCCTTTTTCTGCACATTATCATGTCAAAATAAACATTGTTCTTAGAAGTAATCATTCATTCTACCAGTTTATCCATATTAATATGCATGACATCAGTGTTCTTCAGTTGTAGGCAATTTTCTTACATATTTAATGTACATATGTGCTAACATGCTCTTACTTATATGTAAAGCTATGTTTTTATTTAATAAATCATTCTTTAACTCTTTGTGATCTATTTCGACATATTGCTTTTCTTTTAAAAAAATAACTTTTTTTTTTTTTAATACAAGGACACAATGAAAACATTGATGCATGGCTTGGGTACAATGAAGAGATTGAAAAAGAATTCAAAAGAAGAATTTTAAATATCTGTAAAAGAATGAAAAATGTTACATAATGGTATTAATAAGGGATTACATTATGCCAGTACAGTATATGCTGCAGGGCTGTTCAAATATAAGGGTACATCAAACAGCCAAATAATATACAAAAGCAGAATCATACGGGGGGGGCAGTGTTATTGAGGAGCATTATAGGGCTTACAGTCAAATAAATTTGCTTTCATTTTACCCAACTGAACTAGAAATAATCATTCATTCAGCTATTCCTTCACTTTATTTTCCCTTTTTTTGTTTCCCTCTTTTATTTATTTATTTTTAATCTGGTAACACAATTTGACATAATTAAAAATATATTTCTACAATAATAATCATAACAGGCAATAAAGGAACCACAAGAGTCCCACTTAATTGCACCGGCTGCAGTAGGAATCCTGTGCTTATAAAAGAAAAGTAGCATATAGTGACAAAATGGTTCTAATATCTGAGCAAGAGAAAAGGTCACTGTTTGAGAAAAAGGAATAAAAATGAAACAGAATTACTTGCTTTCCCCAGCAAAATACATCTGCCTTTACACAGCTATTGCAGATAACTTTGCCTATGTATTGCACGTACTGATGCTCATGTTTTTTGTTTCAAAGATTAGTTCGACTTGTATCAACAGTTGAATTAGCTTCTAAAAATAACATCAGGCCCTTCTAGAAAAGACCCAATTTAAAAAATTGTTTGAAAAAAAAAAAAAACATATTCAGTGGAACGCTAGATAGTTTTCTCAGTGTGTGCAGGTAGGAACCCTGGAAAAGCAGTTGCCGCTCCTTTAATTCGGTAATCATTCCTGCTTCTCTCCCTACCCTTAACAAGCACCAGAGCTCATTGTTCAAATGCCTAATTGTCTATGTATTGACAGAAATAGGTATAAACACTACTGATCTCAGACGTATTTCATCTGAAGTACAGACAACTATTGAGTATGAAACACAAGAGAATTACTTTCATGCCAAAAAAATGTACTTTTAATAGTGGCAGAGAAATTGAAAGCTTTGAAACTTCTTGCAGAATGGCAAAAGATTTTACATTAGCAGTCAGATGGGGGGCTGAACACTTATACATTGGGTGCATTTATAGCTGCTCTAGACTCTCGTGGAAACTACAGGGGGAAACCACAGAGGAAACAGAACAGCTTACATAAAACAGGGTACTGACTGCATTTGTCCTGTGCCCCAACCCCAAATCCTGGGACAGTAGGGGCAGGAACTGTAAATGATTCATTTCAGTAATGGGGACTGCAAAGAGGCATGAAGGCAAAACAGAAAATAGATTAGTACTGGCTAACTTATTAAAGGCATTAATAGTGGCATGGAAATATCTTCAAGGGCTCTTACATGCAAGCTTTGTTATGCATTTACAAAAGTATGCTCAGCACAAAAATGCAAATATTGCATTTATATGTGTTTTCCAAATGCAATGTAGTGCATGTTGTCACTTCCTTATGAAATCCTCAGTTCTATTGTTTCCTTAAAGGGGTTGTTCACCTTCCAAACACTTTTTTCTGTTCAGTTGTTTTCAAATTGTTCCCCAGAAATAAATACTTTTTTCCAATTACTTTCCATTATTTATCTTTTAATGTTTTTCCAAAATCTAAGTTTAAATTTGAATGTTGGTCTCTCTGGTGTTTGAGTCTGCCAGCTCAGTAATTCAGGTGCAGACGCTAAACTGATACAATTTTGCAACATTTAATTGATACATTTCACAGCAACATCTCTGGAGTATTAGCAACTATTGTATCAATTCTAAAAGCTGCCTGTAAGGAAACCCAGAGATTCTGCTCAGCAGGGACAAAGATAAGAACTGTATCCATTAAATGTATCAGTTTAGAACACTTGGGGGGGTCCGGGACCCCCCTCCCAGAGCTGCTTTAGAAGGTGAAAAATTACACTTTACACTTCAATATTAGAAATTGACAGCAATTGGAAAAAGTCATTATTTCTGGTGATCTATCTGAAAACGACTAGTTGTTTGAAGGTGAACAACCCCTTTAATGTGCATTAAGCTCAAGACAATGTGGTCTTGTGTATAAAAAAACCAAAAAAAACCCATAATCACCCCAAATGGAGTAATAAGCAACTCTGAAAACTCATGAGTACAACCAGGCAGAATATAATGGAATCAATTAGCTAATGAGTTTATGGGAAAAGCCCTGACATGGAAAAATGGAGGTTTCCGTAATATAATTAGCTTGACACACAAGGGTGGTTGTCCCTAGGAATTATTGGCAGAAGAGTTTTCAAGTGATCAGCATAACTTTCAGCCTGCTGCTGTTGAAGTTGAACTCTCACCAACCAACACAATTACATGCTTTCACTGGATGTTGGGTGGTGTAGCTCAGTATCTGCTGGAGAGCTGAAGGCTAAATTAGAGATAATTGGTCCACACACACACACACACACACACACACACAGGATATTTTGGCATGTGGTCCACCAATATTATGGCTAGGCTTGAATAACAGTCAGGATTATTAATCTGGTGGGATAACGCTTGTGATTGATTTCCCATAGTTACTAGACAGTATATCTGTTTTTATTTGTCACATGACTTAAATGAACATATGTAGGAAAATGTTTCTGTAGACTTTGTGCAACCTATTACAGAGCAAATCGATTAAGTAAAAGTCAGAAATGCTCTCAAAAGTAAGCTGACCTGTCAATCTTTACAGTTTAGAGAATCTTTTCTCCCCCAGGTCCAAGCTCTTGGATGTCTTGGAGCTGTGGGATTAGGTGGCATTTACTCCAGTACTCAATAAATCACATGGGTCATTATCCCTAATGGTCCAATTAGACGTTATTTGTTACAGGCTATAAACCTTAGGCAGACAGCCAAGTACCTTCATTTACATTAAGAAGGTGATTAGCACACTCATTCCACTCAGAGACGGCTGCTGGCGATATGTTATTAGCATCTTACACAAATAATGATATATTACCCAAAGATTTTTCAGCACTCCCAAAAAAAGAGGATAATTGACCTGGGTGCTACCAAAGTATGCAGTGTACACAGTTTCCCAAAAAAAAACCCTGTTTTGATATTGTATATATATATATATATACAATATATATATATATATATATATATATATATATATATATATATATATAGCCGGAAGCTGTGGCATAGCTTCAGTAGTTGTAGCACCCCATACCCCCCCCCCTTTAAACTAGTGGTGATCCTATGCTTTTAAAATTGGGCATTTGTTTTGGGAATATCTCTCCTTTAAAAGCCTGATTGCTGGCTGGGGAGGATTTAGCCTTCAGTGAAAAAACAGCATTCAACGGACATTGATTACAGATAATGCTAGAAAGCACATAATAAATAAAACAAGTTAGGGACCGCCATTCGAGGTTTACCTTGACGTGGTATGGTGGCTTATCAATTTTAAGATCATAACTTTGTAACAAAATAACCCCTGTTTTGGGTACATATGCATTAGCATTTATTATACTTATATATATATATATATATATATATATATATATATATATATATATATATATATATATATATATATATATATATATAGCCGGAAGCTGTGGCATAGCTTCAGTAGTTGTAGCACCCCATACCCCCCCCCCTTTAAACTAGTGGTGATCCTATGCTTTTAAAATTGGGCATTTGTTTTGGGAATATCTCTCCTTTAAAAGCCTGATTGCTGGCTGGGGAGGATTTAGCCTTCAGTGAAAAAACAGCATTCAACGGACATTGATTACAGATAATGCTAGAAAGCACATAATAAATAAAACAAGTTAGGGACCGCCATTCGAGGTTTACCTTGACGTGGTATGGTGGCTTATCAATTTTAAGATCATAACTTTGTAACAAAATAACCCCTGTTTTGGGTACATATGCATTAGCATTTATTATACTTATATATATATATATATATATATATATATATATATATATACTTTAAAGCCTTTAGAGTGCTCCCACAACCCCCCTGTTATGATATATATATATATATATATATATATATATATATATTTAAGCGCCGAACGCAGGTTCAGATGTTCAGATGCAGCATGTTGCATCTGAACCTGCATTCAGCACTTACACATGTCTCATGGGTATAATATCATTGAAAAGAATTGAGTGCGCCTAGACCTGCACTCCCCTACGGCTGAACACAGCCAAACGGAACGCAGGGGAGCACAGGTAACAAATGCCCATGTGTAAAGGCCCGTCTTTGTCTAATTAACTATATTGAAAAATTTACCCAGTTTCTATTTTTATACTGAACAATTACTTAAATGTCTTTTATTACATGGTGGAGTAAGAATTTTAAACCTGCCTCCTCTGTCAGCTACTCGCTGCAGAATTATGCCCAGGTCCATTGCACTACCTGCCTATCCATGAAGTGCAGCCAGAGAAACCCTTCCAGTTCCACAGCTGCTTATCTATTTGAACCAAAAGCAAAATTAACCTCACAACCATTACAGCCCT
Organism: Xenopus borealis; assembly: GCA_024363595.1. NCBI lineage: Eukaryota > Metazoa > Chordata > Amphibia > Anura > Pipidae > Xenopus > Xenopus borealis. Next base: position 86,584,989 of record CM044437.1, read on the forward strand.
CTAACAGCTCCCCTTTGCCAGGGAAACCCCTAGACACAAAGTAGCCCTTACCAACTCCCTGGGTTATTGTACTGCTGTTCCACAACCATAGCTTTGATCCCTTCAACACCTGTTCTACAACTGACTGTTGTACATCTTTAAATTACATTTTAGTATGATGTAGGGAGTGATAATCTGAGACAACTTGCAATTCGTTTCAATTTTTTAATAATTTTTGAGTAATTTAGCTTTTATTCAGCAGCTCTCCAGTTCACCATTTCAGCAATCTGGTTGCTAGGATTCAAATTAACTTGTATAGAAAGATGAGTAATAAAAAAGTAGCAATAGTGATACATTTGTAGCATTTGTTTTTTCGATGTGATGAAAGATGAAAAAAGTCAGAAGAAAATGGCAAATAACTCTAAATAATGAAGACCAACTGCAAAGTTTACTAGGAATTGGCCATTCTATTACATACTAAAGATTACTTCAAACCACCCCCTTAAGATATTTCAGTACCCGTTATCCATTCCCTTCCAGTAGGGTTTCCTCCCTTACCCAGCAATACAGTCACTATGTATATAATCATCTAATAATGCATACTCCCCCTCTATCTATCCCCAGTTCCCCTTGGGGGGATAAGGCATCCCAGTGAATAAATAGCTGTTTTTTCCTTTGGCGTTTCACTGGTATGTGATATGACCAATACCATTATCAAACTGTGGTTAAAGAAAGCTCTAAAGTTCTGTTTTTCTTGTATGCAGTTAATGCCATTCTGTAATGAGTGGGCAGTGCCACTAGCATCTGCCACAATCTACACAACTCTCCTATTTTGCTTATAAGGCATATATCACACACAATGCCACATGAATACAATTCCAATACTGCAATAATGGGCAGCTGTGGAAACTATGCTCTGCAGTTAAAACCCAACAGTTTTTTCAGTGTTTTATGGTAGCAGTTCCAAAACACCCATATAATGCTGCTTATGTATCTGTACAGTGTAATGAAATTATAACACATTTCTAATTAAAAACATTGTTGAAGTTGCAGTACTTAGAGCAGAGCATCTATTACAGCATTAGTACTAATACCTAATATGCTGAGCCTGGAGGGCATGCATGTGGAAATATGCTGCCCCCTGCGGGATAAAACTGCTCAGCAATCTGTGTCTGGAATTCTATATTTAATAGTTAATTGTTAAGCACAGTGTGTGTCTACCATATTCAACACCCAGGCTTCACCTGATTTAAACCTGCTAAAAAAAAATTACACATTTTTTGAATGATTAAATTGCCCATAACCTCAACTGAACTCAACTCAACTGAACTCAATTCTAAAGCAATGTTTGACTGTAAGCTCTTGTGAGCAAGGCTCTATTTTGATATTTGAGCTTTGAAACGCGATAGAAAATCATACGGACTCAGCTGACCCAGTGTATCAGAGTTTATCATGTTTCGGAGAGCAAAAGAGGCCCATAGAGTCTGGCCTCAAAATTTGAGAAACAATGTTAGAACTACTATTTGTTGGAAGCAAATCACACTGTTCACTTTAGAAGTTTAATTTGTGGACATGTGATAAACAGCAACAGCCTCAAAGATTATAATGTAGTAAATATATTGTGGGAGATACAATAGGAAAAAGTAATTCACATACATTCTTATTGTAACACTAAGAGCAGGTCCAATACTGGGATTCAAAATTGGTCATGGCATTTCATGTACACAGAGGCCTAAACAGCCCCCCACAGGCCCAATAAATGGTGACTGTCTCTGACATTTTACAGTAGCCCCTCTGACATTTGCCAGAATACACAGATTGCCAGTCCAGGCCTGATCTGCAGCAAGTTGTTGACCCCCATTGCCAAAAGCTAATATACCAACAGTACAAACTAACAGCATAGCAGAATGTGGAGAAAAACAATGATTTATTGTTTCATAAATCACGCTACATTTGGGCTTACTCAAGCCTGAGCCTGAGGTTTGGAGTAAACCCAAAATGTGGACTGGTTTATAGCCCAATAAGTCACCTTTATTCACAATTTCCTAGTGCTGCTGCCCTACTTCATGGACTTTACTAAATTGTGGGAAAGCCCAAGCTGTTAACTGGACATTTTGATCTCTGGTGTCTTGGCAGAAATATAGTGATAAAAGTCAAATTCCCCCATAGAAAGGGAAAGACACTGCTCTATGGGACACCGTGCAGTTACAAAGTATGATGGACGTGATGCCAATACAATGTGCCATAAGACACTCAGAGGGCTGTCACTTGGCATATTAGTGGCCTGATTGTGAAATATAATACTTGATGCCAATGTTATTAACAGAGAAGAAAGACAACATATATAGGAGGGTGTCCGTACATTTACAAACCATTAAATCAGCTGCTATAGAACATTGGGTAACAGGCTTATGTCAAAAATTTCCTTGGATGCTCTAATTACTTTTATCTGAATACCACAGTCTGAGCGATGCAAAATTATATTTATATTAGAACTTGCATTTCCATTGTACATATATATTGTAAAATCTATTTAGCAGTCCTTAATCATGATTGGGATTCATGAGATGCTTTTCAAACCACTGAGGATGCTGAACCTGTGTGAAACCACCCTGTATTTGGGGGAGGGCGTGCAAGCATGGGTGAACAGCCCCACGTGGTAACATCTGTCTACAGGTAGGGAGAAAAGAATGGATTCTGTAAAAGGACCCAGAACAGGCTGAGATTCCTTTTTCAGATTTACCTAAGGCTAGTGAAACACGGGCAGATTCTGGGAGATTTAGTCGCCTGGTGACTAATCGCCTGTTCTTCTGGATGACAATCTTCCTAAACTGCATGTCTTCCCTTCCGCTATAATGAAAAGTAGCCTGTGCTAAGCACACGCGGCGCTTCATTTTCTAAAGTTGCCTCACGAGGATTTGGTTTGGACTCAGGCTAATCTGAACCTTTTTTTAGCAGGATTTGGACAAATCCAAGAGCCTGACCAATCTGAATTTAAGACCTATATAAAGCAAAACATTTGCCACATTTGCTTGGTTTCTGTGTCTATTTGTGCACATGGGCACATCACATGTTTCTGTCTGCACATTGGCATTTTCAGTGTGCCTGAGGGTTAGGATTCGGTTCAATATTTGACCAAAGCAGTTAAGTAGGATTAGGATAAATACTGAATTAGAGTGCTTGGTGCATCCTGAATTAAAAAAAAAAAAATCAATTATAGAAATTCAGTTATAGTCTATTCACTGACCAGAAGATTACAGACTATTCATAAGAATTAGTTTCACATTGTTCTATGAACATAATCTTTACAGATCTTAAAAAAAAACCAAAGCCAGTATTTGAGAGGTGGAGCATATTTCTATAAAGATTAGTGCTAGACTTCTGTTTTTTAGAAAAGTGGCAATAACAGTTTTTTTTAAGTCACACTATTGGCATAGGGAATGACAGCACTGTGCATAAACGACCCTGCTTGCCGACGTTTCATTCATTTATGATGATTCGTCCTCTGAAAATTCTGATGATGTCATAGACCCACTTGTTATTGGACTACTTGTTAGCTGACTCCTTATATTTAAAAAATCAAGTCCAGAGTAGGGTTTCTTCAAGCTTTCGACATCCATCTATATTCTTAACTTTGCGGTCCAACCGCTGTGCAAATGTGTGCCTTTAATGCCTCCTCAAATTCTCTGTTGTGCCATAATGATGTAAAGCATTGCTGTCAATGTGCCAAACCATGTTATTCTTCAAAACTGACCGCATTGCAACAGCAGTTTTTGCTAGTGTGCTCATGATTTGTGGTGTTTTTATTCCCAAAGAATAATACAACCGCATTAGGTCCATAAGAAAAAGTTGTGCCAAAACTGACATTTCTGTTTGAATTTAAATGTATATATAACATTATGCTGTCTGTGCTTGAGCTTGGAGGCTGCAGCCTACACGAGGCTGCTATATACTCTGTATTACTTACTAAAACTAGGGATTGCTATCTTGAGAATAGAATGTGCCTGCATCTGGGACTTATCAAGAACTGAGAAAACTGTAAGAAGTTTTAGATGTGTCCCTGGCGGCTGTGATTTTACTTATATTAAAAGTACCCTTTTTATCTTTCTTTTTCTGAAATTCCAATGTGAAATTGATAATTATTAATCAAACCATCATGCCTATCTGTACAGAAACTAGGGTGAGATGGCATGCCCCTGGAGTACCATAGTTCAAGGTATTTGAAATGATCTCTCTTGGGTCTGACCGCTACCAAGAAAATCTTCATGACGCTTAATTAAAAAATTATTTTCTTTCAGTCTAAACTCCTAAATGTACATTACATTACTCTTCAATGACAACAATGGGGCTGAGACCAAAACATGTCAGTATATATATATATATATATATATATATATATATATATATATATGGGACAGTGCTCACCACTACTTTATAAAAACATTAGGCGGGGGTGCAATGAGACTGTGACCACAGTACATATACATATAGACAAATACAAGAGGTCCTCTGCACTCAACCCATTATCAATATATTTAAGACATTGAGACATTTTGTGCACACAGCTACTACAAAATTACTTGGCCAACTATGTCAAAGTAATCCCATTCTGGCCAGTCCTACTCTCAAATTGCATCTGATTCATTAAGAATCATATTGCTTCGTTATGCATTTTATAAAGGGACCCTTTCCCTGCTATAGTCAGGTGATCCCACTGGTGTCTAATAAAAGGGCAACCATGATTGGGAGTTTTACTTTGAAAGCAGCAAGTAAGTTGCAGGTAAAACTTAAGGTGGCCATACACGAAGAGATCCGCTCATTTGGCGATGTTGCCAAATGAGCGGATCTCTCCCCGATATGCCCACCTTGAGGTGGGCGATATCGGGCTGATCCGATCGTGGGCCCTAGGGCCCAACGTTCGGATCAGTACGGGCGGTCGGATCGCGGGACCGCATCAACGAACAGATGCGGCCGCGATCCGACGGGATTTTCAATCCTGCCCGATCGACATCTGGCTGACTTTCGGCCAGATATCGATCGGGAAAGCCCGTCGGAGGGCCCCCCACACGGGCAGATAAGTTGCCGACACAGTCTGTCGGCAGCTTTTATCTGCCCATGTATGGCCACCTTAAGTACCTTATAGTTATTGACAGAAGCATAATGGCTTCAGAATGTACAGATGGTGATGACATTGCTGCCCAGTGGGAGCCATTTAATAAACAATTTCCATGTATGATAAAATGTACTTTTATGAGTTTATTGGCTCTGCAGTTATTTCTTTTGGGGCACAATAATTCTAGGTATGCCACTGGTTATTGCTCCTTGAAATGCTTCTTTATTCCTTACTGAAAGAGAGGAAAACCTGCTTTTCTTTTGGGAGGTTTATATGTATATATATATATATATCATGTCAGTATCGGCACTCACCAATCTTTAGTTAAAGCCAGGGTGCAACTCCCAAAGGACACCGAGACGCATAGAAACTGGAGGCACTCACAGGTCTTGATATTGAAGATTTTTTAGATGCTCACATATTCCTTAAGAACCATCTTATAAATCTTCAATATCAAGACCTGTGAATATATATATATATATATATATATATTTAAATCAGAACATAGCATGAAAAAGTGTATACATGCTGTTTTTCACAATTTAATGTAGTTTTAAAGCAGTATTCCTGGTAGTAAAAAAACAAGGAGATCTAATAAAGCTGTATCCCAACTGGTAAGAAACGGCATGGTCAGATGTCTAATGTTCTACTATGTTATATGCTGGAATTTCTGTAGCTTATTTCTTTAAAATAGCATGGAAGGACTGCCTTAAGCCTCATATTTCATACCACCCATCTGAACCCTCAGTCATATTTTTGTTTTAGCCAAAATGGTTTTAGTTCATAAATCCACTGGTAAGTGGTGAAAAGCTGAAACCCCGACTGGATCCACAATGTTTTTGCTATGGAGTGCTTTCATGCCTGCAGGATTTAGCTCCTCATAAGAATCCACCTAATGAACTGATGTAATACTTCAGTAATTTTGTCTCAGAAAAAGAAAGAGGCAAATTCTATTTTTGTTCATTACCTACTATTTCCACCATTACTGCATGTGGAAAATATGGACAGTATAAATAATTCAGAACTAATTACACACCTAATGGTGCCACCTGCTGGAATAAACTGTTATACTCATCACAACCTTTTGTACTTCAGTCTCATTTTCTTACACTGCGATAAGCAATCTCATTATTAATTATCATCAATTATCGTTGTGGGTTTGGTAGGGTTTCAGGTCTACCATTGGATTTCTGAACTGAAACCATTTAGGCTAACACAAAAAGAAGGTTCAGAAGGGTGGAAATATGAAGCTTAAGGCAGTCCTTCCGTGCTATTTTAAAGAAGTAAGCTACAGAATTTCCACCATATAATATAGTAGAACATTAGGCATCTGGCCATGCCCATGTCATTTACTTGTTTTGAAGCATCTTATCATTATTATTTTTAGTTGTACAAAAAATAAGAGAAACAAAGCATTCAGTTAAATATAATGCAGAGGGTGCAATGATAGTTTTAAGTATTTTAGTGTAAGCATGAACCAGTTTTGCATGCTGTTTGAAAGTGATTTTGGTTAATTCTACTAGGCAGATTTGCTCCAGTCATCTAAAGAAAAACATCCCACAAAGCACATTGCTACCACCACTATACTTTGCTGCATAGTATGGGTCAGCCATATACAGATCTCTGTATAAATCTGGACTGTGTGGAGGGTAGAAACAACTCCTTGCTCTAAAGGAGCTTTATAAAAGCACATCTGGAGTAACTAGGGTGAAGTTTTGTGAAGGTAGCATAATGCTGTGAGACTGCTTTTCGTCAGCAGTGACTGGGCATCTTGTATGCAAAGTGCAAGAAAACCTGTTCAAGTCTACTAGAAACCTGAAGCTTGGGTAAGATATAATATTTCAGCAGGACACTGATCCCAAACAAAAGGCCAAATAACACTGGAATTGCCATAGTGAATATGTTTCCATATATTTTGGATCATGCCCCCTTTTGAAATCCAACATTTGGTCAGGACACCGCTTAGCCCATATCTAGTTTGCTGGCATATCAATACACTCTCTGGGTGTCCTTTTGTATTTCGATGAAAAGCGGTTATTACAATTTCCCTGACAATATTTTAGATTGTACATGTAATAAAGAGGGCCCTTTTTGATTAATTGTAATCTGTATGTTTAATATATATACACATTTCTACTGTACAATGTTGTGGATTATGGTGGTGCTTAGTATTATTAATAATAATACAAAAGAACCCTGATTTACATTTTCCTGGAGGATTATTCACCAATTTATAGGCTCACTTTCATATGCTTTGTTCATTTCCACCTGGATTTTTTGTTAGGCTCGCACAACCCATTTAGAAATTTACAATTGGAGTTCTACTGTAATAATATTACAGCATCAGAATATTGCACCAGACCTTGTTCCCAGAACAGAAAATTCAGCTGAGCAACATTTAGTGAACAAGAAGAAAGCTGAGAGAGAATGAGAGAAACTTTAGCCAGTAGGGGGCGTTAGCATTCCAGGGAAAAAACTCTCTCCCCCCTCTCTTACTCAGCACAATGTTCTGAAGGGAAAATGCATTTGGCTTGCACTGTTGACGGTTATTCACAGAAATGATACTTTGCCTGTAACAATGAATTGGCAAATAATGAAACAGCTCCTGCTTTGATATTAATTTAGTATATGATTGTGTACTTTGTGCTTTTCAGCAGTTTTAACGTTGCGAAAAGTATTCTACTGTTTATATAATATTCAACAAAGATGCCCCAAATCTATAAATCAAACTATATACTTAATAATCTAAAGATTGCATCCATTTCTTTAATTGGTTGTGACATTAGGGAGAATCTATAAATGTTTTGAGCATTATCTGGACCATTTGCCACTGTATTTTCCCCTCAGCCCTATACTGCATTAAACCTCACTGTAAAGGTAATAACTACAAGCAGTTCCATTCGAATACAGCAATTTCAGGTAAGTACAAATAGGCTTGTGTTTCCCTCTGCAAACAAGCAAAGTATCTGTCATGGAAATCAATTTAACTAAACACTGGTCTTTTATTGCGATATGTTTGTGTGCATTCTCTCTTGAACTTGTCGTTTTACCCCCTACCCATAATAGCTGCTATTATTTGTGGAAGATTTGATTCAGATGAGGCCAGAGAGAAGCCAATAACATAGTAACATAGTAACATAGTAAGTTAGGCTGAAAAAAGACTCGCGTCCATCAAGTTCTACCTTTTTTTTTTTTACTTTTAACTGCCAAACTGCTAGTTGATCCAGAGGAAGGCAAAAAACCCCATCTTAAGCCTCTCCAATTTGCCTCAGAGGGGGGAAAAAATTCCTTCCTGACTCCAAAAAGGCAATCGGACTAGTCCCTGGATCAACTTGTATAATGAGCTATCTTCCATAACCCTGTATTCATTCACTTGCTAAAAAGCCATCCAACCCCTTCTTAAAGCTATCTAATTTATCAGCCAGTACAACAGTTTCAGGGAGAGAATTCCACATCTTCACAGCTCTCACTGTAAAAAACCCCTTCCGAATATTTAGGCCGAACCTCTTTTCTTCCAAACGGAATGGGTGACCTCGTGTCATCTGGAAAGACCTACTTGTGAATAAAGTAGCTAAAGCCTGGCCAATAAATTCCATGAAAGCATTCATCCAAAAATGTACTTGGATGATCTTTGAATTAATGATGGAGTAACGCAGGCATCTGTAATTCCACAACATCTGGAGTGACAAAGGTTGCCTATTCCTGAAAGCATTTAATTGGAATTATGTAATGTACCATGCCATGTGACATACACCCACAGACAAACCAAGCTCCTATTTTCATATTATGCCAGGTGAGTGAATATGAGCAATTTGCTGACAGGACCCCATGAACAGTGAGTGAGAAACTTGAAGATATATACTGGGCTAGAGGGGAAACAGCTTTATTTCTCCATCTGTCAGTACAGGTGAAAAATATCCAGGGAGGAAGGTTGCAAGCAATGTGGAGACACACAGTCAGATATGTCTTTGCAGAAGCCACCTCCATATTCAGCTAACCCCTTGGCTACTGGCACAATAAGTCTGAGACAGATATGCTAAACAATATGTCAGAAATTGCTGATATCCAGTAGCGTATTCAGGGGTCTTTCTATACCCCTTTGATCCTATCCTGTATTTCCAGAGCACCATAATAAAACTGGGAACACCCCACTTTTGAACTTCAGGTATTTGTATAATTTTGTCACTCATATGATACTTAAGCTGGCCATATATGCAAAGATCCGCTTGTTTGGCAACATCGCCAAATAAGTGCATCTTTCCCCGATATGCCATAACATGGCAGGGCTATATCGAGTTAATCTGAAAGTTCAGCCATATGGTCGAACGATCGGATTATGATGACGCCAAGGGGCTCAGACGGGTCAGTCGGAAGAAAATCAAATCTTCCCAATCAATATCGGGGGCCAGATATCGATCAGGAAGATCTGTCGGAATCCCCCATACACAGGCAGATAAGCTGTCAAATTGGTCTAAATGACCGATATCAGCAGCTTTATCTGCCAGTGTATGACAAGCATTACAACTTCTGAGGGATGGGGCCAGTACCAATACCTCCTTCCCCTACTGGTGTTTATTGCAAAAGTTTCTATATCCCTTCCTACCCTGAGGCAGCCTTCCAGGAACTTTGTCTCTCTTTGCACTAGAAGAGCTGAAATTTCTATTTAAGAATCAAAAAGTTACCAGGAGCTGCTTTCAGCATCATGCTTTTTAATGGCCTTGGTAACTTTTAATATCCTTATATTTTACAATAGGGGACCGTTATTCCCTATCTATACTGGCACACCCTTGTAAAAACTTTGCATTTTTATTAGCAGTGCATTATATCAGAATCCAATGATTCGGGTCCTCATTAGGACCTTTCTCTTTCTTTTTCATTGCATTGCTAAAAAAAAAAAAAATAATATATACATATATATATGTATATTTATTTATATATACACACGCACACACTCATACTACTCACATCTACAAACTATTTATGCCAATATCTATACTAATTGTAGATTACAGTATCACAATAGCCTTGGATTTTATGCTCATTCAAGATATCATCTTGAATGGCATTAACAGAATCAGCAATCACAACATCACCCAGCAGTGCATCCCACACAGGCCCGGATTTATAGGCCGTCTCTGCTCATCGCCCCCAATGCCTCCCCATTTCTGTCCATGTCCCGCATCCTTTCCTTCTCCCCTCCCCTTCCTCCTCCCCATCCACTGCTCTCTTCCATCCCGGGCCCCTCCCCGTCCGCCCCCCCTTCCTGTCTGTGTCCTTCCTGTCTGGTTGTATATGTGCATGCACGCATCTTGAATATGTGTATATGCTCATATGCGCATGCGCAGCTACATGAATGTGGCTGGGCGGTGTGCCGCCCCTGAATTTCTGCCGCCCTAGTCCAGAGCCTTTGGGGCCTAGCCACAAATCCAGGCCTGATCCCACAACCTCACTGCTCTCACTGTGAAGACCCACCTAAGTCACTTCATTTCTGTTCCTCTAGTCTAAAGGATGGCCTTTAGTGCACTGATCCTTTTTATGGGAAAAAAGATCCCCCATTATATGTCTATAATGTCCACTAATGTACCAGTGAAGAGTAATCATGTCAAGTCCCCCCACAAGTGCCTTTTCTCCAGAGAAAATTAACCCCAAGCGTAATAGTCTACCATCATAATTTAAATCCTCCAACCCTCTAACCAGTTTAGTTGCACATCTCTACACTCTCTCCAACTCATTTATATTCTTCTTAAAGCAACAGTAACATCAAAAGATAAAAATGTTTTAAAGTAATAAAAATATAATGCAGTGTTTCCCTGCACTGATAAAACTGATGTGTTTGCTTCAGAAACACTACTATTGTTTATATAAATAAGCTGCTGTGTAGCAATGAGTGAAGCCATTCAAAGCAGAAAAGGTTCAGTTATGTTATCTGTTATCCATTGTTGCACAGCAGCTTGTTTATATGAACTACAGTAGTGTTTCTGAAGGAAACAGATCAATTTTACTAGTGCAGGGCAAGAGTAAATTATATTTGCATAACCTTAACACTCAATTTTTGGTGTTACTGTTACTTTAAGGACTGGAGCCCAAAGCTATGCTAACTAGGGACCTATAAAGAGGCAGAATTATTTTTTATTGTCCCTCTGATTAATGCCCCTTTTATGCAAGACAATGAATACACTAAATTAAAGGACATGTCAAAACCCAAAAAATTACTTTTTGCCTAATAAAAGCAAATACAATTATAAGCAAATTTCCAAAATTACTGTATTAAAAATTGTTGGTGCTTTAAAAGTTATTTGTAAATGTAATTGCTATTGAAAGCAGCATTTGCATAATTCCTGGTTGTCACATTTTAAACAATGTTGCAAAAGCCAGTCTCCTGCTGCAAGACAAGTCTGTTAATCAGTTGGCTTATGTTACATTGTTTCAAAAGCCAGAGCCACCAGTACAGAGAATAGAAAGGGACAGACAAACACTGCCTTCAATAACAATACATGTACAAATAACTTAAAAAACACAGAAAATGTGTAAAGAATGTACATTGCAAAGTTGCTTAGAATCAGGTTTTCTTTTATTAGGTGAAAAATTATTTTTGGGGTTGACATGTCCTTTAAAGTAAATAGCAAAAGAGCACACTGAGTAAGCTTACTTTTATTTTCTCTTTGTATAGACTTAAAAAGTGCTGGGTAGCCTTTTAACCCTAAATATATGAAGTTTTAATATAATGCTAAATATTATAAGAAACAGTGGTTTAATTTTGGGGGCCCATTTCAAAAAAACATTTTCTGGACCCCACTCCATGGCTAAAATTGCAGGATACCCCATGATTTACAAAAAAATGCAGGTGACCAGCACATAGCCCACAAGGCACCCTACAGATGTGCGATCTCTGTAGTTAAAGTGATACTGACACAAAAAAAACTTTGAATGTATATCAAAAGTTACCTATAGTTCATGTTGATCACTTTTTGCTGAGAGGTTTGTTTTTGTAAGTAATTGGTAGTTGAAGTTTCTAAACCTGACTGTTTTGCCATTCTGACTGTCCCATCTCAACCTGATGCACAAATATGGCAGCCCTCTCATATAGGAACATGGGGCAAATACTTTATGGCAGAGTTATAAGTAGCTTTCAAATGCAATATTATTATATACTTAAAAAAGAGTTTAATTTCAGGTGTCAGTATCTCTTTAGGCTACTGATGGGAAGGCCATATCCCATAAAAAACATTTTTTATTATTATTATTATTATTATTAACATGTATTTCTATAGTGCCAACATATTGCATAGCACTTATTTAATACAAATAATAATTACCTTTTTTCTGTAGTAATAAAACCTTGTACTATATCTTACCATAAATCCATGTTGCTGGCAAAATAAACATATCAGGTTGTTTTAGTGTTTTAATATTTTTTTCGAAGACTTAAGGCACAGTGATCTGTTAAAACCCCCTCATCCAGAACTCCAGCTCCCAAGCATCCCGGATAATACATTTCATATCTGTATTTTAAAACTGCATTAGCATATAATATAAGAGGAACATGCTCTGTATTACAACTGGAATTCCAGTCATAAACTATAACTGAACTGCCATAAAAGGAAGGAAATTACTTTTTAAAAAACAAAAAACATTTGCATAAAAACCTGGGAAAACAATAGAAATCATTTAACAAAACAGTGCTAAATAATTTTGGCTGGTGGTTTTAATTAGCATAATGGTATAAGGTAAATGTAACCTTAAGAAACGGAAAGGGCTGTATGACAGTGAGAAAGGTAATTATGCAATGTTTTGCCAGGTTGCTTGTGTTGGCCCCTTGAAGATTTTATATCTACATACAAAGGAATGTGAAAAGTTTTTCTAGCTACTGAAGCTTACTTGAGAAGTGCTAATTTGTGTATTTGTGATATGTGTTACTATTAATGATTATTTATCAGAAACATTTGAAGGTGATGATCTCATGACTTTAAAATGGTAAGATCTGATAATAACAGGACCCACTATAGTTCTTCTAATGGTACTGTCTGTTCTCACCATCATGATTAGGGATGGCGCGAACCGCGGAAAAAAAGTTCGCGAACATGTTCGCGAACTTGCGACAAGATATGCGAACGTCGCGAACCCCATAGACTTCAATGGGAAGGCGAACTTTAAAAGCTAAAAAAGACATTTCTGGCCAGAAAAATTATTTTAAAGTTGTTTAAAGGGTGCAACGACCTGGACAGTGGCATGCCAGAGGGGGATCAAGGGCAAAAATGTATCCGAAAAATCCATTGTTGACACAGCGCTGCGTTTTGTGCTGTAAAGGGAAAAAAGTCACTCAGGTGGTGGTTGTGGACACTGTAATATTATTGATATTTAGACAGACTGTGAACAAGCTCACACAGCTAGATGGCAGTTGTTTGAAGAACACACTGGGCAAAAAATGCCTACAGGGCAAATAATGGCTACAAGGTCAACGTATACACTACTACAGCGGTGGATACGGATTACGTAAAATATATTATGGCTGCTTGAAAAAAGTCAATCAGGTGCTTTTTCTGGAGAGGGTAATATTATGGATATTTAGACAGAATGTGAACAAGCTCACACAGCTAGATGGCAGTTGTTTGAAGTACAGTAGATTACTAGCCAGCAAACTTACTATCCAATCACTAAAATCACTAAAATCACTAACAGCTCTCTCCCTACACTATCTCTTCCAAGCACACACAGGCAGAATGAAAAAACGCTGCAGGGCTTCGGTTTTTATAGGGAAGGGGAGTGGTCCAGGGGGTGTGGGGGTGGTCCAGGAGGGAGAGCTTACTGATTGGCTGCCATGTATCTGCTGGTCTGGGGGAGAAATGGCAAAAAAAAAGCGCCAACTAAGGGGAACCCAAATTGGCGAACGTCGCGCGACGTTCGCGAACTTCCGGCGAGCGCGAACAGCCGATGTTCGCGCGAACAAGTTCGCCGGCGAACAGTTCGCGCCATCCCTAATCATGATAAAGGCTGCATTAGCCTGCTAGAGCTCTAATGGGACACCTATATTATTTAGTACTTACTTTGTCTAATGTTTGTAAGAATAGGCTAAGGCAGGGTATCTGGTAGCCCTCATCAGATACTGATTGTAAGTAACACCCACGAAATAATCTGGTTCTACAGGGTGAACAATTCCACAATATGAATTTGATCTTATATAAAGTCCGACCTACCATACCATAATTCAAATCAAATATTTCAATGTAGTTTAAATAAAAAATCTGAATGGTTTTGAAACTAATTGTAAATGTGCTTGCAGTTGAAAGCAGTGCTTTTTCGCTCTTTTCTTTTCTCTGGGTCTGACTTCTATGTTTTATCAGCTTTAACCATTATTGTTTTAGGAGTCAGAGTCAGAAATGGAGAGAATGGATCAGACAGACAAATACTGCTTTCAATAGAAATTACATTTACAAATATATTTAAAACCAATGAAATTTTTTATGACTGTATATTGGAAAGTTGCTCAATACACTATAGTGTTTTCATTCGCTGTGTAAAAAAAATGGTTGCATTGTAGCATGCTCTGGCGTCTAGAGTGTTAATAATGGGAACTTTGGAGTTTGTGGTTTGATGCACTATATAAGGTAGTTTGATAAAGGAGCGAAGGCACCTTATACAGTTTTTAGGGGAGCAACATAATTCATGCATCTATTAGATTGTATTGTTATTTATTTTATGTATTCATTTTATCATTTTTTTTATTAAGAAACAGAACCAAGTGATTTGAACTTGAGCAACTAAAGGTCATTATTTCCTTCTTTTTAGAATTTGCCAGTCAGAGGCAATACTTATATGCCAGAGTTTTCCCACTATAATGTTGAAATGGCACATGCAATAGCATTGTGCTAGCAATGCATTGTGGGAAACTATGATTGGGGAGGGGGGTACCAAGTAAACGTTATCTCAGAGACTAAGGCACAGATTCACTAAAGGTCCGTATTTCCTCATTTTAGGAATCAAGAAAATATTTACAAGCTGTTGATTAATTGGCACTTAATGCCACTAAAGTTATCCAAAATATTCCTGGATATATCACCATTATGTTGCAGAGAATGTGGAAAAGAAGAAGATATGCTGTATACACGGTGGTCCTGGGAAATAAATCATATTGGTCTGCCATAATAAAGCTCATTTCTTTCCAGAAATCCTGGCAGAATCTTTGTTATTAAACATATATCTGGCCTTAAAAGGATATTTTCATGAGAAAACATGTTTTGTTCAGAACGCATCAGTTAATAGTGCTGCTCCAGCAGACTTCTGTACTGATCCATTTTTCAAAAGAGCAAACTGATTTTTTTAATATTTAATTTTGAAATCTGACATGGGACTAGATATATTGTCAGTTTCCCAGGAGCCCCCAGTCATGTGACTTGTGCTGAAAAAGTGATATCTCCCTCCCTTTCCCACCCAGCAGCCTAACGACAGCACAATGGGAAGGTAACCGGATAACAGCTGCCTGGTAGATATAAGAACAGCACTCAATAGTAAAAACCCATGTCCCACTGCGATACTTTCAGTTACATTGAGTAGGAGAAACGATAGCCTGCCAGAAAGCAGTTCCATAGTGCAGCAATGGCTCTTTCTGAAAGAACATGACCAGACAAAATGACCTGAGTTAGCTGCCTACACACCAATATTACAACTAAAACAAAATACACTTGTTGGATTAGGAATAACATTTTACATGGTAGAGTGAATTGTTTGCAGTGTAAACAATATAATATAGAAATAAAAATGACAACATAAAAATCATGACAGAATCCCTTTAAGAAACAAATCATTTAAAATGATTGCATTACACAGATACCAACAGATACCAGCCCTCTTACAAGTTATAAAGGAAGAGTCCTCAAATATAGATTTTTAATCAGCACTTCCATTAGAATGAAGAAGAAAACTAAATATACAAACAGCTTGTGAGATTTGGAAGACCTGTATTAATTCTTCATATAGACCAACATACGTAATGTGTAGTAAACGGAGATAGCAAGATGCCATTACGCCATAATTAATACTACAGTGAGCTCTAATGTATTTTCTTTCCTCTTTCCCCTTATATTGTCTATTTGTGTTATGGGTCACATGACAATATGTATCAATGTTATTCATGTTGGGAAACTATAATAAGAATAAAGAATATAATATTGGAAATAGTGACCAAAAATAGGCAGATCTTATCGACTCGATTTTCAGGGTTAGCATTAAGCATTATTAGCTCTGGGATTTAAATTGACAGATACCTGCAATGCATTGTGGATATTTAAAAGGTAAAATGAATTAGCTAAAAAAAAAACAAAAAACTGCTATTGGTGGTATATATTTTAGTGTGTACAATGGTAGCTGGGCCCATTTTGAATAAAACAATGTTTTCCTTTTTTCGTGGTCAAAGGTGGCATTAGATTTTGGTGTAAATCTATATATATTTAATATTTATAAATATATGGGGGGAGAGAGAGAGAGAGAGAGAGGGTGAATATCACATTTGAGGGTAATTTCCAACCAAAGCATTGGTCTAGTGAAAGTTTAGTGAACTGGAAGTTTTATCCCAGTGATGATAACACAATATAAAGTACTACACAAACAATAATTTGTCTAATGTCTAGTGAAGGTGGCCCAATGAGTTGTGTATGTGCGGCATTACTGGTCTCACTGTTCCACAGATAGCTGAAGCCTTTTAGTGGGTACTGGGCATTTTAGTTAAAACAGCAAGAGGGTCACACAGTTGGAGATCCCTTGCGCAGATTTTTGTGTGTGGGTATTTTTAAAGTGGGAGTCACAAGCCTTGTTGCCTTACCTCATCCCATTTCCCCCCTTAAACTCTGACAACTCTGTACAACTACCATTAGGAACAGGATTGAGAATATTATGGAATAGAGTTCTTTTCTCAATCCTGTTCCTAAGGGCTAGTCCACATAGGAAAATTCAGGGAGATTAGTCGCCAGGAGACTAATTGCTGCTTCTTTGGGGCGACGAATCTCCCTGAATTGCTTACCCATGTAAGAGAGTAAAGTCATGCTACCATATCAGTGCAATAAATAGCTTCAGCAGGGAGTATTATATCGGATATGTAATCTTTACTTGGTATGGAATAGTCAGTAACACTCAATACCCCTGCTGCAGCCAGGGTTATACTTTATGATGTAGAGAGAGAGATATTCTCAGACAATTTGTGGTTTTTGAGTTATTTGACTTTTTATTCAGCAGCTCTTCAGCAAATTTTGAATTCAGGTTGCTAGGGTCCAGCTTACCCTAGCAACCATGCATTGAATTGAGAAGAGACTGGCATATGAATAGGAGAGGGCCTTAACAGGAAGATAAACAGTAATAATTAGTGATAACAATACATGTGTAGCCTTACAGATCATTTTCTTAGATGGTGTCCTACACTCCAAAGCGGGAATAATTTAAAAACTCTAAAAAAAGGAAAAATGAAGGCCAATTGAAAATTTGCTCAGAATTAGCAATGCTAATAATGTAAAGGTGAACCACCTATTTGATGTTTAATTACCCACTGGACAGACTGGCAGCCCCTTGCTCCTTATCTGCACTATCCATACTTACAGAGCACAGCTACCAGAGAAGTGTCACTCTATTTAGGAAAACATAGAGAAATCTTGTGTAGACATCTGCTCATTTGTACATCCATCTGCAATGAGAATGTCCCTACTGAGGTGATACCATTTTCTTTGTTTTACAGATACTTCATATTATTCGGCACAGTCTTATATCCACTGGAAATTCCTCTTCATTGTTACAGGTAATGAAGAATTAGGATATTTCTGTAGAAGTATGTAGCTAAAAACAGATTTGTTTTTTTATGTTATTTGGTACCCTACACTGGCATTACCTACCCAGACAGGAAACCAGGTGATGGGGTCCTAACTTTACCCTCCCCAAAGCTAATCTACAGACAAATGATTAATTCCTCTTATAGAACTCCTAGCTTCTAAACTTGTAGTATTATTATTATTATTATTATTATTATTATTAGTAGTAATAATAGTATTGTTTTTACTATTCTTAGTAGTAGTAGTAATAATAGTATAGTTGTTTCTATTATTAGTAGTAGTAGCAGCAGCAGCAGCAGCAGCGGTATAAGTGTTACTTTTTAGAGCGCCAACATTTCATTGGCTGCTTCTCATTGCCCTCTGAGGCTGGACTTAAATACGGGTGGTGAGACTGAATTGGATTAAATGGCAAAAATGCCAGTCAATCTTTTAGTCTCTTTAATTTTGTCCTGACCTCCTCCTGGTAATCCATTCCATTACAATTGTCTCTACCTATATGGATATCGTTCCAAAGTAAATGTTTGCACCCACTTGCGACATCGCAAAATCAGAATCATAGATGCGGAAATGTAATAACAGCTTGATGCGTGTGGTCTGTCGCAATAGTTCGCAGCTGCCCAAATCATTCACATCGATATAAACTATTTGCCATACAGATGGAGAACGATTATTTTACTTAATAAAATTACAGTTTTTTGCAGTCATATTTTCTGCTCATATTGTGTAACCTTTGAATGGGAAAGCAAAGCCCTTCCTAAAGCCGTGTATAAAAGATGTAAAGTATATGAGGTATTAAAGCACATAACTCGCTTGGGGCTGCGATCTGCCCAAATGCACGTTATCTGGATTATGGGATAACGATATGAAAGATTCCAGCTGCTTGGGTTACTCCCAATGCAAGACTTAATTAAGTGGCTGTAATTATAGATCGTGTTGCTCTGTGACCCAAATCCTTCTTCATGCTAAAAGCTGATCACTTTAAAGATTCGGCAATTAAGGCCAATGTTTCAACCTGAGATCGTTCCAAAGGAGAACTCAAGTTAAATAAACAGCCAGCAAATTGGGAGTAAGGGCACCAGAGATTTGGGACTGAGAATTATTACAATTGGTTTAAATCGATATGCCATGTCGAATATCCCTGCGGTCACATATATGCGGTACACAAAAAATTTACATTTATGCATCTATTTAGTGTATGCGATTTTAGCTATGCTTTTTACGTTTTATAAATAAATATATCTACATAAATATAAATATACACATATATAAATATACACACATACATTTGGTTCTGTACATGAAAATTGTGAAATTCACCTGCCAGCCTTGTATCACATACAGCACAGCACCTGGTGCTTCGTCGAAACTGAATTAAACTCATTTTATAGAGTTAAAAATCAGCATTCCCTTTGAACTTCTTTAAATTTCGTACTTGAAGATTCCTATAATAAAATCATTTTATTAGATATTATTATACTATTGGGAAAAATATGATTATTAAGCTCAATTCAGGTCAAAGAAAACCCGCTGCTTATGAATGTGCCAAGACGACGAATAAATTGACGAAGGTGAACAGGGAAATATATTGCTTTATAAAATATATTGGATTTTTAATTTATATGACGGATCGGGTGGGCTTTTAAAAAAGACTCACAGCTGCTAAATTTGGCCCAGGTTACTCTATTAAAATATACAAGACCTTAGTATAAAAGGCTCTATACTGAATTTAATTCACAAACGGCACCCAGTGTTTTACAAATTAATTAAAAACTGGGAGCTTGCAGAATGTCTCCGAACAGGAAATAAATAGCAAAATTACGTTTGCATTTTTTGCTTATTAGTGATAAATAGCGATAAATAAATTATTTATTCGGGTTTAAATAATTTTTTCGGTTTCTGTCTTGCAGTAAGGGCATGCTGCAGAATAAGTCATGGTTCTCTACATCTATTTTCACGGCATTTGTTTAAATATCTCATTTTTTTCTCTTAATCAGTCTATTTGTTCCAAAATGTCAAAATTCTTCCACTAGTATTGTCCGCTTCATTACTTATCCTGAAGTCAGTAAATATGGGAGAGACAGTATAGTCTGGTGTGTATTAAGCCTTCGTTCTTCAGCTGGTGTTGCACTACGACTCCCGGCATGCTCGGTGAGAATTACATCTGGACAACAGCTGGAGCGGAGATCTGTAGGTCTGAAGTCTGTGCGACGAAATGGCCATATTATAAAAGCAATCCCAACAATGGTTCATTGATGTTAGTGATAGGGATCCAGCTGCAAACCCAGACACCTGTTATCGGGCACAGTGGGCAGTACTAACTGACAGTTCGGCTCAGAAAATAAGTGAATGACAGCATCCTTAATATAGCGACTAGTCCAGATTCCCCGACACCGACTGAGCGATGTCCCTGTGGACAAAACACAAGCTGCATAAAGAGTACAGAGACACGTCATGCGTTTGAGCCTAGTCTATGCCAGCCTTTGGGTGGGAAAAGTGCCAGTTTCCGTCTGAACAAACACTGGTTGTAAGTTCAACTCCTTGGGCACACAGGGCTGCTGGAGAGAGTAGTCAGCCGGGCTGTTATAGGCACATATTCCTTGCCTGGAATCATCTAGCGCTTGTGCCAATGGAACATCCTGCGCCATTCATTATTGTGCCATACATGCGCAAAGTATTTATTCCATTAACAAAAGACAACGTTACATTCACATAAAAGTTGCTGATTTTGTTGTATTCGATGTGACCGTGCAGGTTTTGCGGTGAATACTGTAAATTCGAATATTTGTTCTGTATTGAAGGGAGGGGGTGAGGTCTGTCCACTGCATCTTATGGTCACGATGGGTTGTTTAAAGTCGCGTTGAGATGACAAAGGAACAAAGCACCCAGAACTGGCAAGTTCCTCCGGCTGGTGCCACACGTGAGCTTCTTGTCCCTGCTGCCTCACACTCACACAAACACACACACGCAGGCACACTGATTTCCTAAAAAAGTATGACAGTCACACACACTATACTGACACCATAGCTTGGGTCTCACACTAACTGCCTCTGTACTCTGCGTGTGTCCCACTAAATGGCTCCATGACGTGTGTCCCACTACCTGGATCGTTCTATAACGGGTGTCCCACTACCTGTCTCTATTATGTGTGCCCCACTTCATATCTCTATTATGTGTGCCCCACTACCTGTGTCTATTATGTGTGCCCCACTACCTGTGTCTATTATGTGTGCCCCACTACCTGTCTCTATTATGTGTGCCCCACTACCTGTCTCTATTATGTGTGCCCCACTTCCTGTGTCTATTATGTGTGCCCCACTTCCTGTCTCTATTATGTGTGCCCCACTTCATATCTCTATTATGTGTGTCCCACTACCTGGCTCTTTACCCTCTGTATCACATTGGCTCTATGGCACGAGAGTCACCATCAGGCTCTATGCCATGCAGTCCCACTATCTGTATCTTGAGTCTCTGACATTTCTAACCTGTGCCAAACTATCTTGTACTATACCATGTGTTTCAAATAATCTAGCTCTATGCCATGCCGCAAACTATATGATGCTAAAAACTGTATCACACACTGACTCTACACCTTCCCCTATAATTAATAAAAGGGCAATGTTTGTGCAGGCGCAGTAACCCATAACAACTAATGCGATGTTTGCTTTTACAGGTGACCAATATATGCAAATGTTACCTGCTGATTGGTTGCTATAGGAGACTAGACCAGAAAAACACCTTGCTCCTTTTATTGAATAACTCCACTTGTGTGTCTCACTCTGCCTCTATTTGTCTCTATACTTCTTGTCACATAATATGGCTCTATAACGTGTTACACTCACTGTCTGACTGCGCACCCTGTCTCTCCTGCAATGTCTGGCTAGAAACCCTTTGTCAAGTGTATTATATGGCGCTGCCCCCCGGGTCTCCTACAATTTGTGGCTCTATATCACAACAAACAAGAAAAAGTTGTAGCTCTGTACTGTATCACGCCTCACACACTGTCCGGCATATACCCTCTCTCACATTATTTGTCTATATATCTATATGCTCTTGTCAAATATGGTACACATCTCTGTACTTTGTCTCATTGCGGTCACTCAGCGACACCCTCTTTAGCTTTCTACCCTGTGTCACGCAGACACTGTCGCTAGTTCTATATTTTGCGTCACTCAAACTTTATACGCCTTTATATACAGACGCTCTATACCTTGTCACTCTATGATCTCTGAGACATTCTCTCTAGCTCTGCTCTCTGACTCTCTATATGACTCTATATCTATATTGTGTTTCACAAACACTCTGTGTGACTGTCATACAGACACTGTGTGCCTCTGTGTCCTGTGCCCTGTGCCATATGCCACACTATTTCTATGACGTGTAGCCTACGTCACACAGAGACTCACATACACACACTCACACTGACTGCCTCTCTAGCCTGTGTCACAAACACACACTCTCTGGCTCTGTACCCTGTCACACACAAAAGCTTCTGTACCCTAATCTTCACAGAAAAGCATCCTGGTTCTAGGCTATCCTCTGAGTGACCTAACAAAAGGGTTATTTTCACTAACCACTCGCATAAATGTTATAGATATGCATGCGACCATTATTGATGGTTCAATTTACCACAGGGCTTGCAGTTTGCTTCATGGGAAGGAATGTAATTTGATTAAGTAAATTATTATTATCATTATTATTATTATTACCTAAACTGCAACAACTACCTGATGTTAATAATTAGGTACTAAGAATACATACGGAAAGCATTGATAATAAGGACAAAATAATTACTAAACCGACCTGCTATGTAATGACAGTATCCTGATAGTTGATTTGCCTCGTCTTTACGCTAAATGTTTTTTTCCCTCTGAGCAAACAGGGAATTTCCTAGTTCCAGGTTGAGCGGATGCAAAATGGTGGTCTGGTCTATACAGAAGCACTGGTAACCATGTAGTAGTCCATGTAGTAGTAGCCCATGTAGTAGTAGTATTAGTAGTGCCAGTGTTAAGTACCTGTGGGTGCTGTAAGTGTAACAGATAAGGCGCCGGAACTGCAGCACCCACCTCTTGCTCTCACCATATTTCTACACAGGGTCTTGTGTTTGTTTCTGTCCGTATGTACTCACAGGTACAAGGGCAGATTTTATTGTTTCACCAGTACAAGCAATAAGCAGTAAAACCTCGATCCCAGAGATGATTTATATTGAAAGATTTTTCTCTTGCAAAACAAAAAACAAGGACTAATATCCAGCACGGATATAAATGAACTTTGTAATTCAAATATGGAAAAAAAAACATTATGTTCAAATAAGGATTTTGAATTTTTTTCAACAACTGAGTGCCTTCCTTTCTCTATAAACTCACTGCCATTATATAATATACATAAAAATACATACACATATACACATACATACATAATACTTCTGGGGCCTCCATCATAATCAGATTGTCATATGTCACTCAACAACTTCACTATTAGTATTGCTGAATGCCAGACTGTCAGCCTGTGCGACTGCTAGCTGCACACAAGAAGTATGAAGCAAGTCATATTCAGTGTGACATCCAGCTGTCCGGCAGTCTAGGCTACTAACCAGAGGATAAAGGGGAATTTAAGGGGAAAGTACATCCCACAATAGATGGGACCCACGACCCATATGTTACAAAGGGTTCAAACGGATCAGGTAATCATTTTTCAGCAACTCCCCACCTGTCTCTATGAGTCCCTGAAACTGAACGCATTACAGACTGATAAACCCAGAGCCCACATCCAGGGAAGAGGGCGCTGACGCCATAGTCACGTGACAGGGCGGGCGATATAAAAACGGAGCGAGCTGTGGGAAGGGCAGTAGAATCGCAGTGGTCCTGGCTCTTGTGTCGGCGAATCCTGTGGACAAGGTGGGAGGAAATCTCCTAAAAAGGGGGGCGCAACACGCACAGGGATGAGGTGTTTGTGGGATGAATGCTGATCACTGGTTGTCTCTCCGAGAAGCCAAAGTGAATTGTGTAGCCTTGCCGTGGTGGAAGACTGCAGACCATTCAGCCTTGTTCCACTAGGGGGGTCGTGGAGTTTGGATTGGGAGTAGCCGCGAACTTCCTGGCCTCATTACAATGACTCTGGGCACAGAGATGTCTGATAACTCCCTGCTTTCTGAAGACACCGACATCGATGTGGTCGGTGACATGGTCGCCAAGGATGGCAAGTACTCCGAC
>CM044437.1:86615611-86713795 GCA_024363595.1 Xenopus borealis
AAAAAAAAAAAAAAAAAAGAAAAATCATTGTCAATAATTTTTTTTTACACTGAATACCCTGCAGGTACCTAATATTTTAAATCACAATGGTAGTAAGGTGTAAAATAAGGGTTATTACCACTGGTAGTTTCAGAGACCATGGCCTATAATAATTGGCTACGGTCCTTTACTGAATCTGTAAAGGACTGTGCAACGACCCAATTAAAAGTGAGGAAATATCATTTCAAGAGCATCCATATTTAATTAGGTTTAAAACGGAAATGTCGACAAACATGTTTATTGACAGATAATATATGTGCGTATTGTTATGAATATCTGTTCATACATTAAAGAATATTTTCATCATTTATTGTGTGTTATTACACACACAAAGAAATATACTTATGTAAAACAATGCAGCAACAAGCAGAACGATTAAAAGGGGGGTAATTAAGCCAAAAAATATATAATTTGCCTAATAAAATTGTGATTGTAATTTTACAATATACATTCGTTAGGAATTGTTACTGTTAGAAATATAACTGCAATTAAATCCCTATTCTCTGCGCTGTTGGTTCTGACTTTGAACAATGTAGCAGGTAATTCTCAGACCTGTGAGCCAGCATGCAAGGCATTATTAGAAAGGGGCAGATGAATACAGATTTTAATTGCATTTTCCCTTAATACCACATTTTAATTTATGTATATGACTTAGAATTACATTATATATCATTCGGCAGAAATGTTGGGGTTAGTCCCTTCAGCACTTTGTTTTATTTAAATGAATGTACATGTATGCCATAATACAAAAACGTATTTGATAAAACTGCATTATTGTCCAGTTTGACTGACAGACAGAGAACAATTGTGAAAGAACTGGGGTATTTCGCCTCTGATTTCAAGGATACATGTATCGCACAGATTAGAAGTAGTGTAGAAATCACCATTTAATGGGAAACTACCCCATACAATTGTCTCAAAAGATAATCACAACAATACACTTTACACCAGTCTTTATTTGCATTCTCATAAGGAGTACATTTAGATGATTTCAACTACGTTTCAATATGTTTGGTCTTGCAAGACCTAATGTAAAATCATAGAAGCTAATCCACTTCATGCCACAAAACGGGATTTATTACACATGAAAGTAAATGTTTCATGGATGCCTGACACAAATAAATAATTCTCGAGCACCAATAAAGCCATGGATGCAGCTAAAGCTAAAACTATACAGAAAATAGATTTATGCCAAACTGTCCTATTCATACTATTGGTTTTGGGGAGACCAGACAGGCTCTAACTTGAGGCTCTTTAATTTTCTGCTGCTGATATTCTAACATCTGACAGGTCAGTAACCAGGGGGAGCTAAGAAGAAATCATTAGAGCTCACACATTTCAGCAAACACGATTGTGATCATTTAAAGCTTTTTGTCAAGCAGATCAATAGCCACTGTTGATTATGGCCTAGCGATTGGTTTAGAACAACTAGCAGGAAAGTAATCGGTTTGAATTAGTTGGCAGTTTTTCTACAGCATCGTAATAAGGTGCCAATAAGGCTGCAACGATTTGAATATTGGGACTTTCCACATACACACGCACAGACACACAAGTGCTACCTCTTTCTGGCCCATGTTATTTATTTTCTCTTATCTGTCAAGAAGGGGGGGGGGGGTGAGAATCGACTTTCAGAGATATTCAGACTTAGGTGTTCTAAAGCTTTTAATTTCAGGGCCTTTCACAGAGCTGAATATTCCGAACCATTTGAATAACCACCAAAACACCAAACAGAAAGAAAAGAAAACATAATTTTTATTAGTGAATTCAGTTGACAGCTGAGCCACTCTTGCAAGGTTCTTTTATATAAGCGAATTTATTCTTTCAGACCATCTGGCTCCCGACTGATTCCCAGGGACCCAGAATGGCAAAGTAAACGCTAGTATTGCTTCCCATAACAATGTCATTTATTGCTCGGAGCAAGGAAAAATAAATTCTATTTGACTGTTCTCAAGTTTGCAACATTTTAGATGTATGTCTGTTAGAGAGAAAATCGAGAATTGATTTATCTAACGGCGCTTTATACTTAAGTCAATTATACTCAATGTCCCGCTCAGAGGCACACTACTGTAAGACCACAATAGTGTAACACCAGTGTGTTTTAGTTTCCTGATATCTATCAATTTATCAATCTATCTATCTATCTATCTATCTATCTATCTATCTATCTATCTATCTATCTATCATCTTTCTGTTATTTATCGTCTATCTATCTATCTATCTATCTATCTATCTATCTATCTATCTATCTATCTATCTATCTATCTATCTATCTATCTATCATCTTTCTGTTATTTATCATCTATGTATCTATTCATCTATATCATCAATATAGATATATCTATCTATCTATCTATCTATCTATCTATCTGTCTGTCTGTCTGTCTGTCTGTCTGTCTGTCGATCTATCTATTGATCCATCTATCGATCTATCTATATATCTATCATTTATCATCTCTATTATTTATCATCGATCTATTCATCCATTATCTCTCTCTCTCTCTCTCTCTCTCTCACTCTCACTCTCACTCTCACTCTCACTCTCTCTCTCTCTCTCTCTCTCTCTCTATCTATCATCTATATATCTATCAATCATTTATCTACCATCTCCCTCCATTATCTATTATCATCTATCTAATCATTTGTGTATATTGCATCCCCCACTGAAACAAGAGCACGTAAGAATCCTTCAGTGTGAGTTTAGCTGTTAAAATGTTTATCCATATAGCCCTGTTTGTTACACACGATTGGTTTCCAAGCCTGAGCAATTCGCTACACATTCCCCACTAAACTGCAACTGACACGTCTCTTTCCCTCCAGCAAGAAGCGCTGTGTGAGTGAATGGGAACTCCAGTGAGTGTGGGTGGCCCAGACTTAGTTTTGCCGCACTCCCCATTCTGTTTAACCTCCATTCTCTACAAGTTTCGCATGGGGCACCGCCTGACCCAGCATTTCAGGGGTTAAGGACTCCGATTTGTCCCGGATCGGAGGGGTGGGGGCGATAGCGCAGTGCAACAGGTGCTATATTGACACATGGTAAGTATTTTGGCTTTCATCTTGCAAACCCTGCCCCAATTAGAGTCGCATGCAAATACGCCTGAACCTCTGATCAAAGGACACAACTAATTAGTAAATGGCCTGTTTGGGGATGAATGTGCCCTGTTTAATGTTTTAGCGCAGAATCAGACTCCGGAGAGTATTAGATCATGTTCAGTAATTACAGGATGTGCCAAGCTGCAATTACTCCTATTACTGTGCAATCAGCGCATTGTGTCGCTCTGTCTTTCCCTTCAGTTCAGCAGTTCAGCGCGTTGCTCTTCGGTGTTGTCTGCTTTTCGCAGCAGTGAGGGAAGGGTTAAGGCATCATTCTGGTGCTGCTGGGTGAAACAACTGGGACTTGTTAGCAACTAAATTATACTCAGCTCGGTGTATATATATATATATATATATATATATATATATATATATATATATATATATATATATAAAACTGGAAAAGAGTCTCGCACTCACAGGGCTTAAAAAATGAAAAAACTATTTATTATATCACAAACTACACTGACGTTTCGGTCTTTGAGAAAGGTCAGTTTGCTGACCGAAACGTCAGTGTAGCTTGTGATATAATAAATAGTTTTTTCATTTTTTAAGCTCTGTGAGTGCGAGACTCTGTTCCACTTTATATTCTTTTTTGTTTGCACCCAGGCAATTTTTGCACCACGAGACGTGAGTGCTGGGTTCTCCAACGGCCTATATATATATATATATATATATATATATATATATATATATATATAGGCAGAAGACCAAGTGCTACACAGATATACAACTCCGACGTTACTTCTATTTTACTAACATAATAACATGGGGTACATTTGCTATAATTCACAAGTTTTGGTGGGTTCATCACTAAGCACGGATTATATATCACTGAGCACCGCTCTTGTGAATGTCATGTACAGGTTTTTCATGGTTCTGTGTAATACCTGTATACTGATTAATCCCGTTGATAATATTCACAAAGTTTTGCTTGCAACTGAAATCGCTGCCAGTAATTATCATTCTGATTAGGATGTTCTGCGATGCTGGGAGTTATAGACTGCAGGGCTAGAGCCATACACGGTAATAGTTTAATGCAACATTTGAAATATAAGGAGCCCCAGTCTATATCTATATTTTTGTGTATAGAACAAAAGAGCTGGCCTAGCCCCTCCATACCAACAGACCTGCAGCCTATTTTCCTTAACCCAATACATACCAGTAGTAGCTATTTTCTTCACCATTCTGATTATTGCCACTCTGTCCCTTACATTAGGGATTTGTCATTGCAACTTGTTATGGGGGTTAAATATTATTAAAGATTTCTTGCTAAAAAGACCAGGCACTTGGTACAGAAAAGGTTAAATATTTTTCCTTATTAAACAGTAAATGTATTGTTTCTTAAAACACATCAGCATTTTTTATAGGTCTGTGGTTTCTAGCACACAGGACCCGATGTGTAAAGTGCAGTAATAATCTCTGGCATTAAATAAATTATTGGCCCATATAGTTTTAGGCGTACATGTGTGTTTCTTAAAACCAAATATGAACCAAAATCACTAAGAAAAACAGGCAATTTTTAACGAGTCCATATTTCCAAAGCTAAAACATGTTAAAAGAATGTTATATTTGTACCTACAATGCATCGTGTACCAAAAGCTAAAATGTAAAAATAAAATGTTTTATTAACCATTGCACAGAGGCATAGACAGTTATACAGGTGAGTATGCATAATGATGGCTTGGTTATAATTTTTTCTATAGGAGATCAGCTCTGACCTCATTTTACTTTTGGGTTGAAAAAAAAAAAAACGTTTTTCAAACTAAGAGAATAGAGCTTTCCAAGAATAAAAACGTAGAAACCGAAAAGTTCAGTTAATATTGCGGAATTAACTCACAACGAAAGAGTGATTTAGAAAATGATTTTGAACATCTGAACCAATGTATTCTTTTTAGCCACGATTTGCAATGCAGGGTGCCACAGTTTCGAATCCCAAGGATGAAAGTGCTTATAGTAAGCCTTATTAGCACTGGATATTTCATTTTTAGGGGCTGTAAAACTGCAATTAACAAGGTTAAATTACAGTTACAGATCATTAGTGAATGGAGCCATAATAACTCGCCTGAGCTACAGTTAGGCAGTGACTGTCTATAGCGAATTGGCACTCAGCATTTTACTTTCCTGTTTCTAGCAGTGGTAGATTTACTAGGATGGTAGTATCCAAGTTTTGAATTTTTTAACCGACTACGTTGACACCCCCCCCCAAGAGCAGTTTTCGCCTTATAAGGAAAATATTGTATTTCTCGAAACGCCTAATACACTCAGCCACCGCTTTCTGATTCCTAATCTTAGTGCAACCCTTTTTTATGGTTCATTTCTCTACACACATACTGCCAGCATGCGCAAATTAGCCCCATCTGTGATCAAACGCAATTACCTGTTTACATTCGCACTTTAACAACAGCATCCCCCCAGCACATCAATGCTGATGGTCTTACCACACAGTTGCAAACTGACATTAACTTCATAAGAATTAGAAAAAAAAAGGTTATGGGAAATTAGGACATTTTAAACTTTCTTGATGTTATACTTTTCCATGTTAGTAGGTTATCATAAATGAGGTTGTGATTACCTATCGTTGAAACGTGC
Source organism: Xenopus borealis (assembly GCA_024363595.1). Taxonomy (NCBI): domain Eukaryota; kingdom Metazoa; phylum Chordata; class Amphibia; order Anura; family Pipidae; genus Xenopus; species Xenopus borealis. The sequence continues at coordinate 86,621,333 of CM044437.1, forward strand.
GTATGGCATTATGTCCCTGTGAGGGTCTGAATAGGAGACATGGGACACCCCATTCATTAACTGCTGATTTAGAAGAGTCTATACACCATACAAATGTCCTATTCCCTGTACCTATCATGTTGCATATTACGTTCTAGTGTTTGATATCCTGTAAGTTATACTAGCTGTCAAATGGGACGTTTATTTATTGACATAGAACATTCCTGAAATGGTTATTCACTAACTCTATTAAAAACCAATATATTTTGCTCATAACTCTCCCAGCACAGTCAGGCTGAAATCCTCCCAGCAGCATTATTGCATCAAACCGTGGCGTCACTGTATACCTATCCATGTAAAGCAGTATTCTTTGCATCCTAAAAGATACTGTAATATATATTCATTATTTGTAAATGCAGTTGCCATCGAAAGCAGTGTATGATTAGCTGGTTATAGTCTCTGCACTTCTGGCTTTGATCCTGAGACTGTGTAAGGCAGCTGAATAACAGATTTGGAGGCGAAAGGGATAAAAAAAAAATACTAATTTCAATTACAATTACATTTACAAATACTTATAAACCCATTAACATTTGGCAGATAGGAAAATGCTTATAGATGTCTATTTTTTCCTTATGCCAAAAAAAATGACAAATATGCAATAAGTAATAATAATATGCATAAGTGACAGATTCAGTTACATTTTAATTTAAAACAATTCAGACCGGTGTAATTATGGTTTAATTCGTTAAGTCGCTGATCTACCAGAGAGCGAGTACTATGTTACCTAACAGCTGGATGTGTATATCCACATATCCCTTCTCAGATGCTCTTCTAATCTTCATTAGTAATGGTAGATTCTCAAAGGGTCAAAGGAGTGACATGTGACTAAAAAAAAGAATAAGTAAAAATGTACAGTGTGTACCTCCTGCCCATGCAGATGTGTTTTTTTGAATTGAAGAAAGCTACACGGATCAGCTTCTGCAATTATTGTTACACCAATAAACAGGAAAATTGAAGGAGCCAGATGAAGATTTGCAGTGTCTTAGCTACAGATGTATCTGCTAGGTGCGACCATAGTCTTTAGCAGGAGCTGTTTCAAAGGCCTTGTGGGTCAGCCAAAATCATTAACCAAATATGTCTGAGAAAAATAATGTGCATTCTGTATTTTACACCTGTAACTCAAATATCCTCTTAAAAATAGAAAGGTGTGGGGAATAATTTAAGTACACATTTCACAAAATGAGAGAATTGCTAAACTAAAACCTCCCTCCCCATTCATTCCAGTTGCATCATTCAATGTAAATGAATATAGGAAATGCTGTATTTGCATTTACTGCTGCATATTTGCTGAGGCCTTCGGTACCGTGCCCAAAAAGCTCAGCTGCTATACATAATGCCATGGACACTACGGTGCCACAGCACAGCCCCTAATACTGACTGACTCCTTGCCAGTATCTGGTGTGTATTTAGTACCTACTGCCCAAATTCTGATTCAGTGCAATAAGAAACTGGAAGATATCTGTTATTACTTTTTCCAAATGTCACGTTACCCTTAATATAGTGGCTCAGCATGGCAGTCATGATGGCACAGGGCCCATATTTTACATTGGTATATGGCCTGGGTGAAAGAGTGAGATTCTGATGGCATTCCAGTGGTTGAGCATTTTATTCTGTATACAGAGATGATATGGCATATACTCCAGCAAAGAAATCACTGAGTAACAGGACTCAATACAAATATGTGCACAGTAATACCAATGCTCCTTATAGTAAGCGTGTGAGGACCATACTCCCCATTCATAATCTTGGTTTGAACTTTTGGTTGACTCAATCAGGTGTTTTATACACTTGTAAAATAACAGATGCCTCTGCTCCCTCTTTTTCTTAGTAAAATCTGCTTAATCAGGATTTAATACATCCATACAGAACATGAGCGCAAAGAGGAACTCATCATGTTGCCTTCAAAGGCAGCCAAAATATAAGGCATTACTGCTGGGAAGGTACACGGAATTTATGCAGAATGGTTCCTCGGTATTCTTTTTTTTTTTACAAGCCCTTCTGCTTCCAGACTTTCATATCCACAGTAAAATTCTGGTTATTATGAGAGTCAACCCCTGATCACCGGTGGAAATGCTTGGAGACCTTGTTTGGGTACAGTTAACCGAAACAGACTGGTGGGCAGGATGCAATCAAATATGAGCAGTCATTTTATTTTGATATCTTGATATGCTAATAAAGAAATCTATCTATCTATCTATCTATCTATCTATCTATCTATCTATCTATCTATCTATCTATCTCTATCCCTCCCTCTCTCTCTCTCTAATTAGTTTTTATCACATACATATGGCAAACTTCTCCGTCGCAATTGTTCTAGTGCAGTTTCACTTTTTTTTTAGTAGATCTATCCGAGCATGTCCATCTGTTCTTTTCCTGGAAGCTGTAACACTTTGTATGCGCTGATGTAAACAGGTAGCACCCCATCAATAATAATAATGTGCGACCTTGGAGATGAATGCATGACCTTGGGAACGATTTTTCTGTGTGATCCCGGCTGCCGGCGAACGCTTAGTTCCAATAGGAATGAATTTCATGTAACTTTCCCATTGTCCTGTTCCCTTTTTTTTGTTAATTCCTTTCGATTTGGCCAAATGTTTCTGCCGATGGATACATTCTCAGGAAATCTGTGTACTCGGTAAACAAAGGAGGGGTGTGTGCTGCTCATTAACAAGTCTTCTGCAATGAAATGTACTCCCCCCGGCCACACGAACTGCCAGATAATGCGTTTTAGTTCATGTTTTCAGAAAACTATTAATGCAGTCTGATAATTATTTGGGGTTAAACAAATTAAGTCGATGCTTGTGCATTTAATTGATGCGAATGATAGGTTTTATAGAAAGCTGCAGGGATAAAGAAGTGACTAAACACAAAGAGCATCTGCTTTACAAATAATATACACTGAAAACAAACGCCGCGATTCTGCCAGCCACTGATTTTTTAAAGTGGGTTTAAGGGTTAAAACAGTGCCCTCTTCACTTTCAACTCCTTTTCACTTTCACAAACCAATGCTTGTACTATAGATTTCAAGCGGAAGCACCCGATGATGCTACAAGGGGCATCCGTGGAAACGTGGGCGCGCCTGGGACTTAATGCTTCTCCCTTTTATAGAAGATGAAAATGGATCGTCGAGCTGGATTGCTACACACCAACAATGGAAATCGTGAGCGACGCAGAAAGCCATTGGTGGAATAAAAGACGTGCGGTGTATTATAACATAGTTGTCTTTGTATGCAGGGAACTGGTTGCCTGCTCCGTGGCTACATGTGTTCTGCTTTGCTTGACTTTTTCATTTTCTTTCATTGGGTGTTTATGTTGTATATCACTCACAAAGCAAAATAATGTGCTGTGCAGGCAGAGAATGGGAAAGAAACAATGGGATATTTTGCAGTCCATTATATATATATAACATTATGCTATGTAATTATGTGCTGATGGTTTTATATATATTTGCAAGTTCAGACGAGCACATGGAAATCATTGCGCTTGGAAAACGCATTCTAGCTATTAGCTTTATTAAATATACAGTTCATATTGCCAGGCTGCTCCTGCTGGGGCTTCCTAGTACCGACTGCAATGCAGTATTCAGCTGGGTTCTAAATGCATACGATTACCCGGAACTGTAGAGAAGCAGAATCAATCCTTAGCTTTGATTATCTCTGTTGGAACATGCCCACCCCAGCACCTCTGTAAAGAGTGAATAGCAACAGGGCACATTGGTACTTACCTGCAGCTTCTGCTACCACTGATAGCAGGTCTGGACTGAGAATTAAAACAGGCCCTGGCTTTTCAGGTACACAGAGGCCCAATCAGCCCACACAGAGGCCCAAACAGCCCCCATCAGCCCACTAAATACTGACTCTCTATGGCACCTTATAGCAGCCCCTCTGGCATTTGCCAGAACCCACAGATTGACAGTCTGGGCCTGATTGATAGTGTTGCAAATATTCACCCTGCTCTAATAGAAGGCCGATATCATCATCAGCTGGCTCTATGACTAGGGATGTCGCGGACTGTTCGCCGGCGAACTTGTTCGCGCGAACATCGGCTGTTCGCGCTCGCCGAATGTTCGCGAACGTCGCGCGACGTTCGCCAATTTGGGTTCGCCTTAGTTGGCGCTTTTTTTTTGCCATTTCTCCCCCAGACCAGCAGATACATGGCAGCCAATCAGGAAGCTCTCCCTCCTGGACCACCCCCACACCCCCTGGACCACTCCCCTTCCATATATAAACTGAAGCCCTGCAGCGTTTTTTCATTCTGCCTGTGTGTGCTTGGAAGAGCTAGTGTAGGGAGAGAGCTGTTAGTGATTTGAGGGACAGTTGATAGTAAGTTTGCTGGCTAGTAATCTACTGTTCTTCAAACAACTGCCATCTAGCTGTGTGAGCTTGTTCACATTCTGTCTAAATATCAATAATAATACCGTCTCCAGAAACACCATCCTGAGTGACGTTTTTCAAGCAGCAATAATATTTTCCGTAATCCGTATCCACTGCTGTAGTAGTGTATACGTTGACCTTGTAGGCATTGTTTGCCCAGTCTTTAACCAAGTGCCACGTAGCTGTGTGAGCTTTTTCACATTCCGTGTCCAGAAACATCACCTGAGTGACGTAGTGTGATTTCTGCCCTTTACAGCACAAAACGCAGAGCTGTGTCAACAATGGATTTTTCAGATACATTTTTGCCCTTGATCCCTCTCTGGCATGCCACTGTCCAGGTCGTTGCACCCTTTAAACAACTTTAAAATCATTTTTCTGGCCAGAAATGTCTTTTCTAGCTTTTAAAATTCGCCTTCCCATTGAAGTCTATGGGGTTCGCGAAGTTCGCGAACCGTTCGCATTTTTGTCCGGAAGTTCGCGAACATGTTCGCGAACATTTTTTCCGACGTTCGCTACATCCCTATCTATGACATCATTCTGTTGGCTGTAGAATTTATATTATATTTATTTCTCTGCATATGTTTAATACCGCTTAGGGGATTTCCAAGGATCTTTCTCTATCTCTATACATGCATGGACGATGTTAGGTTGATAGTTGATGGACACGGGTACACTTATTTTTTACTCAACAAGAGATCTGCATAAACCATTATCTTCCCAAATCCATCAGTATAATGTATTTTACTTAATGGGGTGGTGCACTTTTAAGTTTACTTTTAGTATGTTATAGAATGGCAAATGTTTAGTACCCCTTAGTGGTATTCCAAGGATCGATCGATCTATCTATCTATCTATCTATCTATCTATCTATCTATCTATCTATCTATCTATCTATCTATCTATCTATCTGAGATTCCTAAATTCATCAGTATAATGTATTTTACTTAAAGGGGTGGTGCACTTTTAAGATACCCTTTAGTTAGTATGTTATAGAATGGTTAATTCTAATCAACCTTTCAATTGACCATTTCTTTCTCTTTATAATTTTTGATTTATTTATTTGCTTTCTTCCTCTATGAAATTCTAAATAATAAAAACCATTTGGAGAGTGCCTCAGAATATTAATCTCTACATCACTGTAAAAGTAGAGGACACCAAGGGTTTTCCAACCAAGGCCTGGAATGTATATCTGAACTGGTGCTTAGGCCTTGACCATTTGAAACATTGCATCCCAAATTATAATAAGGATATTGGCACATCGGGCTCTTTTCAACAAAAAGCACATGACTTGTATGCACTGGCACTTGCACGTTCTCATTGAAAGGAATGAAAGATTTCAAGTGTAGCAAGAGTATGTTTATATACAGTATCTCCATAAAAAAAGTCATAACCCGAATACAATGTTGTATATTAAATTACTTTTTATTTTACAAATCCAAAATAAAAACAGCAGGGCTTGTGTTGTGGTATAAAATCAATAATCACTGGCTAACTTACATTCCCATGATTCCTCATCAAAGTACCGGTAATCTCTTGCACTACACTATAATTGAACGTCCACCACAATAAAAATCAACATAATTCTAAGTATCAGAAATGAGCTCTTCTACAGCTAAGACTACAATTCCCATACAAATGCTTTGGTTATTCTTATTATTAAGCCTGTTAATTGCAGAAAAAGCATGGTGGTAAAAGGAGTCATGGCTGGAGGGGAGCTGACTAGTGATACAATGTTTTAGTGGTATCAGCAGTCAGGTGTTGAGGGAACAGTAAGAGACAGACAAAATCTACTTTCAGTGAGATGCAGATGCATGAAAACACAGACATTAGATATTATAATCAGGCGACCCTTGGTTTGATGTTTAAATAACTACGTCCATTTATTTCAATAACATGATAGCATTGAGAGCTTGAGGTATTTCCCATGTAGCATGAATAGAGAAGATGTAAATAAAAGCACCCTGGTTCTTGTAACATTTCACAACAAAATTTGCATTTGGCAGAATCTACAGATTGCCAGTCCAGGCCCATGTTGCATGCGATTCATGCACTGGTGCCAAGTGCTACTATACAGAAGTGCAAGGAGGGTGTTTGGATGCCTGCACTTTTAAAGGGCAACTACAGTCTAAAATAGAATACTGTTAGAAATGCAGTATTTTGTATACTAAATATAAACATGAACTTACTGCACCAGAAGCCTAATAAGACACATGATTTATGCTTTCAAAATTGGCACAGGGGGTTGTCATCTTGTAACTTTGTTAGACATCTCTGCAATATCAAGACTACGCACATGCTCAGTATGGTCTGGGCATCAGTTGGGAAGTTAAGCTTAGGGATCGTCATAAATTATCAAAACAGAACAAGTCAAATAATCTCTGCCATAGAAGCCAATACAGAAAGACTGATTAATAATCATAACATACAGACTGCACTGGGTCAGCACCGGATTTTGCAGGCAGCTCCCCATGGCTGGTGTGATCCTGTCGCCCAGCCACGTGGCCCTGGCGCCCGCCTGCATTCACCTACAAGCGCGCATGCACACCTGGACCAAAGCACTCATGAGCTGTGCACCCCAGTGCTTCACAGATAGCGGATGGACGGTATGCCACCCATAATTGTTTGCCGCCCTAGGCCCGGGCCTATGTGGCCTTACCGCAAATCTGGCCCTGACTTGGTCTGTGGATACAAATCTCTAAACAGTAACTGGCTGTTTTACAGGGAAACAAACAAAGCTGCTTGAGTTCTGGGAAGTAAGTGTGTGGGGGGGGGCTCCCCCCTGCCGTTTGAAAGTATGATCATTTCCCTGCAGAGCAGTTAGGGACCATCTGAAGTTTCCCATCTGCAGCTGTCAGAGCAAGTAAATGAAGGGGGGATTTAACTGCATACAGTCAGGTATTGGAGACAGATTTATTTTTTATTAAAGAAAGTAAAAATGGGATTTTATTTTTTTGCCTTTACATTCCCTTTAATGAATAGCATGGACCCAAGCAATAAGAACATCCACTTGTGCAAGACCAGATCTGCAGAGGAAGCCATAAATGAGCCTTCTAGTCATGCACTGGAAACACATACATATACGGGGCCATTCAAGACACCAGGGGCACAAATGCAAAAGCATTATGGGGCTCAAATGCTCATCTTAGTGCTAATTTTCTAAGCACTTGAACCCCCACAAATTACTCTGAACTCAGCCTTTTTGCTATTTGCACACCATGTGGGGCATTGTATATGATGCCTATAATGTAATTACATTGCTTTACATATGTATTGGGGCTACAAAGGAACTGGACCCTGATAGTTCTACAGCCCATAAAAATAAAATGTAATTCAGTTAATCATAAAAGCTTCCAAACATCTTTTTTTTGCTGTTTATCTGACATGCTACCGATGGTTGCAGATTAAATAGTATGTTCCCAGATAAAGCCCAGTTATAAGTGTCATGAAGAGTTCTGGTACTGCTGGCTGCCCCTTCTCTCCTGGGATAAAACATATCTACTGTTTTGTGGCTAGTGTATTGGCATGCATGCTGCAGTTTAAGTATAGATAACATAATCCAGATTATGTGTCCACGGAACCTTAATAAAGACAAGAGAGCCAATATAATGCCCTCCACATGAGCCCACTGTAAAATGAATGTTCCATATGTTATGAAATGTCTGGAGAAAACTGGTTACCCAAAAAAAGTTTAACTTTTGCAGGCAATACCGCTTAAAAAAAAGGAAAAGTCACCAGGGTTTTTTAAACTTTAATGCATTTTCAGCACATAGGAAATTATGTAAGTGAGGAAGAGCTAGCTTCTTTTTAGCACTTTGTCTGGTCTGAGGTAGCGAATGTAAGGTTCAGTAAAATCCGCACTTTACTGAATTTGCGGAATGACGACCTTTCGACAGAGCAAAAAGTTGCCTGGTTATGGCGTGAGAACGAATGTTAGAGATGGCTTTTTTCACTGGGGAATTGATGCCTTCGTCTGTTAGTGAATAGCCAATGTCCCTGGGATCGTAACGCTGGCGAATTGTTGCTAGCGTTAGAGACTTCGTCCTATAGTGAATCTGCCCCAAAGAGTCTGTATTACTATTTGGCTATCAAATGTAGCAAGGTATAATAAACACTTAAATACAGACTATCATTAGAACATTTTATTAACATGTATTTCTATACCGGCAACTAGTGATGGGAGAATTTATTCACCAGGCGTGAATTCGTGGTGAATTCCCATGTTTCACTGCCGGCTAATACATTCGCTAATCACGGTGATAATTCGCTGGTGAAAATTCATCAAAAAAAATCAGACGCAAATTTTCACTGGCGTCCAAAAAACGTTGCTGGCGTCAAAAACGAGATGCCAACACAAAAGAAACAGTTTTTATGTTTTCTGTATGTAATGAGGTTTATTGCCCAGTTCATTGTCCAATGCTATGTTATATATAAACACAATATTGACCGTGCATTTAAGAGTGAATAGGAGTAATTTATAATGTCCCAAGCAGTAAAGAAAGTGCAAAACAGGCCTAAAGCTGGCCATAGACGTAACAATTACGATCTTTCTCGGAAAAGATCTTTCCAAGAAAGATTGTTCGTTTCAACACACACGTGTAGAGCAGAATCGTCAAATATACAGGTAGAAACAATAGAATTCTACTTGTATCTGACGATTCAGCACTAACAATGGCCGATGTTCAGGGAGCTTTCAAAGGCATCCGATCAAAATTTTCCGTCCAGCCCAATCAACCAGCCGACCGATATCTTAATCCTCTGACGATATCGGTCGGCTCATTTCCCACCTAAAGGTGGCCATAGACTTACAGATAATATCGTACAAAACTAATTTTCGTACGATATTTTCGCACCGAATATCATACCAAAATTCGTTTCGTACGATATTATCTATGACCACATAGCTGCCTGTATTAGAAATGTGCTGTTACAGTGCATAAAAATACAAATACTAGAAATGGCTGAATTCACAGTGGTTTAGTTAAGAACAAGCAGCACTAAAAATAATAAAACCAACCCTTAACTTTAACAGATATAAAATGTGTAATCTTGCAAATGGATACAAAAAGACTGACACTAATTTTACATAGATATAAAATCATTTGAAAAAGGCATATTCTGAGATAATTGTACCAATTTAATGTACTGTCTTGTTCACAGAAAACATTTTGTTCTAAAATGATACAAACATGTAACATACGGAGGAGCAATGTCATTTTACAAATGAGCTGACAATGTAAAACATTTTGCCCAAATTGAGCAGTCAGATTATTGGAGCTTTGCAGTTTCAATAATGGAGAAAAGTATTTCATTGTCTACTACAAAATAGTGGAGCAGCAACCCATATTACTGCTAAAGAAAATGTTTGGTCTGCATTATGACCCTTGGGCTATTGCTAATGGTTGGAATATTGGACGCAATATGGATCACTATTATATAGCTATTTGAATTGCTCTGCTAAATATTTGGATATATTGATTACTACTATAGAGCAGTGGCAATTTATTGTCCTGGTAAATTTCCTGAACCACATGCAGCTACTTCTAGTGGCAGTTATGGACAGGATTCCTGCCCACGGAGCTTTACACTCCTTTATCTACCTTGCATTTAGCATCCAATAGTAGCACATTGTTTGCTCACTGGGCACAATTTTCACAAAGAAATTCTCCTGCTAAGGGCAATATGCTAAATCTGATTATTTAATGCTCAGAAATCCCCTTTTCTCCATAACCCAAAGCTGTGTGATAATGTGCATACACATAATTCAGTATTTTTGGCATACATAAAAGTGAACTTTGCTGTGTCAAGATGTGGGAGCTCCATAAAACATTTTTGAAAAAGATGGGCTTTTACTTCCTTGTATTGACTACAGGCCTTTCCCCAACAGAACACAAACAGATGTGTCCCAGGCATTTTGAGAATACTGTGTTTGCTTCATCACTTCTCTGTGATGGCTGTACTGAGGGGAGAGATCACAGACACATGGTGATTATTCCACTGCTGTCAGATCAGTGCCCTGTATGTATTTTTCTTTTATTCACAAGATATCTTCTGGGACTTGAAGAATGGATGGTGGTGATGTCTATGTATGTATATGTGTACAGGGGATTGGATGGGTGTGCAAATTCATATGAAAAATATTTGTTTTAAGTCAGGACTCTCCAACTAGCCATGGCCTCCCAAGGCATCATTGTATAACATGAACATTTTCAAGTACCCTGGCCCAAAAACATGTGTTATATTTATGCACATTCTTTAATATTCCAAATAAATATTGATATGTAGATAGTTGACTTTAAAACAATAATTTTTTTAATGAAATCACACGCATAATACAGGCTTACATGTTGTTCAGTTAATACTGGTAAATTTTATCTCAGCATCCTCATTTCAAAAGTACACACTGACTCTATTTGAAAATTATAATCGCCTGAACATACACACAAATGTTATTCTATACCTCCAGGTCTGAGCCAAGGGGTAGGCAGAGTAGGCACAAGCCTAGGGCGCAAAAGCAGGGGGGGCGCCAGGCACACACCTTCTCTGCCTCTCCTATCCCCTTGTCCGGTCCGCTTTTGCATCTCTTTCGCGCATGCCCACTCGCGGCTTTTCGCATGTGCGGGCGCTACTACTGGCCAGGCTGCCTTGGGCGCCTGACTAGGTTGGCCCGCCACTATGTACCTCCATTAGGCTGCTGGACTTGTGAAGATTCGGGGGAGATTAGTCGCCCAGCGACTTATCTTCTCTTCTTCGGGCAACTAATCTCCCCAAAATGCCTTCCCGACAGAAAGAATAATGCCCAGTGACACATCTTCTCTTCTTTGGGTGACTGATCTCCCTGAAATGCCTTCCCGACAGCAAGAATACGAATCGCCAGCGGGATGGCATATGTGTCCTGCATGTAGCACAGGCTCTTCAGTTATTGAGGATCCACAAAGGTTCAAAAGCTGATTAGCTATCAGAAAAGCTGTGTGTAGGATGGAAAAGCACTTTAAAGGGAAACTGTCATGGGAAAAACATGTTTTTAAAAAAAACAAAAAAAAACCGCATCAGTTAATAGTGCTGATCCAGTAGACTTCTGCACTGAAATCCATTTCTCAAAAGAGCAAACAGATTTTTTTTATATTCAGTTTTGAAATCTGACATGGGGCTAGCCATTTTGTCAATTTCCCAGCTGCCCTGGTCATGTGACTTGTGCCAGCACTTTAGGAGAGAACTGCTTTCTGGCAGGCTGTTGTTTTTCCTTCTCAATGTAACTGAATAGTACGCAGTGGGAAAATATGACGCATCAAAAAAATTTGGGTGTGATTCAGAATAGTCACGTGCATAAATACTGTCAAAATTATTCGGACGCCCATTGACTTTAATGCATTTGCACATCAAATTGTCACGGGCGTCAAGATTGATGCAGACATAAATATTGACGCAGGCTACAAAATTCACGCTTTGGGATTTTTTTGCCATTTTGCGGGAATGGGACAAATTCGCCCATCACTGGTGAGAGTGAAAGGCCATTAAATGGGGATTTTTATTAGCTGAGGAGTGAAGGAGCGGAGCATTTTGCACATTGATCAAAGCAAAAAAAAAAAAAACACGAAATAGAGATAATATCACATGTAGAGTGAGGTGGACAACTGTTTTACTCCTCTGAAGTCAACTTCTTGTCACCATTTTCATGCAGATTCTTCTCACACATTTTGTTTTAGTTATACTCAAGCTATTATAAGTATTCCCGGTATTGTGATGTATGCCATTCTAATGGGACCTGCAATTCTGCTCTTGCAACAACAGGATCCAGATACATTGAACCCCTAATACAAGCACTACCTGGATTTTACCTTCTAGATAAAATCAATATGGACACATGCACATCAGTATTATAAAGTATTCATCAATTAACAGTTAGTCTCAATGACTCAACACCAAGGGCCAAGTATTTATTTCTAAATGGCATTTTATAAACTTTTATAGTTCTTAAACATGATTTAATGTGGCAGTAACAGCTAATGAACATATTTATCATGGTGTGTATTGGGTTGGCAGTCTAACATCAAGGGTCTGATTTACTAAAACTCAAATTTATCCCATTTTTCATGAAAACAATATTGACCTAGCTCCCTTCAACAAATTTAACTCGTTTATCAAAAATGTTTCACAAAAAAATCAAGAGTCAATTCGTATGAAACAATTGCTGCTTCGACAACTCAACTTTTTCAGAGCTTGATTATCCAGCGCAGATCATGATGTCAAAAAACAACTTCAGGGACATCTGCTATTGACATCCACATGACCTCAACAAGATGGATTATTTTCGAATTCGAGTTTTAGCAGTTTTGGAGTGTGAAAAAACTCTACAAATTCAAGGTTTTGTAAAATTAAAATTTTCCCCCTAAAGACCTCAACCAGAAAAAAATTAGGTTTAATAAATGAGCCCGTAGATATTGCAGATTTTTTTTTACATCACTTTAGATCTGGCATAACCCACTGAAGTCGAATGTAGAAACAGACAGTCTCAGGATTTGAGTGGCAATAACAGTAGGAGTGGTTGGGTTGGTATAGCCTCTATGCTATTACTACTCAGTATTTTGTACTGACATAAATAATAATACTTAGGCCAAATTTCATAGGGTCTTGCACCACTGGTGTAATTATTCAATCAGTTTTTTCAACTCCTATGTGTACAAATCAAGGTGGAGGGCATGCTAAATATACAATACTGTTGAAAAATGGGATTTGTATCCAATATTTGTTGTTTCATAAATTGATTTCCAAAGTCCCACTTTGAATATATTTTTATATATAGTGGATAATGTACTCCCTATTGTAATTTACAAAGATTTACAAAGATATTATAAGTCACTGAGGAGTTATGTGACGTGTCACATTACTCCGGGGTGACTTCTGAAATCTTTATAAATTTCAGTAGGGGGTACATTTTGCATTCTAATCTACAGTGAAATGTCGGGAGGGGAGAGTCATTGTTCATTATGGTCACCGGCGTCCAATTCGGGCGCACCAGCATCAAAATCAGATGCGCAGCGACAAAATCTGCAGTGGAGGACCCCTGTCCATCAGAACGCACCATTTAAAAGGATATAATTTACAGTCTGGTTCCATAGGAAAATTACCAGACTTAATTTATTTAGCAACAGACTGACGTTTCGGCTGACTCCTCAGCCTTTCTGAAAGTGTCAAATACAATATAAACCATGTCTTTTACACACTCACTGGCGGGAAAACCCCCAGCTGTACAATATCACATGCTTAGATTTATAGATAAAGATCAATTAAATATTCAGCTATGATTACAACCGGTCAATTTGTATACAAAATATCAGTACATACACATCAACTTTTTTTTTTTACACAAACTAGATTAAAAGCAAATAACAAAAAGCAAAAATGTTGTTAAAACTATCCTGGTGCTTCCCAGAAATGTTCATAAATGTTACCCAGTTCAATCTACATCTTTTTCTTTCACATTAAACTTGAGTCTTAAGTTGGTTAATAAAACACATAAGGGAGCATTGCTCATTTAAGCCCATAGGAGCTAATTTAGTTAATCTTTTATCCAGTATTCTTCACACTGCAGTATTCTTGGACCGCTCTCCACCCTATGAAGAGGGGGTATATGATCAATTGTAATGTATGTCGGTAGCCTGTGTCTCTTCTCAATGAAGTGTTTAGCTACAGGTTTAAATGTCTTCCATCTCTAAAGGCAGCACTAATGGCGGAACGATGCCCATCCATCCTCAATATTCGTGTTTGGTGTATCTTACCTACATACGACAATCCACACTGGCACATCACCAAATAAAAGATATGTATTGTAGAGCATGTGATGTGATGTCTTATTTCAAATATTTTACCCGTGTGTGTACTGATATTTTGGTGCACATTAAGGGAAATATTTACTAATGTGGGGTTTTCACCAAAACCGAAAATGGACTTAAAGGCAAGTATGAGAAGTTTTGCTGAAATAACTTTTTGTCACCAGATTAATTTGTCCAGTACAAAACTTTGAAGACACACCAATTCATCAAGAGGGCAAGAAATAATTTTTACCAAAAGTAATTTCACTAGGTTTAGGCTCAACAATCATTGTAAAGATAGAGAAGACACTTTTTCCATATCATGATGTAAATCATATTCTCTATGCTATTATCCTGCATACAATTTTTTATGCAGTTAATTTTTTAGCAAATTCTCAAAGTGTATAGGGACTGTGAGGGATTTTTTTTTAAAGAGAATTCGTTGGCACATTATGTTGGACAGGGCACACTTACAATTTTAAGTAAATATGCAATTCTTTTATGAAAATACACTTGTGAACTTCACGGCCCGCAGGCCGCCAGTTGTGCGGCCCTGTCATAGTTTTGTTAGACTCCCATAAATTCAAAATTTGACTAGTTGAAATTTGAATGAGAATTTATTAAACTCGAAAAATTTAAACAGCCTGAAAACTCAATTCGAAGTTAAAAACCCCCCCAAAAAAACATGAATCTCAGGAAGGCTTCAAACATCACCAAATTGATCCCTGGACCTCTCCCATTGACTTATACAGTAATTTGGCAGGTTTTAGGTTGCGAATAGTCAAATTCAAGTTCTTATAGGGCTAGAGTATGATACATTTCAAAATTCGAATTGGAATTAGAATTAAAACTCAAATTGAGTTTGGATAATCCCCAATTTGAATTTTTGACCAAAGAAAAATTTTTTTCAAACTTTTGAATTGGAAATTTCGCTTCGACCCTTAATAAACCTGCCCCTTAGTGTAGGTCTATGCACTTACAGTATACAGCTCACTTAAGCTAAGAGGTCTCCAGTTGTATTTAAAGGTCAAGAGATGTTGAACATACTTATTATGCTTTAAATCTGTCATATAATGTGTGAATAGAATTATTTTCTACTAACCACCAACCTTACAGTAATCTTGCACTCTGGCAGCCTGAAGCAGTTTCACTACATAGAATAGTGTGATTGTTCCTTCTTGTCTAGGAGACTTTCTGGGAGACCTTCTCAATCATCTGTTTTTTCAGTCCCATTTACTTCATAACACAGACATGAGAATTCCCCCATATCTCATAAGGGATATCAATTGTACAAAACAGAAGCCTAAAATGGCATCATAATAATCAAAACCCAGAAAATCCCAACATGACCCAATTTTCTTTGATGAATCATTCCCTGTAATGTTTTCCCTATAGGCCTACATCTGCTCTGTTTTTTCAAACCTGATACAACGTTTCATGTTGCCCCCAGAACAAAATGGGTCATTTTTTTGTAAGAACTTTTACCCTGAGAAACCTGAGACTTATCCTCACTCACTCTAGAAATTATCAGTCTTGTGGGATGATATAGTATATTTAATATCCTATCAACATTTTATTTCAAACTATTCTGAAACAAAGTGATTATTTATTAGGCTACTTTCTTTACATACGTCCCAGGAATTATGTCAAGGATAGGTTAGAAGAGTTTGATGGCAAAGAAAATATTTTGCTTGCAGAACTCACAGACATTAAAAACGTAAAATATATCTAATAATGGAACCCCCTTGAAGCATGGTGAATCCTTTTTAATATATGTATATTTCTGCAGGTGAACACTAGACATGCAATAATAAAAATACATGAATACATTCATTTATAATGAAATAATATATGTTTTAATAGCTTGTAAAGCAAACACTAATATATAAAAAAAGATTGATGATCGCATGAATGGTGACCATGCTGCCAAGCCCCATGCATAAATACAAAACAACTTGTTTCAAATGTTTTCTATTGCAAACAAAGAGATTTCAATAAACCAGTGATTAAATCATAAGCGTGTTTTTTTGTAAGATCTACTTGTGTTGTTAAACAAAGGTCAACACCAGGGCCTTATTTTCTATTCAGGCACTAGAGGTCCTGTGCTTTGTGAGGCAGCATTAGGTAGTGGCCTTTTGGCCCCTATAGAGAAAAAAAATTGTATTTTAAAAAATGTATACTTGCTGCTAGACATTCACAACTAAATCTGATATAAGAGATGAGAGGGAGGAAAGTTACCCATCTCTTTTATAATCCTTACACACAATGCCAGGTGTAGGGCTGATGCTTAGGACAGCATTTTTGAACACTGTTTCCAAACTTGTATCTGCCATGTCTTTTTATGTTCTGTATTTATAAAACTTGAGAACTTGCATCTTGCAGATCTTGCAAAAATAAAACCAAGCTACTGTATAACCAAAAATATAGCTCCAGTACGGTGTCCTAGGTGCCTTGTTACCTTGGTCACCCATTGGATCATTGCTTCTTAGGTGAATCTTTTGCCAGTTGTTGGTCTAAGGGAAATCAGTAAATATGCAGCCAAGGGTCACAGATATTTGTCTGAACAAGAGAAATGGTTTAACATGTGACCCTTCCAAATATTATTCCAAATATATAAAGATACCTCTGCACAGCTGCACCTAAAGCCTTAGAATATATGTTTCCCTTTACGTTTATAAAGCTGGACTCATTTTGCTACTGATCAACCTAATCTCACACGTTTTAAAAATGAAAACAGGGTAAAAGTGGTAGAACTGTAGCAAATATTCAGACAGAGAAAGTGATCTCCTTAGGTTTAAAGGCTCAGGGACAAAAGGAACAGCTAATTAATGGAACGCGCTACAAAGCTTGCCACTAAATATAATTGTACCACTTAGATTTGGTATGTACAAGTGATGGTCAGTAAAACATTTCTCATTGTCGTTTAGTAATAGGTACTAATAAAGCAATTTGTTGTTGTTTTTTGTCCTTGTAAATTTAAGTTTGCTGAATTAAAACAAAATTGAAAAGTACTTAATGAATGTAATGAATGCAGCAAGTGTCTTTAATGCAGCATATTGTGTATGTACCAGCACAACAGGGTTATCTCTCCCTGACTTTCAAGGACAGTCCAAAGTTTGTGTTTATTTCCCAGGGAATATTTGTTTTTAGAACTTTTACAGTTACACCAGTAATAATATTTCAGAACCTGCTTTGCCATCACTTATATAAGCAGCAAAGTACCTTTGGTGGTATCAAAGATAGGCTAAGGGCACACTGGATGTATTGACTGAAATACAAATTGACTGTTTTGCAACCCGACTAAAAACAGTGGGGGTCAAAATGTTCCAATCCTTCTGGAAACTCTGCATGCAATTAGTTATACAGTGAATAATTCTCAATTAGGAAAACTCAGATTGCGCTTAAATTTTGATAAACGTAACTCTAAGGGGCAAATTTATTATTATTCACGAATTCGAGGGCTTTTAGACCTTGAATTCGGCAGAAATTAGAATTCGAATGGAAATCGAATAGTTTTAGGCTATTTTTTGAGCGCTATTCTATTTCTCGAAAAAATCGTACCATCAAACAGTGATTGTTCGATTTCACAAAAAAATCATGAAATTTCCTTCGATCGTTCGAAAAATTTGTATGATTCGAACGATTGAGGCGTTCAATCGTACGAATGGTATACGAGCAGGTAATAGAAAAAAAAGCATTTGGGGGATTCCCATAGGCTTCTATTGCTATTCGGTAGGTTCAATCTGGCGAAGTAGGCAGTCGATCTTCGATCATCGAATGGTCGAATGGTCGAATATTCGATCGTTCGATCTATTCGATATGATCGAATTTAGCATATTCGATGATCGAAGTGGCCAAATTTGCATATTTGAATATCCGATAAAACCGTACAATCGGAATTCGATCGAATTCAATCAAACTTTGAATTTTGCAAACCTGCCCCTAAATGTAAGCTGTTAAGAAGCAGGTAAAGCCATCAAAAGATTATTTTGTTTTATATGGAATGCACCTGTGGGGGGAGAGTATAAATTAAAGACTTCCTTAATTACATCAGGTATAACCTACAATGCTTTGTGCAGTTTTGTTCACCAATTCCCCAAAAAAAGCCAAAATGCAAATAATGAGTAGACAGAATAAGACTCAGAAAAACTCATTAACCAATGCAATACTATGTACAAATTGGTAAATTTGGATACAAACCACCATGTTTTTTACCCACACTGTATCTTTTCTCCAGAATTCCAGTGTAAGTTGTTCTGATGCACCAATATGGATCCAAATCAGTGTCTATTTTGCTGCGGTGCATGTTTGTGGCAGTGAGGATGGTGGTACATCTGGTGCATAAAAGAATACTGTTTGAACAATGTCTGATATTTGATTTACTTGGCACAAATCAGCTATGCTGATTGACACAAGCCAGTTAAGGATTCTTGGGATTATGACAAGATGAGGCTTCCAGCAAGTCCAGGATTCCCTTGTGTTCATGCAAACAATTGTGTCTAGTTTATCAGCGAAGGCTGAGTGGAAGCAGGTTGATGATAAATGTATATGGACACAATTACCTTAGCGAAAAGCATTAATTTGTGGTTTATTCTGTATGCATTTCAATACTTTCAGTATTTGTGAATCAGCTTTTAGTTCTCTCTCTCTTTTACATACACAATTACACTATTCACCCCATACATGGGATCCAGTTCTTTAACAATGCCACCAAAGTGCATTACATGCCCTACAACACTCACTGCCTAAGCAATTCTCCATTTCTCTCAGTATGCATCATCAATACCATGCCTTGTTCTATTATTTACATGTAAGGTAGCTACAAATAGAAACAAAAGCAAATAAAACACAATTTGGCAAATCACAAAGTTCTGTATATTTTGTCACTTCCCAAGCATTTCACACAGTGGCTTACCAAACGGGCACCACCACCCCCCAAAAATGGCACCATGCCCCCCACCCAAGCAACAGCTTTACCGTACCCATGCACACTGACTGAGGGTTCTGGTTTGGACACGTTGACATGACTACGCTGATTGCACATTGATGCAAGCATGCCGTTTGCAAGCTAACTGAGGGCGCACATCTATTTGCTGCAGGAGCCTGTAAGTTTCCAGGCCAGAGAGCTGCTACAGAAGAAGAAGAACCTAGTTATGCCACTGATTTCACAAAAAGTTGGGAATTTGCGAAACATTCGTAAAATGTTCTAAAAGGCCGTTTAAAAGCAACATGGATAAAATGAAAAGTTATCATAGACATTTTTCCATTTATCATTATATACTCAAGAATGATAAGGGATCAGAATGTTTTCTGGGGAGTGAGTATGCCATAGAGACAAAAAGAAGATTGGAGCTGGTCATACATTAATAAATCTGCATGTCTGATTCATGTGGCTGATCGAATTATTGATCGAATGGAAATAGAACAGTTGCACACCCTTAACAAGATAAACCTGGTGCTCAGTATTAGAGGTTAACAATAGAAACAATACTGGCACACAAGGCATAAAGTTACAGGGAACGCCCTTGCTTTTTTAATATATGGAAGTTCAATGTTTCGGGGCCACAAAACATTACATTTCTGCAATTGAGTTATTGAAACAGGTAATGCTTAGTAAGCCTTTGCAGAGCCATTGGCAGGGGACCACATAAATGCATGCCTGATGGGGTTTTCAAACCTGCACCATAGATATAGGTTTGGAAAACCAACAGACACAGGCCCCATGCACAGGCATGTTTAATTAGCATCTTTGGTGTTCCTTTAAACCTGGATTTCTATTTCCAGTTGAGTCTAGAAAATCTTGTATATCATACCCTGTTCTGATGGTTTGAATGGTTAAACAATTGTAAAACAATTTCGAAATGTTTTATTAGTAGAGATCTCAGCTGAACTCATTAGGGCTCATTTACAAGCTGCACACAATTTAGCATCTGTTTCAGGACTTGCTATTAACATAGGCACTTTACCCCATACATGTTCCTTCCAACTTGCATATTGTGCCTGTTCAGCCTACTCTAACCACGTTGGGGCATATCCTATTTAACAGGCACCCGCAATAATGTTGAATTTTAATAATAGCAAACTAAAATATTCGAAAAAATAAAGAGTAAATGGTCTGTTCATCTCTGAACTGTCGTTTATTATTTGAGTGTGTAGAAAAACACAATTTGGATCACAAACACAATGGATTGTACATACCCATTTTCTATAATTAGAAGTAAGACTAGCTTAGGCAGCAGGATACATTGTCCAAAGTTTCAATGATCTGGGCCACCATGAAAGATCAATTGCTAAACATTGATGCTAGATCAGTTAAGCCCAGGGCTACTGTCAAGCCTGTTTTAAAGCAAAGAACAGAACCACTTAAAAAAAAAAAAAGATTGATAGGTCTTTTTCCCCCGGGGTTCAGCAATGGCTGAAGTTTTTCATTTACTTAAATTCTCTGGTGTACAAGAACAAGTAGGTTTACATCTATGTCTATATATAGATAATATTTAATGGCAATTGATAACCTGACATGTAGTCTACTATGATTACATCTCCTGTCAAAAAGCTGCCCCTCTGGGCCCAAGCAGGTCCCACTGTTACTAAAAGGGTTAAACTGACAAGAGGTGACATTGCCATTCAGACATACATTGCATAGCATATACATGCTTGCAGGCTCTATAATTGTTCTGTATTGTATTTCCTGACATTTCATCATTGATGTAATGATATTGGAGAACAAATATTTAGAATTGTGTTTATACAGGACAACTCAGATGCCTCATAAAGCGGTAGCATGAAATATATCCTCCTAACCGATTGAGCTCTTCGGCTCTAACCCCATCCTTTTAAAGCGTTTAGGTAGAAACAAAGGCAATCATTCAGCGTTATATAAAGTTGCAGTTACTTTCTCTGTATATCTCCAAGACACACAAACAGTTTGCAGGTTTTAAAATATGGCTGTGAGAATTACAAGTAATCAGATCTGGAGAGGGTCAACAGTGCAAACTTTTTAAGACTAATGTTTATTTAGAAAGGTGAGTGATGTCTGTGTAGCTTTTTTTTTTTTATGTCCCTGTGCCAAAAATCCTAATGACTTTTCCAGACCCTCCAGAGCAAAAGCATTACAGAAAACCCCCAAAATAGACCACCAGAGAAAACCTGCAGGCTGCAGAATAAACACTTAACAAAAATACCATCTCACACTCTAGTGATTCAATTGAAACTTCATCAGAAGCCTGAAAACCCTACACAGTGGCCAACCTTGCGTGGATGAACAGCAACATAGAAGGCTTAGTGTAAACACTTATTCACTCTATATTGTACTAAGAAATGACTTAAAAAAATTATACTCGTGTGAGTATTTAAAATTTTTTTTTCAATTCCTTACTACTTATAATACTTATGTAGGGATTTGTGGGGCAGATTAAATGAATGTTCAGCTGAATGCTAATATGTTTTTAATACATTATAAGCCGCTGATACTGTTTCTGTTATATAAAAGTAAATATACATGTCTTGTGGAAGAATTGATTGGGCCTTTTTCTGTGATGAAAAGAGTCTAACATGAGGAGGTATTAGTGTGTTTGCTGAACTGGCAGTCTCATCAGAAAATGCAAGAATCTCCCCCCTTCTCCAACAAAGAACCCACATGCTAAATCATTTGCAAATATCAGGCTTGTAAGGGCTCTCTCTCTATTGAGTTATTGAGCAAGAGAGATGTGAATGAAATTTAGATTTTAAAGGATTTTCATATATAAGTCTCACGGGAGCCGGACAAACCACACATTTTACTGTTAGCTCATCCAGATCTCTAGGAAAAGTAAAATCCTGATAAATGTGTAAATCTACAGGGTAAATAGAGCATTTGGCCATCACCAGTTCAATGCACAAGTAATGTTATAATTAGAGAAATAAAAACATAGCAGCGTAATGCCAAAAATGGAGCATTTGCCGGGCGATTTTTTAATGCATTTTTAGATGGGAATTTCAGAAACCAAGAGAAGATGTGAGGTCTGTAAACAGAATTTCATTTTTTTTTTTACTTTACAACTTAATAAAATATTATGCTGAAATAATTAATAAAGTGCTGTGTGACACATGGAGAGTTATACAGCCTATTCTATTTTATACAACACATTCTACATGTCTAAATTCATTACGCATTTCTTTCAATACATTGTTAAATAATTTCACTCTCTTTTATATTATCAGTTGATTAACTTTAGTTTAATACAATGCAGCTGAGTAGCAATCATAAACCCTATTAAAGGGGTAGTTCACCTTTATGCTAAACGTTAGTATGTTATAGAATGACCAGTTCTCAGCAAATTTGTAACTGGTCATTTTTTTAATAGTTTTTTTTTGAATGATTGCTTTCCTCTTCTTGCACTTTCCAGCTTTTCTTTAGGCTAAAATGTTATTGTTACTTTTTATTACAGGTATGGGATCTGTTATCTGTAAACCCATTATCCAGAAAGCTCCGAATTATGGAAAGGCTGTCTGCCATACACTCAACTTTATCCAAATAATCCAAATCTTTAAAAATGATTTCCTTTTTCTGGAATAATAAAACAGTACCTTCTACTTGATCCAAACTAAGATATAATTAATCCTTATTGGAAGCAAAACCAGCCTACTGGGTTTACTGTTTATGTGATTTTCTGGTAAACATAAGGTATGAAGATCCAAGTTACAGAAATATCTATTATCTGGACTGAGAGTCAAAATAGGCCCTGGCATTTCAGGTACAGAGAGGCCCATTTAGCCCACACAGAGGCCCAAACAGCCCCCACCAGCCCACTAAATACTGAATTTCCATGGCATCTTTTAGCAGCCCCTCTGGCATTTGCCAGAACCCACAGATTGCCAGTTCAGGCGTGCTTTAAGTCCCCATCCTGGATAACAGGTCCCATACCTGTGCTTACATTTTTATTCAGGCCCTCTCTTATTCATATTTCAATTTCTTATTCTGTAATTCCAGCAGCTTACTAAAACTTAATTGAAAAGTCAAACAACCCCTTTAAAACAAAATTAGATTTACCCAAATTGCACAGGATTTTATTGACAGATAGACATCATACAGTTCTATATTTTACGAGATCATACACATTAGTGCATTTACTGACAAGTTAGATTGTAAGGGACACCACAATCCAATCTTGACTATATTGTGTATGTACAATTCTATATTGTAAACCAGTATAGCTCTGTGCATCCTTGTAGCATTATATAAAGTTATACGTACATGAACAAATACTGCCACCATCCATTTCCCACTGTGTATTATACAGAGCTGTCTTTAGGATGGATAACTGTAACTCTAAATGGCTATATGTGAAATATGTAGGAAGAGTAGGAGAATCCTCCATCTGTCACTCCAAATTTGCCTCTTGACTGTCAGGTGCCACTGCAGCACCCATATTAGTGTCCTGTGTTAGAAGACAACAGTAACTAGTCGCTGATTTTTAGCTCAAGTACTTACTGACAGATATGGGCTGTCAGGGAATTCAGTGAGTTGTAGTTTAATCATTGCTCAAGGGCTACAAGTTGAACAGCTCTGCTTTATATAAATAACAGGGTTTTATACAAATATCCCCCCTTCCCCGGTCCTTCTACCATTAAATGACAACCATGGCTGTATATTTCATTCTCTTGCACTCTTGACATAAATAAACAAATCTATGTGAAAGCAGATAAACTTGATGTATAAAAGTGTTCAGCCTGGCAAAGAACCATCTCCCCTGAGCACCAGGCTCAACATTTTTTATTGTTTATATCACTTGCAAAAGATAAATATTTGGGTGTGAAGCAAGACAGCTTTTATGCTTGCAATTGGACCTGTGGGGTCAGCTGCTTTTGTGTTCTTCATGCTGGGCTGGGAGACAACAGCTTCTGGAGTATACTAGCACCAAGTGTTTTCATTTGTGTTTGCCACCCTGGCGCTGAGTTGTTTTGAAGACCTCATATACCATAAAAGAAAAATAGGTTGGCTTTCTTTACATTGAGTTTCTTAAGCATAATTTAAATACAAAATCTGAGTAATATAGAGTGCAAGATAGCCTAGTGATCCTAAAGAAAAACAATTTAGCCAGGGTTACTGTGGGGAAGTGAAATTCCTGTGCCTTCAGCTGTTGTAAAAATCCCGGCCAACTGCTGACTAAGGACGCTGGGAATTGGCGTTCATAGCAGCTGGAGGTACACGACAAGACATCAGTGTGACAGGTAAATAATTCTTCATAGAAATGAGTTATAAAAAGCCAAAAATATCTTCTCTGTGTGTGTATTTTGGCAAAGTGAATTTGAAATGAGCTGAAGTTGAAATTCCAGAAAATGAATATTCTTAATGAGAAGAATCCATCAGAAGAGAGATCTGTTTGTAGCATTACGCAAAAGGCCCAAGAGATAGATTGCCTATCTTAAGTCTTTCCTCTATAACAAGATCTGTGAAATCCCAGAGAGAGAAAAGAAAAGATTTCAGTGAGTGATATTCATTAAATAATTCCTAATATGAATAATATGATGGGCTTTGTTTGGTGGTGTGAGATAGGGATCTTTACATCACTCTTTTATTCTTTTCTTCATGATACAGGGCCATGCCCAAGTGATTAGGCAATTGTTTGGCATTTCAAAAGCCTTCCATGCATGTTTGGATTAAAGCAGTTCATCTTGGCGTTTATTGATGCAGTTGTTGCGGCAGAAAAAACATTGTCATTATTAATCACCCCTTGCCTTTCACGTCAACCAATGACCCTGAGGCCCTCCCTCTGTCTAACTATGGAGCTGTTCAGACACCGTGTTTGGAAGACATGCCAAGAGGGAAGTCTTTT
This sequence comes from Xenopus borealis, assembly GCA_024363595.1. NCBI lineage: Eukaryota > Metazoa > Chordata > Amphibia > Anura > Pipidae > Xenopus > Xenopus borealis. The sequence goes on from CM044437.1 coordinate 86,646,368, forward strand.
TTTCTATGAAGACCAGTTGTAGCACTGAAGAAAAGAACGTTATGGTAATGTATATTGTATTACAGAGCAACTTAGGACACATTCATATTGCCTCATGCAGTGTGCATACAGAGCTGTCTTTAGGATGGATAACTGTAAATGTATATAGCTGTACGTAAAATATGTAGGAAGAGTGGAAGAATCCTCCATCTGTCACCCCAAATTCACCTCTTTGCTATCAGGTGCCACTGCAGCACCCATAGTAGTGTCAAACATTTTTTGCACTTTGCCCATTGTTGGGTGGGGGAGGCATATGCATAAATTTAACTGTAATTTCACCCTCCCATTGACCCCAATGCTTTACAACTGTCTCCCTGTAGAACAAGCTTAGATGAATCAAATTGTGCAGTGCTGTGCTGAGTTCATTGTATAATAATTTATAATTATTTCATAAGCCACTCCATTTGTTTTCAGGGCCACAGATAAAGGAGAGGGAGTGCCTAGGCAACTCAGAAAAGCACCATAAATCTGAGAAATACTAAATTCTCCATTTTAACAGATTTTCTTCTGGTCAAGGGGCCACCTGGGATCCCATGAGCTTGGCACAAAGGAAATGAATGCCTTACTTCAAAACTTCCCTGTACAGATGCAGCCACTTGGATTTGTGTGTTAAATGCATTGTGACTCATGGTTAATTGAAGAAACTGTCATCTTAACTTATTTAATGCATTTAACCTTTTCATTAGTATACCAAAGCACCATTGTTTTCAATGGTGAACGCTTTAATTGGATGGGATGCTGTGACACAATATTCTGTGCTGAGTTAAATGGGATATCTGAGTTAAGTTATTCTGTGTCAAACGCACAATCCAAAGTGGCTTCATCTTTATTCATATGCTAAAGATGTCTTTGTATAGACAACACTTTAAGGCATTAATAGTAATATTCAGCTTCCCATAATGTCTTATTCCCGAGAGCTTTTACATTTGCTGCACCCTTTGCCATCAGAAATCAGCAGCAGCAACCACTGAAATGCAGAAAGTATTTCTCAACAGGCCGTGTGCTCTGTTGATTTACAGTATATAGTACAACCAGTTTTACTCTTTTAGGTGCAATTGACAGATGAATAAACAATGAAATGAACGCTTTGGTGATAAATCATTTCCTGGCAGCTATATTCCTTTTTTTCTTGAGAACATTCCAGGTTGTCTGAGTAATATAACTGATGAGTTTACTTGGTGAAAGGCTTGAATCTGTTGCTCCAGAAGCAATATAAAATGTGGATTGGCTGCCATAAACAGCAAATTACATTAAAAAGAATTTCATTTACATTTGGGGGGGGGGGTTATTTATCAAGCTCCGAATTTATCACAGTATTTTCTTTAAGAAACTCCAAGCTTATTTATTATAAAACTTTCCTGAATATTTTCTTTGAGCGAAAAACTCATTTCCATGATTTGTTTTCTGAAAACCACAAATTTTTCAGATTTCCCCCTAAATATCTGATAATAAAGTGGAATTGTACGAAACCCAGCAGGTTTGTGATGACGAATTTTAATATTCGCAGTGTTTCATCCTCAGGGTTTAATAAATACTGAAAAATCCATGAATTTAAAAAAGGCCTATTTTAAAAAAACACACGAATATTTCAAATTCCAGAATTCGGATCTTAATAAATAATCCCTTTAAAATCTGTTCATCCAGAACCTACAACTAAGGCAGCAAATCTTGGCAACAAATGTCCTGTTTTATATGACACATTTTTTTCAGTCTGTAGTCCATTTGGGAGCCATGAATGACACTTGACCTCTGTTTCTCTACCTGTGTAAGAACTATACCCATTGTATTCTACACAGCTTATCTGTAAACATGAGCCATTTTGCCCCATTTATCTTAAATGGCTGCCCCATGCATACTGTTTCTAAATCAAACATTATTTTATTTACCAGTGCAGGGCTACAGAACATTTAATTTAAATGCATGTGGAATGCTTCCTGTTCCTTTAAATTATTCCAGAAAATCTGAATCCTTCCCTAGTGTTTGCTGCAGGAATATATTGGAATGATTGCACATTTCCATTGCCAAGTTGCAATTATGCAGAGAATTCTGTTTATGAACCAGTGGCTACACTGCTCATTGATAGCTAAACACAGAGCTCTTGAGAATTGATTTCAGAGACTAAAACTGTACATGCAAAATTCCTCATTTAAGAGGCGCTAAGTGCAAGATGTGCACATTTATGAAGGGCAGCCAACATGTGCAAAATTACAGGGATTAATGCCGGGGTAAGGGGGTTAGTGAAACAAAAATACTCCAAAATCAATAGAAAATCACAATTATTCTAATGTGCCACTCCTCTGCTGGCTGTGTAATACTTATGAGATATTTTGCATAATCAGAAAAGATATCTAAATGTATCAGACTGAATATTAACCACTAATAAACACGCTTTGCTTCACAGGTCTTAAAAAAAACAACAAAAAAGGAAAGAAACAGTATAACATCAAAAAACAAACATCAACAGCCTTTTCCCTTCTGTTTAAACTTACAAAGCTTAATTACGAATACAAGTGTGAAATGGATGCAGTGTTTTTGCCAGAATTCCAGTATAATAACAAATGTCTGTTTTGGTAAATCATCTGCAAGTTATGGCTGTGTTGTACTCCTTAATAATGAGATTATGGGTTTTGCAACATATTATTAAAATACAGTGCAGGAAAAAAGCATGTCTCTCTGACTGTACAGCTCAGTCTCTGCTTATGGAGCTGGCTCCACTTTGTTAACATCAACAACTATCAACACACCCTTCCCTTTTTAACATTTCAACATCAACAACAAACCATTATTAGTTGTAACGTAGTACAGGGGATTTTCTCAAATTATATTACTGTAACAACTTTAAACGGTTTAGCTAGTCTTGATGGTTATTTGATGGTTATTTGATAACACGGCCATAACGTGTTTGCACATCATGAGTAAGTTTTTGCGCCTGGTTATTGTCAGTTGTATTTTGTGTATTAACTGTGGCATAATCTGAGTTTCTTGTTCCTTGGATGGGCGCAGTATCTCTCTTTTTCTGAAGTGTCCATCTGGTTGTCCTCACTGTTATCTACTGACACCTGCCTATTTCCAATGGCATCTTTTCCTTGATTGTCCTCTGGCCAGTAAGCATCCACTAGTAGATACTACTCCATGTGAATCAAATCCTAATCCTGTGGCTCCTCTGACTGATTACAATGCTCCTTTCCATTCAATATGAATATATCAATTCCAATTATATCCCAGGGACCACATGGCATTTCTCTCTGTGTTATGGGCTCCCTTGGAAGTACTGCAGCAAAGGTTTGTGCAGCTTGTTATCACTTGAGCAATATCCTCATTTATTGAGGGCCAAAATAAGGATTATTTTCCATTTTTGAATTCCAAGATGCCCTTTGTGTATTAAGGTTTGCATGTCCTTTCACAGAGATGATGGTACAACAATTAAGGATCCTTTGAGCAAAACTCCATCCCTTGTATAAAGTTCATCACAGTATTGGCAATATGACTTTGGAAGATAGTTTTTGTGATTGTTTGAATGTAATGCAGTAATGCAATCACTTCTTGTAGATGATCATCAGAGGCAGTGGTTACTTCAAATTTCTTCTGATACTGCTTTCCTAGCCAGAACACTATTAATATGTATTTCCACACTTGATTCCTTTTCTCTATTTGATGAAACAGTGTCCTCATTCCATGTCCTTGATAATGCATCTACAACTAGAAGGAACCTGCCTGGTGTGTATTCTATTTTGTAGTCACATTTCTGCAAATCTGAATCTGTGGAGGGGCATTCCATAGTTCTTTCTGTGTGATGGTAAGTAGTGGCTTGTGAACTGTTTCAACTATACATTTTGTCCCATACACAAAGTTGTGGAATGCTTCTGTGTGTGAATGGGCAAGATGCATATCCAACTGGCTTCCATTCCTTACCATATTGTTGAAGTATAATTGCACCTATTTCATCTTTTGACGCATCTGTTGATATTTTTAAAGGCCGATGTATGTGAAAATATTGCAGAGTCTGTGCACAACAAAGAATGTCTTTTAGTGTTTGAACCCATTTTCCTGCTTCTCTGTCCAGTTCCACTCATTATGCTTTAGCAACAAGCTCCTCATATGGGGCGTCTTATCTGCCATATTGGGAATGAACTGGCTGCTGATTTACATCTGTGAACACTTGGTGTGACTGAGGATGTGGCTACTCTGCTGACTTGAAAACCTTCTCTTTATTTCTTATTCCTGTTAGCACAACATCAACAACTATCAATGTAAAATGTTCTTAATGCAAAGATTGTCACTTTTTAGTGAATCTTCAGTCAGATCACCTGATCAGGCATGGGTCATTTCTACTCTGTATATAGTAATGGTAAAGGTAGTTGTGGGGCCCATTTTGGTAAATAATTAAAATTTTATTGTATTTTATTGATAGGTTTATATCACTTGCTATGACAAAAAAATCTTGTTTGTGTGTTATATAAACCTTCCTCAGGATAAAATAAATTAAGGGCAAACTCCTGCGTCAAGTCGGATCCAACAGGAACAAGGTAGTAATAGGAAGTCTTATGGTGTTGCAATGGTGATCCGATGCAACACGACTGTAGTATGCAAATGCTGCAAGCTGTGTCTGCATCCAACAGTCGTGTCGCGTCGGATCCCCGTTACGGCACAATCCGACTTCCTATTACTTACCTTTTTCCTGTTGGATCTGACATGACACAGACGTTTTGTTGCCCAGCGTCGGATCTTATGGAAAGGTAGCTAATTCTACAGTGTAGCTCTGCCCTATGAGTTTGACAGAAAAATAGTTCTTCGCAAATCCATTTTTGCAATACGTGGTAACATTTTTAAGAGAATACTGGTTTTAATGATCTAAGAAGAACACTACAACCAATTTAATTAGGAGGCAAAATACCCTTAAGTAATCTTCTCTGGAAACTGTCATTCAAGTAAAAATGGGTAGCGTGACAGCATTTACTTGAAGGTAGCATGTAAAACCAAATGAGAGCATGAGGTCTCTCAAAATATATTGGAGATAGGAAGAATGGCAGAGGTAAAGCCTTTGGGGCAAATTTACTAAAGGGTGAAAATTCACCAGAGACGTTTACCAGCAAAGTTTTGTCCCAGCCGATGAATGCTAGTGTTACTTCGCATTGATTTGCAGTGAGAGCAAATCAATGCGAAGCTGCACTAGTGTTCAATTCTGCCTAGTGCAACTTTGTTAGAGGTCTTACACTCAGGCTCATTTGTATAGGGCAGGAAATTTAAAGTTGAATGCACTTCTTTATGTTGCATGGCGCATCTAATACATTACATTTACACTGATAACTAGACATGCCAAGGGAACCTTAATAAAGTCAAGAGAGTTGTTATAATGCCCTACACATGAGCCCATTGTAAAATAATGTTCCCAAATTTTATAAAATGTATGAGGGAAATTGGTTACACAAAAATTTTATTTAAAACTTTTGCAGCCTATCACCCTGCAAAAAGGGAAAGACACCAGCATTTTTTGAACTCAGAAGTTTTTCCACTCAAAAAAAAAATGATGTAAGTAACTAACAATTGAGGATTTCTATGGACTCCATTGCACTTCGCTTGGTCTGAGCTGGTGAAGGCAAGTCTGGCAAAACGTTCAGTCAGATCCACATTTTAGTGTATTTGTGGAGTAACGTCCATTCACCAGAGTGAAAATTCAGCTAGTGATAGAATGCGAATCACCGATAGCGTCTTTCTTCTTCGCAAGCAAAGTGATGCCTGCACCTGTTAGTAAATCGGCAAAGTCCCTGCGGGTGGTAATGCTGACGAATCGTTTTAGTAAATCTGCCCCAATATTTACTTCACTGAGAATAGAATTGAAGAATAAAATAAAAGAATATTTTAATTAATTGTAAAGGTAGAATTAAGTCAAGTCTGCTACTTTACAACAGAAACTTATGACATACCCAAAACAGTGACAGTATCATATGAAGAAGAGAGTTTAAGGAAGATAAGAATAGAACAGTAGATTTAGAAACCCAAATATCATTTACAGCTATACACGAGACTGTCTCAGTAGAATGTGCTGCTTGAATTTCAGACTGTACAGGGTATACAAGATTAAGGTATGAAAACAGTAATGTGAGAAACGACAAGTCATACCAGAATTCAGAAGCTAGCAGTAAGGAGGCTGAACAGAAGCTAGAGAAACATAAGAAGCAAAGTGTAGACTTTTTAAGAATTAGCTTAGCACAGCCATGCTTAAAACAAGTAGCGTAATGTTTCAGAAGCTCGAAAAGAATAGATTATGTAAGAATAGGAGTAAAAACATCAACTTGAAGAATGGGATCATGGGGACAAGTAGCAAGTGGAGAGGATAAGGTTAAGCCAAACAATTTTGACTATTTTCCAAATCATGAGCAAAGAAATGTATTATTTAGTGAGGGTTGTGATAGAGGTTCAGTTTGCAGCTAAAGCTAAACAAACAGAATAGCTCCAGCCTGTAGTGGTACCACTTTATGGTGTAAACTATCCATAAATGCAGTCAAAACACTGGAAATTTGATTATTTACATCAATTTCAAGCAGACATATTCATGTCTAAGTCTTGAATAATAGCAATAGGCTATGTTCCTCTAATGATTGACACTCGTGGTTTTTTGTATGTATTTTGTATGTATGAATGCTATAAGAGCAATCTCTACATTTACTATAATTTATAGGATTAACAGACTGCAGGGAATAATCATTTTAAAAATGTTTGTTGGCCATAGGCTTAGTGAATTCATACACTGACTGCAGTAAAAGATACATGTCCAGCTGTTTAAGGAAGTAGCTACTGAATGAATACTGCTGTGTTCCACAGCCCAAAAAAGGCAGGAACTATGCCCGTGGCATCAGAGGATATAAAACTGTCAAATCTCAGGATGATCATTAGGACAGCAGATGGGACTAGAATGACATTCATGTCACCAGTACAATTTATTGGTGTATCATGTTTACCGTACTTAACATGACATCCCATTAAACAGTCGCAGCATTCATGGCCTGTGCAGGGCAACAAGGCTAATGAAAAACAACAACAAGTGGAGAACATGCACTTCTTCTTACATGCAGATAAGGTCTTATGACCTACAAAGCAGGAGAATTTGAGTTGCACTAATTCTTAATATCTTGTATTTCTGAATAGGGATTAGAAAAAGGCAGTGTAATAAAGCTCAGTAAAGATGGGATACTTAAAACAAAGATCATTCTGTGCATTTCCCACAGATGCAGATTCTAGAGCTTCTATGGATACTTAGATCAATCTCTGGTGAGTATCTGGATCGGAGCTCATCAAACTTTAGTTATGTATAAAGCCAGTGTTGCAAAATATGTTGGCACTATATAAATAAATGTTAGTTATAATGTTAATAATAGCAGTACAGATAGAAATTGCTGCACATGTTCATTAACATTAATGCATGGTTCTTTGGGGCAGATTCGCTAAAGCGCGAAGCGTCTAACACTAGCGCTAATTCGCCAGCGTGACGTCATTTCGCAACTTTGCGAATTCACTAACACCTGCTCTGGCGAATTTTCGCCAGCGAAGTAGATAGAATTGCGCAACTTCGCACCCTTACGCCAGGCGAAGTTGCGCACTGACAAAGGATCGTAACTTCGCAAATTCACTAAGATGAACATTTCGCTCAACGCTAGCACTTACGCTAGACGTTACTTCACCTGGTCAGACCAGGCGAAGTTCAATACAATAGATAGGAGGTTGAAAAAAAAAATGTCAAAGTCCCAAAAAACGATTTTACGTATTTTGGCATAGGAAGGTAAGATCGATAATTTTTTTGGGGGGTTACACTCCTTCCCCACTACATTTCCTAACATATGGCAACTCAACTATACAGGGGCACATGTAGGGCAATAGGACAATTTTATTTTATTTAGTAAAGGTTTCCTGGGCTTGTGTAGTGGAATGTAGTGGCTATAACGTATACTTCTATTATAAGTTAAAGCTCCCGCGTATGCAAATTAGGCTTCGCTAGCGTAACATCGCTCTGCCTAGCAAAGTAACACTAGCGCAACTACGCTACCATTCGTACTTAAAGCGTAAATTCACACTTTAGTTGATTTGCGTAGCGCTGGCGAATATTCGCCTGGCGAAGTGCGGCGAACGCTAGCGAAGCCTACGCTGGCGAATTTTCGGATCTAAGTGAATCTGCCCCTTTCTGTAAGTTCTGTAGACTCAGTACAAAACAGCATTATTAAAGGGATTCATGATTGTGTAGTTTTGTATTTCTAAATTACACTGCAAACAATTCACTCTACCATATACAATGTAATTCCTGAACCAGCAAGTACATATTTTTTAATTGTAATATTGGTGTGTAGGCAGCTATCTCAGGTCATTTTGCCTGTTCATGTGTTTTCAGAAAGAGCCAGTGCTGCATTATGGAACTGCTTTCTGACAGGCTATTTTTCTCCTACTCAATGTAACTGAATGGGGCAGCAGTGGGACATGGATTTTTACTACTGAATGCTGTTATTATATCTACCTGGGAGCTTTTATCTGGTTATCATCCCATTGTTCTGTTGAAGGGCTTGCAAGGGGGAAGGGAGGGGGGAGATATCCAACTTGCAGTGCAGCAGTAAAGAGTGACTGAAGTTTATCAGAGCACAATCACATGACTGAGCGCTCCTGGGAAACATACAATATATCTAACCCCATGTCATATATCAAAATAAAACAAAAATCCATTTGCTCTTTTGCAAAAGGGATTTCAGTGCAGGAGCAGCACTATTAACTGATGCATTTTGAAAAAAAAAACATGTTTTCCCATGACAGTATCCCTTTCAAGGTAAAATAGAGAGAATACAGGTTGAGATATATGTGGGGAATGGTTCACAGATCCCTGTTTAAGTTTAGACTTTCATGGGTGTAAAGAGTGCTGAACAGTATTCCCTGGACATAACAGGAATATGTGGGTTATCATAAGGTGAAAATCATTAGTTAATGCTGCAGCATGATTTTTAGAACTTCTCTGATCAATATGGTGGGCGGAGAAGAATTATTTTAGGAAGAATAGATGATTATGCTTCCACTTCTCTTAGCAACAGACCACCCTGAAATAGAGCATTGCCATATGTATCAGATGGCTTACTGAGCATTATGATTCCTAAAATATTTTACAACTTCTCAGTCATTCAGTTTGGACAAATATTTCCCCCCAGCTATACAGCATTTCTGTATTTCTGAGGAAGGGTAAGGTCTGCTTATTTTTTACAGTGTTCCGTGTGATGCTTCTCATTCAAACTGTTCACATGCACATAAACACTTTTATAGTCATGTACATATGCACATAAATATACTTTATATTCAGTTCAGTGACATCTTTAAAAGAAAATGTTTGTGTGTGCTCAAATTAAGCTCCATAAAACTTATGGTCTGTTTTATGTTTTAGTCTACTTTTCTTTAAATGAATCAAGTTTACATGGAGAGTGAACCATATTTAACGAACTACCTCTCATATGCTCAAAGAGAGGCAGATTTAAAGACAGGGTAAGTGATTAGCACATTGGTTCCAAACCTGTAGAGATGGCTGCCCCCACAGGAGAGCATGTTGATGCTGATGGGTTGATGGGAATTTATTAAAGTCATAAGATTGTTTGAATCTCTAGTGCGCATTGTTCTCTGAGTGTCAGAAAGGACAAACAGGTGAGCTAAAGTACTTGCGTGATTGTGGGGTTGAAGGGAAGGAGGGCTCAGTGAGTGGCTCCTATAGTGCTGCCTGCTTCCAATATGTTTTCAAAGTTATTTGTCAATAGATTTGCTACCGATGTTGTATCCTTGCTATTACTGTATCTGCTGGTTCTAATTATTGAAACAATGTAGCTGAAGTCAGTTGACTAGAGAAGCATTGAGGGTGTTCTGGAAAATGGAGTATTGGCTGGAGGAAAGCTTAGAATCAGGATGGGCCCAAAAAACAATATATTCAATTGCCATACAATTGACTTATACATTACATTTTTTAAATAACTTTTCCTAAACAAAACATGTTGAATAAAGATGTATTTCTCCTTTGAGACAGTTTGGCGACAGCGCCAGTAAAACATTTCTCTTTATATTTACTACTAGTAAATGAAGTAAAAAAAAGAGAAAAGAAGCAGAACCTTAGATCCACCGCAAACAAAATACTACAAAAGTAATAAAACAATCAAAGTTAAATAGAAATGAATCTTGGAGCCACTAGTTGGGAAGGTGAGATAAGAAGCCATCAGCAGTTGAAGATTTATGTCTACAATATTTAAACACATATTTCTTTATATAGATCTTGATATGGATAATTGACTAACCCGTCTGTTACTTTGCACACGTTAACGGCCTATATGACGCTGTCACTGACTGAGCAATTAAAGCTCAACAAGGCAAGATCACAAACTGACTTAAGTTTTTCCACCAAACGATGAATTTCACTGGATTTTTCATGTTGTGTACAGTAACTATACAAAAGGCCCCAACAAACCAGTGTATATCAATAGAAACATACTTCTGATTGAGTAAATAATAAACACAGCTGCAGCCATTAGGAACCACCGAGGTAATTTAAATTAACATATTCTTTGTTTGTTTTTACATTAAGGTTGTTGATGAAGTAAATTTAGCCCATTAACTGCTCGTTAACTTTAGGCAAACTACTTGTTTTTATCGTGAACTGCCGTAACACCTTTAAAGGCTCATTATATGACCATTAAAAGCTTGACAACTCATGCTTTATCAATGTCTGGCTCAGGTACAATCAAACTGTTTGCCTTGTTTGTTATGGTTAACTCGTAGGAGATAGAGACTGAGGTTACTGATAAGTAACATGTCTGAAGGTCATTGCTCAAGTTTCAGTAAGATGTCTATATATTCTGTACCCCAGAAAAGAAAAGAGATCATTGTACTGTCCATGATTTGTTTGGAAGTTACTTTGACTCTGTTCTCTTTTGCCTGAATCAAAGTTTAAATTCATATGAACTAATAGAAAGAACCTGTTGTTTATTTAAACTTCTGTAAACTGTAATCTGAATGACTAGAATCCTTGGTTTCTCTGTGTAGTTTATGTCCATGTTTTCACATGATGTACACCCTCTCCTTACCAAAAAAATAGGTATGTTTTGAAGCTATTTTCTGCCTGAACCCTATCCTACATATTCATTATTATTGGTTTCTTGGTTTCAGAATTAATTATGGTTTATGACAATTTAAAATTAAGAATACATTATAGTAGGGGGTGCTCAACCTTTTTTTTTTTTTTTACCTGTGAGGCACCCATGAGCCAAATTTGAAGAGCAACACAAGCATGCAAAAAGTTCCTGGGGTTGCCAAATATGGGCTGTGATTCACTATTGGTAGTCCCTAGGCTCTGTTTGACAGTACACATTTTTGTTTACATCTAAAGTTTGCCATCAAGCCAGGAATGAAAAAGTAAGCTGCTTTGAGGCCACTGGGAGCAACATCCAATGGATTAGAGAGCAACATGTTGCTAGTGAGCCACTGGTTGGGGATTACTGCTACAGAATGTATAAAGGGGCAGTACTGTATGTATCCCATTTCCCAGCTACTCATTCCTACAAGAGGCAGGGATACATTTAATTCCTCCCCAATACCTAATTAGGAAGCTCATACAACGTGAACAAAAATTGGTTTTGAAGGATTCTATCAGTTTATGACAAATACCCAATAAGATATGCAGACACCTCCTGTGGTGGTAGAAGAAGTTGCCTTCAAGAGGCAGAGCCATTATAATAATAGATGAATTCAAACCGAGTGTAAGAAGCAGTAGCTCAGGAGGTTACAGAGTTTGTCTTCTTTAAGTTAAGGGTATGTACAGTATCTTAAAGTCATAAGTGATAGGCATCAGTCTTGTGCAGAATGAAGGCTGTATGAAACAAATAACCATACACGTTGAAACCCATGTTAAAAATAAATATGGATATGAAAATAGTTAACAGACTTCAACAGGGGTCATAAATGTATTGACTCACATAGAAAAGCTGAAAGATTCTGGGATAAAGAAATAGATATAGTTTGGTTATCTGCATGTAAGAGGTTATCTGCTGCATACCTGATTTTTTTAAAACATATTTTACATACAATCCAAAGCATTGGTTGATAAACTATAGGCAAACAAATGTAATATCTTTATGGGCAGCATTTGCCACATTGTCTATTGATATCTGCGCAGAAAACATCTTCCACACTCTGAGAGAAGTAATTTCGGAAATGGTTGATCCAGCTGCACTGACTGTCCTGAACCCCTGACCTCTCTTCTGAAAATATTTAGGAACCCACACCATGCAACTAAAACTTTGTTCAGTTTCACTATGACACCATTTGCTTAACTTGTCAGCTGTCTACAGTATTTCATCTCTGGCTTCCTGGGTAGAGGGATGAGTCTACACTCCCACGCTGCTCTGGGCTGGACTCACACAACAGTGCAACAGTCAAAATACCACGACTGTCACTTTTGCCAATTGAGTTGCACCCCTACACTGGATAATATTGTGTGTCATTTTTGGAGATCAGCCCAGTGTATTCCCCTTATGTGTCTACTGCATGAAAAATGACTTTATTTTGTATTCATGGGATTTATTATTTAAACAAAAAACAACTATTAAAGAATTTAACTTTGCTAATATTTTCCCTGGATTTTAGCCTTAATTACCTGAAACCTGGATATGACTATTATGCAAAACAATATTTCTATTTGAAGTAGAAAACGTTCAATTTATATATTGTAACATATAATTATATATATCTTATTATAGCAACATTAAATTACTGTAATCACAATATTTAGTTGGCAGAGCATCAGGTGGGACTCATTCATTAGCCCATTGACACCTGAGCCCCCTAGGTAGTGGACCCTTCCAACAAGTAGTAAGGGGCCCTCAATGAAAAAAAATCCCATGCACAGATGGTCTTGCCCCTGAACCGCCCTGACCACATCTTCATTATACCAAAACCTTGCCCATAGTCCACCCCAACCATGCCACTCCAAGGTGAGCAGCCTTCATGGCCTGTAAACTTACAAATCTCTCAGACCTCCTCTGACACAAGACCCCTTATAAGCATACTGTTTTTATCTTCAGGGCTGCCATCTGGGGAGGTAAAAACAGTATTTTCTATGCCCTGCCATTGTGTACAGCTTGGTTTGCATGGAAATAGCTGTAATATAACACTAAACTGAACACTGTGACATCAGAATTGAAAGAAGGAAACACTTTAGGATACCCTGTAAGAGCCACAGCTCATAGAATCTATTGCTTTGACATGGAAGTACCATTGTTCTAAATTTTTGTGCTCTAATGAGCACTGTGGGATAACATGTTGACTAGCAACCTATGACCTATGCTTGACCACAAAACTGAAAAGCAAGGAAGGTAAACAAAGCAAAGTGCTAGTAGGATGATGTGTTGCAAGGTAAGATTATAAACAGTACAATTATAAATATATTATATATATCACCAAACAAACAATTGTAAGTATGTAAGTATGACATATGTATGTAACTGCATAGATGGAAAAATAACATTATTTGTTTTATAGATTGATCTTTAATCTCAGCTGCTGGTTACATTTAACTGTTACTGAAAAATACGTGTCAGCTGAGTGTGGTATACAGACAAAATACAGATATCGTATACAAAGAGAACAGACATAAACCAACATAGACAACTCCTACCATTCAGCAACAGAGCATACAGAAAATGTGGCCCACTGCACTGAAATCATTAGAAAAGCGTTATGCATCTACATTTCCACACCTCGGCACAGGCACGCTTTCAATTCTGGCAGAGTGAAAAATGTTATTCTCAATAAGTTATCACTAAAGCAAGTAATTTTGGATGCATAATTACAGTTTTGGTCTAGTATTTTGCTCTCTGTGCCTAGAAATTTGGAAACGTAGCTTCTTCAAACCCACTGTTAAGATTGCCCTGTCTGTGTATGCTATCAGTGATATGGTGCAGTGGTCAAAAAGGTCTCAGGAGTCAGGATCACACCTCCCGCCCCTTTGATATCCGTCAGTAACCAATTAGACCAATGTTGTCTAATGAGATTTCACAAAGGTCATTTAAAGGTGTGACCATAGAAGCAAGCAGAGCAATAGTTAGGTTATTCAGCTGACAATGATATGAATGTATCTGAGGCTTGATTTGGTTTATACATCTTGTTATATCAAGTTATAGTGCATTTTTAAAGTTCTTTTTCATTTTAGTATTCGATTGACAGCACACGTGCTTTTTAGCCCACCTGAAATCACCTCTCCTCCAGGAACAAACAGCCTGTAGATACCTTACCATTAAGACCAGCATGTAAAACATATGAATCATGTAATCAATTGAAATGCCCTCCTTCTGCAAATATGAGTATGATTATGTGACCAATATGTGAACAATACTCTTAGGTATTCGGATTCAGTACAACAAAGAGTACTCTCTGGGCACTTTGTTGCTTGCATGGGACTATGATTTCCCATGGGCAACAAAGAAGCTTTAGGATTTCCTTTAAAACAATGACATTAACTTAGTAACCAAATAGATATTTTCTAGTAGTAAAACCTAATACTAAACAAGGTTGACAAAAATAGATAGATGCTATGCAAAATATATGACAGGCAGCCATGAAATAAGAGCCTGTATCCTGTATAATTCAGATATAATTTAACAAACATACCATTGACATTGCATGACCCAGAAGCTTTGACCACAGTTCAGCCATGTAGTGTTATTACTCTTATCATGTAGTTACAGGGATACTGTCATGGGAAAAAAATGTTTTTTTTTTCAAAACACATCAGTTAATAGTGCTGCTCCAGAAGACTTCTGCACTGTAATCCATTTCTCAGAAGAGCAAACAGATTTTTTTATATTCAATTTTGAAATCTGAAATGGGGCTAGCCATTTTGTCAATTTCCCAGCTGCCCCATGTCATGTGACTTGTGCCAGCACTTTAGGAGGGAACTGCTTTCTGGCACGCTGTTGTTTTTCTTTCTCAATGTAACTGAATAGTACGCAGTGGGACATGGGTTTTTACTATTGAGTGTTGTTCTTAGATCTACCAGGCAGCTGTTATATTGTGTTAGGGAGCTGTTATCGAGTTTTAGGGAGCTGTTATCTGATTACCTTCCCATTGTTCTGTTGTTAGGCTGCTGGGGGGGGGGAGGGAAGGGTTGATATCAATCCAAGTTGCAGTACAGAAGTAAAGAGTGACTGAAGTTTATCAGAGCACAAGGCACATGACTTGGGGCAGCTGGGAAATTGACATTTCTAGCCCCATGTCAGATTTCAAAATAAAATATAAAAAAAATCTGTTTGCTCTTTTGAGAAATGGATTTCAGTACAAAATTCTGCTGGAGCAGCACAATTATCTGATGCATTCCCAAAGTAAACATATAGAGGCACATTTATTAAAGGCTGACTTTGAATTCATGTGAGTTTTTTTTAACTTAATTAAATTTGAATTTACTCGAAATTCGATTGGGGGTTTAGTAGCAGAGTGAGGCGCAACAAGCTGACCACCTCGGTCTCATTATCCTTAGGTGGCTAATCAGGAGCCCTTAAAACCCAGGATGGTCAGTCTCTAGAGACACTAAGAAAAAGTCTTGGATCTGGACACTAAGGATCCTTTGTGGCTGTGCACACACAATTACCTGCGTGGAAGGTTTGTAATGGCACTGCTTTTTATTGAACTTACACAGCTGCTGAAAGCCTTTTCTGTTGTTTTAGGAAAGAGAATTGCCTTTATTTAGTACCTGTTGCTGCTGGCTGAAATAAAAGCCATTTTCTTTAAGATGCTTACTCTGTGGGAATTCATAGGGTTATTTAATAAAAAATAAAATAAATAAAACTCGCATAAATTTTACCAACTCAAAAATCAAATTGAATTCAAAACGAATTTGACTAAACTCAATTTGAGTTTTTTCTGCGAAAAAAACTTGAATGTCAGGAAGACAAGTAACATGTCCAAAATGATGCCTGGACCTTTCCCATTGACTTATACATGGCAGGTTTTAGGTTGTGAATAGTTAAATTCAGTCTGCATTTAATATATCTTAAAATCTGAATTTCAATTAAAACTCAAATCGAGAGAGTTTTTAAATAAAATTCTAATTTTCAATTTGACCCTGGATAAATCTGTCCCATAATGTACTGTTGGAAAATGAAGTATATGAGAACTAAATCCAGTACAAATATAAAACAACTAAACAAAATGAAGATATAAAGACATATAGATCTTTACATGTCACTGTATGGTAAACACAACACTTGAAATCTCTTAAAACTTCCAGCTCTAACGTTGTCCATACACCGGTTATGGACCAACGAATATCTGGCCAAAGATGCTGCCCTGTCCTGACATGTTTGTATAGCTTTATTTTGCCAATCACATGAGTTGCCAAGTACCTCCTCACGTTGCCACTTAACCAGAGCTTGCTTTGTATGCACAGTTTTAATTAGATTTTATAGGGCTTGTTAACGATAAAGGGAAATGTGCAAAAAAACTGCTGCAAAGCACCCTGTTTTTGCATTTTGCACTTCTTGCTCTAAGATGCATCTTGTTTGCTTCTTGAATAAACAACAACGTTTTGTGCCTCTCTCTCCCCAAACTCCCTGAAAATGTCTTATGCATAATCTAGAATACAAACATAAAAAACATAAGTAATAATACCAGCAAGTGGACTCACAATATATCAGTACTGGACAGTTCTCAAGCCTGAACTAAGAACTGGTTACCTAGGTGAGAATATCATTTTTTACTCTCTAGAGTGTTTCACAAACCAGAGGAATTAAAGATATGGAAATTATTTTGCTAGTTTGTTCAGATAAGACTGCATTTACTGTAGATGAGTTTTCTGTTATTCAGTTTGTCTTTCCACTGCACATAAAGGAAGAGTACTTTGACAATGGCAAAACAATTGCCTGCTATTTCTGGCATTTTAGGTTTAGAAAGATACAAAAAGTGATATTTGGTAAGCTAGCTAATTGGCAGATAGATTTTCAAATAGGACACACCTGGCCGAGCGCCTCCTGTGCACCAATGTGTGTGCGCTACCGACGTGTGCTACTGCGTGCCCCCTAGCCCCAGCTCACATTGAAATTCACCACTCAGAGCACTATACAGGAGACTCCATTCTGGGTTACCTGTAGGAACTCAGAAATATAGATGCAGCTGGGCAGCATGCCGCCCCTACAAATGTGTTGCCCTAGGCCCGAGCCTTTCTGGTTCTGCCACAAATCCGGGCCTGACTGTTTACATTATAAATAATTAACTCTACAACTCCATAAAGGGAGTTGTTATTTGGTTGTTTTCCCATTGTTCTGATGATAGGCTGCTGATGAAAAGTGTGTGTGGGTGTGTAACAACACTACAACTTGCAGTCCAGCAGTAAAGAGTGACTGAAGTTAATCAAAACACAAGTCACAAAACACAGTTGGGAAAATGTCTAGCCCCATGTCAAATTTAAAAATTAAATATAAAAAAATATGTTTGCTCTTTTGAAAATTGTAGTGCAGAATTCTGCTGAAGCAGAACTATTAACATAATCCCTTTAACTGTAACATGTCTTTCTACTCCACTCCAACTAATGTAGTAAATCTATACATTTCTAGTACTTATTATGGAACCTTTTAATTCTCTACAGAAAACAGAAAAAAAAAAATTAAAGGAAAACTATACCCCAAAACTGAATTTTTGAGCAACAGTTTATATCAAATCAAGTGACATATTAAAGAATCTTACCAAACTGGAATATATATTTAAGTAAATATTGCCCTTTTACATCTCTTGCCTTGAACCACCATTTGGTCTGTGTGCTGCCTCAGAGATCACCTGACCAGAAATATTTCAACTGTAACAGGAAGAAGTGTGGAAGCAAAAGACACAACTCTGTCTGTTCATTGGCTCATGTGACCTAACTTTATAGTTTGTTTGGTATGTTTGTGTGCACCGTTGGATCCTAGGATCCCAGGAGGCTGTCCTTATTTTTTAAAATGGCAATTTTCTATTTATGATTACCCAATGGCACATGCCACTAAAAAAGTGTATTATTATGAAAATGGTTTATTTACATGAAGCAGGGTTTTACATATGAGTTGTTTTATGCAATATCTGTTTATAGAGACCTACATTGTTCGGGGGGTATAGTTTTCCTTTAACTAATGGTATTGCAGTTACTAACTCACTTAACCTTCAATCTTTACAAATTATATCTTCTTCTATGTTGAATTCCAATGCTGGTTGTCTGCATTATGCTTTAGATCTTTGAGTTCATTTGTATATGTTAGCATATTTATAAACCACTTTTCCTTTAATTGGATCCCATGTTTTCCCTTTAATACTTGTTACTGTCTGAAGAATCTGTACCAAGGCTATAAAAAGACTATAAACGGAGATTTTGTTAGCAATGGCTTTTAAAATACAAATGACTTTCCACTAAAATGATAATTTCTGAAGCATGGAATGTTTACAAAATCGTTGCTGTCCTTCGGTGTGCAGGTATCTGTGATGGACCTTTTGTGTTACCCATTAACAGTTACTTACTGAAACATTCTTTTCTCTTCACCCCATAGGGTTATATCAACTAGAAGGATTACTTGCCTCCTTTTTTGCTGAGACCAGATGTGTCCTGGGGAACAGAATATTTTTGTTTGTATGTTAAATACTGCTTCCGTAGTAGATTTTACCATGTAGACAATTCAATTAATGTTGTTGTCACAGCTTGTGATATTTCCACAAGTGACACAATACTGATCATAATCTTGACTAAAGTATGTTTTTTTTATTAATTCGGGATCTTATTGATATCTAAGGATGGCAGAAGTAATTAATTGATAACTCAGGTCTTCAGATCGACAGACAGATCTCTAAAGGAGCAGTCCGAATAAGACTATTTTCTTTTATACAGAGAACTATCAATGCATTAAATAAATATGGAGACCCATCCTAACTGGCATTTTAACCTATTTTGGGTCCCAACCCACAGGTTAACAATCCCAGTAAAAAGGCATGCACCTGCTACAATAGACAAATCTAACCAAATAATTTGGGGTTATTTGAGGGCTAACATTTAAGACTCACATCCTTTATGATTGTATATTGGCCATGACAGATGGAACATTTAGAACTTAAAAATCTAAATTTATGTTCTCAGAAGCTAATTTGTTTTTAATCCTCACAGCAGTGAGTGACTCATCAGAACCACACTCGACTTAAAAAAACATTTTTGGATGAGGTAAATCTAGAGCTTTTAATCATCCAGGTTTTTCCAGCATATGTCAGACCACACAGTTATCCTAAAATGAAGCTCCTCAGACAGTAACATATGCAGGTCTTTCCCTGAAGTGGTACCTTTTTATTTCTAGTCTGTGGGTGTTGCAAAGATGTTCCTGTAATCAGTGTGTTGCAAGCACAGCATTAAAAGCATCTGCAAGATCTGTTTCTTTTCACTGGTAGAAATCACAGAGCCAGTGTAGACAACACTTGGTATTTTGATTAGTTGTTTTTAATTGGAATCCCTCTGTACTCTCTAGATTCCTTTTCATATATATTAGAAAGCGTACATATAAGTGAAGCCTTCAAGGGCTTGAAACACCAAAAAATGCAATAGGGTTATTTATATTTTATAGTATAAGTTGAAGTATTTCCCAGCATAGTGGGTGGCATTTGGAATTAAAACATTTCTTTCAACACTTCTCTTTTGTATAGGATGTTTCATCCTGCAGGTGCTTAGAGAGAAATGAATGTGTCATGGAGTAATATCAACAGAAACAATAAATTCACCGTGTACAAAGTGAGGTTTTGATCTCCATCATCAATGCCCAACTCCAGCAATGCTCTCATCACTGAATGTCCCACCAACAAGGTACCACAATCTAGTAAACAAAAGCTTTGCCAGAAGAGTAGAGGCTGTTATATCTGCAAACGGAGGACCATCTTCATATTAACAACCTTGATGTTGGTATGAGATGTTGGACATGTGTTTGTCCATATACCTTTGGCCATATACTGCATTCTGGTCCCTACCGTTACAGGGCTAATATTCACTTTTCTCCTACTCTTTGTGTGAGGGGGTATTAAGATGATCATTACATAATGATTACAGGTATATTTTTCATTACATTGCAACCCTACTTGTAAAGCTACTAAAGCTTGTAAAGTTCATCTGGTTGACATCATCAGAATAATCACTCATCCAGCCAACCATAGATTCATTTACATTTGATTGAATTAGAAAAATACTTGAATTGGGCAGAACAACTTCACCTATCTAACAGTCCTGTAAAACAAATGACCAGTTTGGTACAGTGGGAAAATTATTTTTATAGTAAATGGAGGCATGTGATACAATTTATACTGGTTCAAAAACCATTATCTGGAAAGGGTCCAGTAAGCTCTAGACCATGGAAAGGCCATCTTCCTTAGACTCTATTTTATCCAAATAATCCAAATGTTAAAAAATTATTTCTCTGTAATAAAAAAAAGTACCTTGTACTTGATCCAAACTAAGATATAATTAATGTTTACCAGGGTTTATTTAATGTTTACTTGCTTTTTTAGTAAACTTAAGTTATGAAGATCCAAATTATGGAAAGATCTGTTATCTGAAAACCCCCATCTCCTAAGCTTTCTGTATAGACCTTAAAAGATATGTCTTGCTGTGCTTCCTTAAAACATATGTCTTGCTGTTGAGGTTGAGGAGAACCGAAGGACCTTGATGGCTTTTGGGAGAAATCCTATATCGGGGATTCAGTTGTTTATTCAGATCTAAGATGTCTGGATGACAGGTCTGCAACTGCAAATACAAATACAGGTATGGGATCAATTATCAGAAAACCTGTTATCCAGAAAGCTCTGAATTACGGAATGGCAGTCTCCCATAGACACCGTTATATACAAATAATCAATGTTTTAAATAATGATTTCCTTTCTCTCTGTAATAATAAAGCAGTAGCTTGTATATATCCCAACTAAGATATAATTAATCTTTATTGGAAGCAAAACCAGCTTATTGGGTTTATTTAAAGTTACATGATTGTCTAGTAGACTTAAGGTATGATGATCCAAATTACAGAAAGATTTGTTATCTGGAAAACACCAGGTCCTGAGCATTCTTGATAACAGGTGCCATACCTGTACATTATTTCTTTTTAAACTGTATCAGCTAACTGGTTTATTGCCACATCTGTTCTTTTAAATAAAAAATGGTCTGTTTCAATAAATATTTCTGGTTTGGGTTTTGACAGAATGTGTTTTGAAGGAAGCGATTTCAAATGGAATTGGCAGAGAAATGATTAGAATCCTGTTTCAAAATAAATAATTTTATTAGTTCGGCATTAACGAAACCAAATGTCTGCAAATACTTTCTAGTTTGTTTATTTTTTATTTCTCGTGTGTGCAGTTTGTCATTCCATGTAAAACAAATCTATGTAGTGAACTGTTCTTGTATAAATGGAGGTTTCTTTCATGTGAGATGATTAACTCTACAGAAATGTAATGCTGAATTCTTCTTGAGATCAGTTGTTTCTAATAGGGCATGCAACATATAATTTCCACTGCGTTTACTTTGGCAGTCTGTACTGAAACACTGCATGGTCACTCGACTGCTGGCAATAAAGTCCAGCCATGATACAAGACTACTGCAGCTCACTACATTTGTTTAAACAGCTAAAGAAGCTATTACATCACTACAATTCAAACGGGGAGAATCTGATTTATTTTGCACTTCTTACTTCATTTTCAGGGCTCTGTTTGGGTGACAACAGAATGTGAACTGCTAGGGCTTGTTGTATTTGAGTAAAAATAATTTGTGGGTGGAAAATCCATAAATAACACTGACCAAAAGCGGGCAGTGGCAAGCAAAACCAATTTCCTTACTTCCCTTCCATGTCTTTCTACAAGAGAGATTCCCAGCTGTAACACCAGGATATACTAAAGAAGAATTGGGTGCCAATTGTGTGGCAACAGGTGAGCCCCATAAACACCACCAGTAAACACCACCAATTTCCCATAGCCATCACATAAAACATTGTAGACATCTTTCCATTCCTGCTTTGAATTTGGACAGGAGTTTGTTGGTATCTCAATAGTAAGGTCAAGGCAACATGCCACACCACTTGGCCTTATACTGTATGTTACAACTTGGTCTGGCAAGCTAATCTGAAGCAAAATCCATTATGATATGGTTGTTTGAGGAGGAGTAGTAGTAGTGGGTGGCTGGAGACTCTAAGGACATGACATTTACTTACAGCATCACAAGCTAGTGTCTACTGCATAGCTACAAACTGACTACAGCTAAAGAAGCCATTGTATGTTCAGCTGAGCTGACGTCAACATTGAAATTAAAATGAAACATCAACCATATCTTACTGTAGAGGCCAGAAATAATCAGGTACAGTACAACAATTAAGTAAGTTCTCCCACAGACAGTATTAGGATATACAGGGCAATGCCCCACAGTTTTGAATCCCTATAGCCCTTATGCTCAATGTTTGCCTCCCACCTTCTTTTCTGTTATAAAATCATTGTGGTAAGCATGCCATTTCTCGACAGGCTCCTCCTAGTGATGGGCGAATCTCGCCAGTTTCACTTCGCCGAAAAGATTTGCGAATTTCCCAAGAAATTCGCGAATTGGCAAAAGATTTGCAAAACGAGTCGCTGCACGCTTTTGACGTGCGTCGTGTCATTTTCGGCGCGTGTCGCGTCGTTTTTAATGCAACGCATCGAAAACGACGCGCCGCACGCCTGAAAACAACGCGACACAAGCGACTCGTTTTTTTTTTGCGAATTTTCGCCAGGCCCCTGGCGAATAAATTCGCCCATCACACACTGCATCATTCTAATTCTATTGAAAATTTCAGTGAACCCTTACTGTTCCCACTGAACCCCATTATTGTGCAGAAGAAAACAATTATTACCTCTGCATCACAGTTGTTGGCACCTTCAGCATGACAAATACACTAGCCAAGATGGAGACCACAAATAAAGCCTTCTGGAATAAATTTGAAAACAATGCAGCATTGGAAGACAAGATTATGACTTATCTATATCTGGTAGCTGCCTTCTTTAATGAAACAAAAAGTTAGATATCTGTCTGATTTAGACATGACACTTGAAAAAGACCAAAATATCTTAAAATTCTAATTATTTTCACTAGAAAACTTGAATAGTTAGAGGAAACAAAAATCCAAATTTTTTTGAGGTTTATTATGCCCCAATGCTGCAAAAAACCCACCAAGAATGCCCACATCTCAGACCTGGTGAGGTCCTTTATAAGTTAATAGAAGAGTCACCTTTCTCAGTTTGAAGTTTTCATGGTCTGCACTGGGTTTAGCCAAAAACTCAAAAAATTTGAACAATTCGGGAAAAAAAGCCAGAAAAACTTGAGCAATTTGGGTTTTGCTTGATTTTATCGAGTTTTTCCACAAGTTTTTTTTTATTAATAAATAAGCTAAAATTGGGCATGGGAGTTTGGTCATGTTTTTAATAAAATATTAGATACATTTGGATTTTAGTAAATAACCCCCTCAATCTTGATTTTATTTTAGAAATAACTAAGTTTGATTCTTTGTATCTTGTTACTAGGAATTCATGTTGTTATAAATCCACATGGCTCATATACAAATGATGCTAAGTGCAACATTGCACCTCTTAGGACTTATGCACTGATCACTTGCTGCTTTTGCACTTTCACAAAAAATGCAGCAAGAAGCACCGTACTCTGTACTGTTAGGCACAGGGGTACCCTACCTTATACTTAATGAACCCTCTAGGACATTAGGAAGGCTTGAATGTCAGCTTGTTGTTCTGAAGGTGCACTTTGGATTTCCCCCAAAAATAGTAAATGATACTTCACAGTTTTTAGGAAAGAGGCCTCAATAAATTGTTCCGTAATGCAAAATTGCTGGGCGTTACCTCAATTGTTATGCATTGCAAACTGATCTTTTTCCTGATCCCATTGGCAGTGACACTTAAAACTACCATGAGGTCTAATTTACATAACTGAATTTTTAGTTATACATGAACACGCACATAAATACATCTTCATTTATTCCATTTGTAATTGTGTTTTTTGCAAAGTTTTTCAAAGAAGCCTAATTTGTGTAGCGGTTGAACTTGGAATAATGTAATCAAGGATTGGGTAATAATTGTATTTACTCTAGTTTATCTGTTAAATGGACATGGACGTTCTTTTCCTATAAGCTAATCCTATATTTTGTGTTCCTTGGCAAAAGAAATACATTTTGGGAACGTGTGCCAAGAAATTATAACATTTTTATCCATGCATGAATTGTAGTGCAGTATATAGATTACTTTGGCAGGGATTAAAATAAAAGAAAGTTTGATTAACTTAATAATAACAGTTGCAGAAAAAATAGTATACATGATGTGACCCCTATTCTGTATTAAAATATGACATGTTTCTATGGAGATTACTAGCATTTGAAGGTTCTCCTTTTTAACACAGAGGGTAAAACACTAAACAAATGTCATAGCTGCCATTTCTTGTGTAAACCATGAGAAATAAAATAATCATATTGCAAATCATGTATAAATTTAGGCATGCAGGCATCTTGAAGATTGGGTTGGGTCTCACACTTGCTGCCAGGAATGGCCAACCGGGCATGTTGTTAAACAATTATTCCTATTATCTCGCTTTCAACCTAAGACTATTAGAGAATTCTGTTAATTGTAGTTTGAAGTGTCACCAGGTTGTCCCAAGGATCTCGAAATATAGGTATGTCTTCCCAAGGATACTAAAGAAGAGTGACTTTTACTGCAATGCTTATATGTGGGTCCGAAATGAAAAAAATAATATATAACTTAGAGCTTAAGATGTTACCTCTCCAATGAAATGCCTTTTTCCAGGAAGGGGCTCCCTTCTACTATGTAGCTTGTAATTAATAATGATATAAATATTAAAGCAATATGCAACAATGTTTATTAATGTTGATGATGTCAGTCTTTTTAATAAATGGAGTTGAAAGTCTATAAATTAATTTATAGACTAACAAAAAATAATTCCATAGAAAAAATTTTGTAGTTTTCATATGGAACTTGTTAAAGGCATTTAAAACATAAAAAAAAAAATATATACATATAAACACATTCTGGGTTAATTTATACTCTGCATGCACTTCACAAATAAAAAAGTGTGGGAAGAGAAAGTTTATGATGTTCCCATAATTGAGCCTGCTCTTGTATTATGTTTAGGAATAAACTAATCATGTGGTTGCATTCTACTGCCTCTGTAGCTGATGCATCAACAATGCATTAACTATTTAGCTGCAACAGTTGTTTTGAATGCTTTCGAGCAAGAAACAGTCAAAATTTTCTCAACTTTGGTAAAGACTGGGTTTCATTATGGAGCAAATACAATCTCTCAACAGCAGGGGGTGAACAGAGAGACTGGAACAGGAGCTAATGTAATGCAGTAGCACTGCCTGCAATTGCTAGGCTTTGGAAAATGATCATTGCCATATAGTTCCTTAGTTTCATGAACACTGCTGGCATTCCATCTGCTTGTGGGAGTTCCTCAGGACAAGAAGAAAACATTTTTTCTTTTCTTACAACCAGTTATGTAGAACAATAAACAAGTCTTACTCCCGCACACAATTAAAAGAACAAAAAAAAAGGAAAAAAAAAACATAACACTTCTTCTGAACCCAAAAAGCTTTCTGGAAAATCCTCACGGTAATAAAAATGTGCTGGAGTTTTGCTTAATAACACAAATGCAAAATATGCTTTGGTAACAGATGGGAGAAATAACTCGGTTTTCTGATGCTTGCTTGTGCTGTTCTCTCTGTAGAGCAATCAATTGCCAGAATTTTCTGGAAAATCTAAGAAATTCTGTATGATAGCATCTGTAAACCTGGCTGCACTCAATGTAATTTTTATGTTGACTGACCAATCAGCAGAAGGCCACCTAGTAAGGGCTTCTGATTTTTCCCCATACATGTTACTAATACCAATAGTCCCATGGGTTGCCTGATGATACCCCATCTAGTTACCAATTACGGTAAGTCTAATAACATCTTGGGTTTTTTTTCAACATGGAACTATGGATTTGCTTACAAAAATGCAGTGATTGTCACTAAATTTAGGTGAGTTTGGCAGCTTATTCTCTGTTGTGCAGTTCAGTGATACCCAACCTGTAGCACTTCTGTTATTGAACTGTAACTTCCAGATGTGATTCCTCAATCTGAAAAACCATTATCAATGCTTTAAATGAACATTAATTTACTCAAGCCAATACTCAAGCCAATGGCCTCTGATTATTTAAATTTGTTTATGTGGAAAATGTATGTAAAAAGAGTAATCATCTGCCTTCTCAAGCAGATATTCTCAAGAGAAACCCAAATCTTGATAGCCTTTCCCTATAGTTTGTTGTACCGCTCTACACTCCTTCCACCACATTATAATCTTTATTATGGATATAAAGACACCTAAAACTACACTTTATTTTAAAGGAGAGAGCTTACCAGGGGTATTTAAAAATCAAAATTATGCTTTTATTCCTGAAGTTAATGCCCTATATTATTTTATATTCCATTTGGTAGCCACATATTGGTACTTATTATTGTTATGCAGTTTGTTATGCACAAACCACCCCCCCATAGTTCATCTCAGGTTGAAGAAAAATCTAAATATATAAGGGCATTTATTTTTTAATATCTTCAACTCTGTCATGCTTTTAAGTCACACTTTTCAACCTAGTAGAATTGAAGATAAGATCAGAAACAAGGCATTCAGTCAAATTGACTTGCATCAAGGAAATCATCAGAAGAAGAGACCTGTAGAAAATCGGGCACAATAAAGGTGTTTTGACAAACAAAAATTGTTGCAACACATTGAGGTGCCAATGCCATAACATAATTTTGTAGACACTGTGAATTTTATGCTTCAAACTTGAGGCACCCCTACTGTCAGGGCTACCCTGACATGAAAGTCTGAAAAAGTTAAAAACCATGGACATCAGAATGCTTGTCCCGAGAAAGTTCTATGGGGCTAAGGCTTTGCCAATTAATATGTGAGTTATTAATTCAAATTATTGTTGTCCATCCACGCTGATGACAGTAGGGGGTGGGCAAGCAGAGAATGGCACACACAAGCAGCACTAGACAAGCAGAATACGGCCCACACAAGCGGCACTGGTCAAGCAGAGTATGACACACACAAGCAGCACTGGGCAAACAGAGTTTGACACACACAAGCAGCACTGGGCAAGCAGAGTATGGCACACACAAGCAGCACTGGGCAAATAGAGTATGGCACACACAAGCAGCACTGGGCAAGCAGAGAATGGCACACACAAGCAGCACTAGACAAGCAGAATATGGCCCACACAAGCGGCACTGGGCAAGCAGAGTATGGCACACACAAGCAGCACTGGGCAAGCAGAGTATGGCACATGCATAGGGAAGGCAGAACAGAGCAGGAGTCAGGGAATCTTATCAGGATTCTAAGATGTATTACATACAGTGACACAGTGCTGGTTTCCCATTAGCAATTTGAATAAGGTGTGATGAGGTGAACAATATGGGCAGTTTCAGTCTGGGTCTCAGGTGTGAACAGTGCAGGGCTTTAGGGGAGTGAACAATGGAGGTGTTACAAGTGTGAACAATGCAGGGGAATCACAGGTGTGAGCAATACAGGGGATTAGTCTGAATTTTAGTCTTAAACAATGCAGGGGTCAGTGGTACCTTTTAAAGCTTACCCATGGTAAGAAGACACAGCAGGCAGACTCTCGTGGAGGGCCACAGAAGGGGGGGGGGGCAGTTGGACAGCCCTGGTTTAAGGGATATGTTCTATTTGGAAGCTCCATTGCATGGACGAAGATTAGTTAAAAACCTTGAGCTAGATTACTAGGAACTCAAAAAGATACTTCCAATACCTAGAAATTTACTAGGGAGTTTTTTTTAAATCAAAGATGACTTGTAAAGGTTCCCAATCACATGCGTATAAACAAATAAAAAATAAATAAATGCTAAATAAAGAGCTGAAGCAAAATGATTCCCACAAGTGGAATGAAAAGCAAGGGTTGCTGTACAATAGTAGTGGGATGAACAGGATTAGTTGATCAAGGGACAATAAAACCCTTAAGATTCTTGCAAATAAAAGGCCAACAGGCAGATTAAAAAAGACACTCCAGCTCTGTAATCCTGGAAGGCCAATTTGCCTGGAAAGAACAAATTGAGTATGAAAGAATCAATACATTCTAGTGAGTTTTAGTGAGCATTATGGTGCCTAATTCAACAAATAAAAGTGAAACTGTTGGTTATTAAGTTCTCTACATGTACAATTTTTGTGTTTTTGTACCTTTGCTGTCACTCTAATGTAGCAAATTGTAACAGTTCAGAATTTGCCCCTGGATTACTAAACTGCCGGACTGACACACCAGGAACATGAACATGGAACAGGAAACGTCAAACTTAATTTCTGGAAAAAACTGTCAAAAATAAAAAAAATAAAGCAACTGACTGTTTCTACTGAATATAACTGAACTAAAAAAAGGCTAACTCCTTTAACACAGGAAGCACTAATTTTCAAGTGGAAAGAAACTCATGCTGAGCATAAATAATTTTATCACTTTCAGATATGTGATCAGTGAGCAGCATTTCAATTAATTTTTGAAACACCTATAGGCTTGCTTATCACTCCTGTAGCATGGTAGAGGCAAAACATTGGGCTTCTTTACCTGTGGGAAGGTAAGATGAGAAAACACCGGGGACAGGTGGCTGTGGAAGCTTTAGGATTCCAAGAAAAGACTGGTAGTAAAATGCCCCATGACCAGGAAATAGAAATTTTATAATTTACTTCATTTGTTCATTCATTCATTCATTCATTCATTCATTCATTCATTCATTCAAGCAAGAAACAAAGAAGTAAGGGTCTTTCCTAGATGTCATATTGCTCACTTATCTGGGTCCATGGACAAGCTGTAGTGTCATGTCTATTTCGCATTATCCCTATGTACAACCATGAAATATTGATGGCCAGTGGAACTACAAGGAGTCAGGAATCAAAAAAGGAAGAAAGAGTAAAACCATTAGTCAGGATCAGATCACTATCAGCCCAAAAGGAGGAAACATGAATATCTGATAAAAGTTAGGTTAGGTCAGGAAAATCCAAGTTTCAGGCTCAGACTAGGCAGCAGCCAAAATGTGTTTGGGAATAGACCTACATTAGAAACCATAAGTCAGTAATAGCTCCCAGAAATTCAGTAAAAACAGAGACCTACAACTCAGCCCGTGTACAAAGTAAGTCTATGAAAACTATTTTTGTCACTAAAACACCTTTGGTCACATTGTAATGAGCTATCTATTTGATGCATGGTGCCTTTAAAACATAATTCTGCATGGCTTACAGAGAAACTGTTCAGTATGTGTTTAGTATTAGTGGTCAGGCCTGTGAGTATGATGGCATAGCCATTTATTATTATTATCCATAGACTGCAGTAGAAAAAAAACAGATAGTCTATTTTGTTAACTTTTGCCTGGGGCAGAAAAACAAGTAAGAACTAAGAAAAGGGAAGAACTTGTTTATAAGCACACAAGGGTTAGGCCGGAGCCTGTCTCATTGTGTTTCTCTACGATAGATTTTAAAAATGTTGGCACCATTAGCAAATGTTATGTTTAGGGTAATAAAGTCAGTTTTCTAAAGTAAAGTCCTCCATTTAAAAGATTTAAACTGTAACTAGAGACTTTTCAGAGAGAAGAGGAAAGATTGGTTATTGCACATGTGTTGCGCCAAAGATAATATAACTGCTGAGTTTCAGGAGTCATTATGAAGTCTAAAAGGTTAAAAGTAACATGGCCAGAACTCACATTGAGTGAGGACAAAGTGCAATTTCATGTGCAAGTCTCCATGTTTTTGTACCAACAAAGCACATTTTTTCCCCACAATTGTAGATGCAAGGTGACAGCTCTCCTGACACAATTCTGGGCAATTGCGCATGCACTTCAGTGCAAGAAGGGTGGACATAATTTCTGGCACTCAAGATCAAAATTATTTCTGTTTTTTATTCTTAAGGTGTCTATTGATGCATGCTGCTGCTGGAACCATGGAGCTATGGCCACATTCGTGGTTGTAGATCCAGATTTTTTTGTGGGAAAAGGTCATACTGTGAGTCAAAAAAAGTTACTGCGTGACATTCTACAATGAAGCAAAGAAAACAATATAGCAAAGTAAGGAGCTGAAACACGAGAAACAAAAACACTAAAAAACCCTGGTTCCACAGGAAATATATACAAATGCTATGCAAACATTCATAAAAAGTGGTGTTAGTAAATACCTTGATACAACTAGTGATGATCACATTGCAAGCCATGGATCCATGACAAAATTCAACATTTTGTCTGCTGAATTTGCAGGTGAGAAAATAGTAGCAACAAAAAAGATGTAAAAAAAAAAAAAAAAAAGATGTCCATTGACTTCAATGTGTTTTGCAAATTATTTCACAGTTTCACAAATTTTTGGGCAAAGAAAAATGTGACAGATTTGCTCATCACTAGAAGCAACTGATTATTAAATATATTTAATGTTCAGAAAGAAAAATGACAGAAATTACTATATCATCTATAAAATGGTTGCCCAGGAATATAAATATGTGTCAGTGTTATAAAAATACATAAAATTACCCTCTCTAGCTGCAGATGTAGCAGACCCTGTGACAGACCCTGTGGCCAGCAGGAATATTCATATACAATTGCAATAATTATTGGTAAAACAGGTCAACCTCTAGACATTTTGGCAGCCTGAAAAATAATTTTCTATGGGGCCAGTAATGCCATTGGTCTGTCCCATATGGGCATTCCTGGGATATAATAGTATGAGCCATGTAGAAATTTCTGCCTTAAAGGGCACTAATCATAACTAAAATCATTTACTAAGTAAATACACTATGGGGCCGATTTACTAATGGTCAAATTTCGAATAGAAAAAACTTCGACCATCAAATTTTTTTGGGGGTTCATTTTCGATTGAATATGGCCAAAATCCTTCGATTTCTCAAAATTTAGAAAAAATTTCAGGACAAGTTCTGTGAGGTCTCCCATAGGCTAAAATGGCAATTCGGCTCGAAGTCGAAGGGTTTTTGAAGGGCCAGTACCTTGAAATTTGAAAATTTTAATCGAATTTGGGGCTATTTGATAGTTGAAGTAACCTAAAATTACTTCAAAATTCAAATTTTAAAAATTCGAATTTTCACTTTGACCTTTAGTAAATGTGTCCCTATGTGAAAGTTAGAATTGTTTGTTTAATGTAAATCATCAGCTCACTATACCTTTTGCAAAATCTCCCCTATCTCCACTGCAGTTCTAGCTGAGGCAGGGAGGGATCTGGGATTTCACTGACTCCTCCTACCTATATCTTCACAGCCAACTGTAGCTCTGAAATCTCGAACATGCTCAGTTGAAATTTCTTGCTTGCCTAATAAACCTTCTAAGATATTTTGAAATCTGCCAAATTTCTGTGTTAGCTGCTGTTCAGTAGTGCTGCCAATGACATCACTAGCAGGGGATAACATAGGGAAATCTCATGATACTTCTAGTGGAGGAGTTTACAAAAACTAGGCATTCTGAGTAGAATACTCAGGGCAATGCTACAATCTGAGCATGCTCATGAACTCATTTGCATGTTGTAGTCACAGCATGGATGTAATGAAGACTCACCCTGGTGGTCTAGCGGGGGGGCAGCAGGGACGCCTGCTACCCCCACGACGGAGACGTCCGTCTGTTCCCTTGCCGCGCCAGTAACTAAGGCGCGCGCGGCGCGCACTTCCGGGTTTTGGTGGCGCATGCGCGCTGGCGTGATGACGTCAGCGCGCAATGGCGCGAGATGCAAAAGTTTAAAAGGCCAGTTCGGCTCTTTTCAAATCGCCCGTTATAGGTTTCTGTTCCTGGTGCCTTTGCTTGTTTCCTGGTTACTATTTGTTCTGATTCCTGTGTTTGACCCCCGCCTGGCTTTGACTACTCCTGACCTCTGTATCCTGATCCGTGACTGTTATCCGACTACCGATTCTGATTGATTACCTGGTTTTGACCCTTTTGCCTGACTGACTACGCATACTATCCGCCTGCCTCGACCCAGCCTGTCCTCGATTACGATTTTCGTCTCACGCCTCTGTACTTCGACCTTCTGCTCAAAGACTTTTGCTTACAGTTGTGCCCCTTTGCCTGCTCAGAACCTCTTGTCTTGCACCTCTCGTTTTAAGACCTGGCGGCATCCGATTAGCCAAGGGCTCCTCCCGAGGTGAAAGGCGGCTGTTATAGGCAGAAGTACGAGCCGAGACCAGGGTGCTTGACACTGGTTCTGAGTTTAGGGTGCCAACCGTTACAATGGACTCACTCAGTGAAAAAATCCATTTGACAAAGTATGGAGTTTTTTTTTTAAAAACTGTTTTTTTTCAAAAACTGTATATGTAGTTTGATTAAACATGTTTAGGTTGTACTGGTCAGATTGTTAATATGTGTTTGATTTTGGCTGTGATTGGTGCCCTTTAAGTTTATCAAATAAGAAAGGTTAATGCTGTGACAAGATACTCTTACCCAACTGCTCAGCTTTAATCTGATAAATGATACATTCTCCTTTTCTCTAATCACTCAACTGATAGATCTGAATGCCTTGGATTTCATGTGCATTAAAACCTGGCAGACAGACCAAACTCTTGCTTGGTGACTCACAATGTATCCATATATGTGAGCATAAATATAAAGGCAATGCCATATGTCACAGGGAATATTGAGAGTCACACTGCTAGAACACTCTAATCATCGAATTGCTCAAAAATCTGTACCAAAGCATTTTTAATTGATTACCCAATTTGAGTTTTTCTGAGCAAAGGCAATTCCTGGTCCCCTTGGATCCCCTATGGAAAGGTATTTTATAGTATTTTGTAGCCACATCAAAGCACTGGGGGTTGGGAAAGGGATAAAAAGCACTGTGTGTCATTGCCTTCAGGGAAATGACAGATGGGACATTTTGTTGTCCGTGATTAATCTTGGGAACATAGGCACTGTGGCAACTGTCTGAAGTAGCTTGAAGTTTCCTCACAAGGAAACTTCGGCTAACATCTTGCCATGTATGTTTCCCCATAGGCAATTCCCATAAAAGCCAATTGAAAGGAAACAAGGAATATTTTGTTACACAATGTTCCCTCGATTAATTGTGGGTGACATTCCAACTGTCATTTCACTTAGAATTTTCAGTAGCAAATTAACTTAAAAGATAAATCTAATTGTGATGACTTACCTGTCCCTAGGGGCTCTATAAGAGTAAGCTGGGAGACTCCATGGGGCACATTTACTAAAGAGTCAATTTCTTTCTTCACCTAACTTCAGTTAGCCTCACTTCGCCAGGTGAATTTTCACAACACATCTCCATATTTACTAAAATATATTTTTTTCTAAAGAATTATGGTGAAATTTCTCCTGGATAAAATTCTCTGCAAAAATTTGGCCAGTATATTTCCCCATACAATAGTAGTAGGAAAAATGTTTGCCAGAGAATTTTTGCAATGGAGAAAAGTAGCATGGAAAGGAACTGTGTGAAAGTTTTCTAGTGCTGAGGTTGTTGCTTGTTAATTGTTCTCTTCACCACTTAGTAAATAGGCGATGTTGTGTTGAATTGTCTTTTTGGTGAACATCCACAAATCGCCCTTTAGTAAATGTGCCAGTAGCACTCTAATAATATTGGTGTCAGCAGATGTCTGATCTTGCCAAACTCACTTCTGTAGGACAAAATGTGTATCCAGCACCTTTATGCAGAAATAAGTAGGGACAAACTAGTCAGTAATACATTGAGCAATATCAGGAACAATCTCTAAAGTTTTTAGCATATACAGGGAGATCATACAACAATAACAGCATAGGTATCAATCCGGTCTTCAACAAACACAACAGAAACATTTTGGGATATACTATCAATTTAAAATTACAGGCATCAGATTAGTCATACTTATAACTTGTTACCTCAAAAAAAACCTTATTTTTACAAGGCATTCCTGGAAAAAAAATCTGCCTTATATACTGCTCAGATAAAAAAAAAGATAAAAAATTGAACGTTTTTTATTTTCTATTGGGGCCAACACTGAAACCATTATTTGAATGCACTGTGTGTATTATGTACAGATTAGCCAATTTCTCCTTACACTGCCTCAGTACCCCAAGTTTAGCCTATGTCAGACTGTAAACTGATTTAAATGAATCCATACTAAATGGGTCACTTTAACATCACATAAATGCATTAGATACTTATTTCCCCTATGCACCTCAGATTTACCCATAACAAGTTGACAGAGCAGTTATAATTCCTTGCAATAAAAAAACGGGAGAGGTCCCAATCCTATTTGGAAGTTTCTGTGGTCCGCTCTGGAATTAGCCTGAAAATCTGACTATTTTGGACTTTTCAGGCAAAAATTCCACAAACGTGGGCTTTTCGGGAAAAAAGCTTGAAAAATCTTACAATTTGGGTTTTTTGCTTGATTTTATCGTCTTTGTCCCTGATCCGATTAAATAGTGCTTTTTTTTTGATGATAAATAAGGTCACATCATAGATTCTAGTTTGGTTGGAAATCATAAAAAATGGATTAAATTACATTTTCTCTCCGCTATATATGTTTAACAATTCACCAACAAAAATTTAAATTTTAAAAACTGTCCGATCACTTTGATTATCGCTAGGAAAAAGATGATTAAACAATACTCCTGAACTGCTCCCCTATTCTGACACGTATCCACTACTTGTCACTACACTAGAATATTGTTAGAAATAAAGTTTGGAATATCCGGTGGTTATAGCTTGAGTGGCAGGAGAGTCAGCAGCAGATGACTTAACTTTCAGACTCTGTCTCCCCAAGGCTCTTCCTCTGAAAATAGGAGAAATAAATGGATTTTCCAGATTGGACCTGGTGGCCTCACATGTTGACACAGCAATAATTTTTAATGAGAATTTTTCAGTATTTGTGTGGGGGAGAAGCGAGTGTTGTGTACACAGATGTAGCACTGACCATCATACTGGGAGAAAGGGCACTCCCTTGCATGCTGAGTTTAGTCCTAAAACAGATTCCTTTCAGGCTAAAAGAAACATTTGGGCTTGCTAACCTTTGAACTGTTTGCAATTCTGTTTACCTTGGCAAAGCAAAGAGGCAGTTTTACAGATATTTAATCCAGTACAAAAGGGAATCTGGAGGCCTTCTTAAATGTAATCACCCATTTTAGCAGTTTTAAGAAAGATTTATATGTTAATTTCTGACATAAAATGGCCACAATAACCATAAGCTGCACAGTTTTATTGATTTTTACAGAATAAATGATTTATGGATAAACAAAGATACTATGCTGATCTGAAGAATTCTACTGCCTATCAGTAATGTTACTTTATCAGTACATGTTATTTACCAATATATTAAACACACACACACACATGAACAAAAGTGAAAGGTGTTGTCCGGAAGATACACAACAAAATTCTCTGCTGATGTTATGACCACAAGGTTTTGCCAGCAAAGTTCACTCCTACACAGTTCACTCCTCTTGTTCATTTGCTGGAACTCTCAAGAGATCTATAAACATAAGGCAGTTCATTTCATATGGGGAGAATTAATTTATTCTAAATATACTTAAAAGACAGGCCAGAATGAAAG
Organism: Xenopus borealis; assembly: GCA_024363595.1. Taxonomy (NCBI): domain Eukaryota; kingdom Metazoa; phylum Chordata; class Amphibia; order Anura; family Pipidae; genus Xenopus; species Xenopus borealis. The sequence continues at coordinate 86,682,039 of CM044437.1, forward strand.
CTTGCTGTAAGGCAGTATGACAATAGACACTGGAGTGAAGGAAAATCTCTCTTTTTACTGACAAAACAAACTCACAGGAAAAAAGTTTTTACAGCAATGTATTGCAGAGAGGTATAAAATGGCATGTTTGGAATGACCTGTGAATGTTATGCTGACAGCTGAACTATCTGCTAGGGTTTCTGCAAGCTCTGCACTCAATTTATCTTCTCATTTTATTTTACTTGTCATTTGGTAACATGGGAGACTAGTTTTACACTTCTTGAGCCTAGAGTTTTCTTAATGTTACCCAACAAAAAATGATACTGAAAGACGTTTAACGATTTCTGAGGTCAAACAGGAGGCAAGGCCTGAATTTCATAGACAAGCAAACCCGTCATGTTTAATGAACTGAATAAGTTATACTATATCTCAGTTCTCTTCTCTTCCCAAGAAGTTTGCTCTGGGAAGTATAAAAATATCTTTCCACTGAAACAGAGGCATATTTCTTCCATTCATATAACCCCCCCCCCAAAAAAAGAATTAAAGTAGAAATATTCTGGGACCACAGAGATGATTTTACTTGGTATAATATGGTAAATGAGTTGAGTTATATTAAGTGGAAACAAACACTGCTAATGAAAATTTAATATCCTGTGTTATATAGTCAGTAACATACTTTCTCTGGGAATGGAGGTCTCTAAGTTTGTTTTAAAGTTGAACATAGAAATGTTTAGACAGTGAGGTCCCTGACTACTTGTACTCAGTGACATAATTTTAATGAAATAGTGTGCTGTCCATCAAATGTAAAGCACTATACAAAGCAGATAACTCTCCCTATTATTGTTTTATGACTAGAAAACCCTTCTGTTATATTTCAACTTACACTTATTTTGTAGACTGTGTTTGTTGGTTGTTCTCTCACATGAGTGTGCTGTTAACTCTCCAAGAGGATTTAATTTACTATCCAGATCAAGGCCTTATTTTTTGAAGCAGCATGGTACAGGGTATAGGCACTACTTGGTGGAAAAGACAAGTGGTTTAATTTTTTCTCTGACAGACAGTGCAAAAAAAGAACTACAGTACAGCAGACATGTTCACATTAAAGAGTATGAATAGTCCTTTCATTGGAACAGTGCTGTATAAATTCGCAAAAATAAATAAAAGTTGTTGTAATGTGTCATTTTAAGGTAGACCTGATTAATTTATTGCACTTCTGTTATGCATCGTCATGCACAAGCTGGCTAAAATGCCTAATGCATCACTTTCTGTGCCCCAGTTAAAAGGACAGTATACCTCACTTTTTTACATAAATAGGACTTGGGCTCATAATACCTTTTACCTATTGTTTTAGTCACAACAGTGTATGTTTTTTTGCTATTGCTTGAGCTAAAGAGGGCAAACAGGGAAATTGAAGCTACACTGTGTTTGGTCTTTGCAAAGCAGATAATGGATAGCCAGAGCTGAGATAATACACCTGCATAAGGGACTTCTGTATATACTGTATGTGCTCTGCTAATCTCACGCACCAAGCATGGTCTTCTAGAGTTTCAATTTTGCCTTGTTTAGTTCAAGAAATAACAAAAAACATAGATTTTTGTGTGATTAAAAAATAGGCTCTGCCACTATATCTGCAATAACAGAATAACCAATTTAAATGTTATTTTTCTATTAATCTGTATTTGCTACCCATATCTACCTCATCATGTTTCAATATATTTATGGTGAGATAAGAGCAAATCCCTAAAAAAGAAACCCTAGTACAGTGGAACCTCAATTCTACATCCCCTGATTTTAAGTTTTCCCTCATTTTACATTTTTGTTTTTAGTCCCACCTATATATTATGTATAATACATTTCCCTGATAAAAAATAAAAAAAATGCCCTTTTTACTCACAGATTCAATTGGCCCAGGTTGCAACATTGTTGAGACTGCTATGAATAAAATTTACTTGTTTTCTTCCTAGAGAATTACACTCAAATTCAATTTCAAATATAAAAATTTAAATAGATGGAGGCCTTCTTGGCTGTAAAAGAATAGAAATGGTGTTGCATACCTCCGAAAATTTTGGAAATAAAAAGAGGGACAAAAAAAAGTTGCTGTTCATAGTGCGGTGACATTTTTACCATGCCCAAGTTTGAACATATTTCTGTTTTTTTCGGTTATTATAGTTTCGATACTGAAGGTGAATTGCCCTTTAAGTTGTGAGATTGCATAAATATGGCAGCCCCCTCATAGAGGAACATTAGGAATCAGATAAGTAATGTTAAAACATTGGCCAAACACTTTTATGGCAGAATGCAAATACTATGTTATGCTAGATGTAAAAATGGTTTAATTTCTGGTGTTAGTATCTCTTTAAGGTTTTTTTTTTAAATATAGTAATATAAATTCTCTTTTAAATCAGTATGATATATAAGTAATATTTTCCATGGAGCAGAATGCTAACAGTAATATTATGGATGTAGATCATAATGGGACAACATCACTAAAAGTAGAACCTGTATTTGTAATGTATGGTCACTCCTGCTTTACATAATAAATGACCCCCCAAAATATAGTACAGTATTAACTCCAATCTTGGGGATACAAGAATGGTGCTGTGACTGACATTTTTCATATTTAGAGCTAACAAAAAAGAGTGAATATGTTTATTTTTATACACTGAAAACATAAAATAAGACATTCCTACTCATGGTTGATCTGACTCTTAGGTGCCTTGACATCAATGTTCTGTCAAAATTCACGCTGCTGAAACACAATCCATGTTGATGTTATAGAGGTGGTTGTTATTCACATTTCATTCCTGATTTATTGGTTTTTAACCAGCTCCTTATGCTTAACCACATGAAAACAACTAGGTGCAACTCAAGAAAATACCACATATGGACAGCCATCACAGTGGAGAGGGACAAAGATAAGGATTTGTTCCATGAAGTGCTAAATGAGTGACAACATTCAATATGTTTTGAAAGTCATTGAAATCTGAATCCTCCTGTACACTGTTTCAAAGCTAGTGAAGTATGATTCAAGGATAGTGAAGTAAGAATAGTTTTAGTTTCATAATTGCAATAGGGGTAGAAACTGTAGAAAATGCTAGAGCACTGGAAGGATCATAAATGCACCCTTTAGTGCACATTCTAAAATCATTTGTGTCTCTACTAAAACTAAATTCTAAACAGCATATTTGTTACCTGCTATGCCAATGTGGGGCCTATGTCCCTGCTAGAACTTCATTGGCAGTCTTCATAGCTAAATAGCAACTAATTTACCTGCTTCACCTACTAAAAAACAAAAGATGCAGCACCCATTAAAACAGAAGCAAACACAGCAACTCTAATTTAGGTTATTTTATGGAGATGAATCAGAATATAAAAAAGAGAATTTAGGAGGGTGTAGAATATATGAGAAAATGTATGAGCACAAATTTTGGAATCCCTTATTTGGTGAGTCCTACCTTCAATGATCCTGGATTATTGTGCATCTTTTCTTTTTTTGGAAACTGTAACTGAGACAGGTTTGGCTATACACACACACACATATCTATCTACAGTATCAAGCATGCACTATACTTAAATCATTTCTCCCTTTATTTGGGAGACCATTCTGGTCCATGCTTCCCATGGACCCTCCCAAATGCATGGAAGAGCTAGGGAAGAGCGTAGACAAAATATTCAGATGTATCTCAAAGGAATCATATTTTTTCCTTATTAGACATGGTTCTTTGGAATCAGAGAAAATTGCAGGTTGGACATCAAAACTTTTAATTTTTCAGTATTTTAGGGAAATGGTTGGCTAGTAAAACTGGATACACTTCACTCATCTCTACTAACAATCTGGTATTAATTCCAGCTGCTTGCTACAGCTTTTTTCTGTGAAGATCAGATCAAAGGGCTGGGATATATTGGACCTGCTGTGCCTTGTTGACTTTTGAGCATTTTTCACGGTTGCTAAAATGAATTGGTATGATTACAGGATAACACATTTCCTGTGGTCTTCATTCGGAGCAGCAATAAAGTATTCACTCAGAAGCATGGAGAAGCCTCTGACATGTTTGTACAGGCTTTCAGATGAATTATTTGACAAGGCATGTTAGGTATCATCTGCAGTGACCTCAGTAGTTTCAAACCAACAGTTCTACTGGGGATAATTTATTAAGGAACAGCATCATTATTTTGGGCGCATATTTTAGTGGAGCTGTGAAGCACCAGTTGCATGCTGCTATGTACAATATTTGGGCTACACAGTAATGCACAAAGAAGAAGCTTTTGCTGCCAATTGGTAGCATAAGATGTTTATTAACACCAAACACACAGCAAAACACACTGGGGGTCATTTATCAACACTGGGCAACTTTGCCCATGGGCAGTTACCCATTGCAACCAATCAGATTACTGCGTTCAATGATCTACTTGCAGCTGGTTTCAAAAAGCTAATCACTGATTGGTTGCTATAGAGAACTGCCCATGGGCAAATTTGCCCAGTGTTGATAAATGAGCCCCACTGCCTCATTTACAAAGTGTCGGACAGGGTGCAAATGCAAAACATAGGATATACTTTGTTCTTTGGGACCAGGTATTTCTAAAAAGATTTTCACTCCCTCTTCAATACAGCTATGCCAGCATTCAGCAGCACTATACTAACAATGGCTGTGCTGTAGAAGGCATTTAGGTGCTCCTATCCTGCCTCCTAATAGATGTTTGAAATAAGGATTGCCAGCAGGCGAAGGTTGCAAAGAAGCCATGTCCTTACGACCACCCTATGCTAGGTGCTAAGGACAGGACTGCCTTGGATCCACAGGCACTGCACAATATACACACTCTGTAGGACACTAATGGGCCTTCATAAATAAGACCTACAATGTGCAATCAATTAAAGAAAAAAATATACATATACATTTCCATGCATAGAAATGCAACTGGAAATGTCACATATTTTGAACAGTTTTCTACATTATATTCATAGAAATAAATAACTGTGTAGCACATATATACCTAAAAATAAAAAAAACACTGAAACAGTGAAAAAGGGCATATGAATGTTCATGGCTGACACTTCAGTTTGTGCAGCACAACACAGTGTCTGCTTCTTATATGTCATATAGGGCCCTAAACAGTAGGTCATTGCAATAAAATCAAACCATTTCGCAATTTACACATTTTGATGAATTCAACAACAAACTACCAAATTGCAGGTTAAACAGGTCGATAACCAATATGCAAAAGATTTCAAAACAAATGTGTCATGTAGAGACCTGTAAAATGACTTGGCTGACACTTTAGCCCTCGCAAACACACATTGTATGTCTTGTAAAAGCCCATAAACAATAACCCTTGAAAATAACATATTTTTGTTAAAAACAGTTTCCTTGCAAATTCAGAATGGGAATGTTTTCTTTGTAGGCAAAAATACCAAACCTAATTCTTTGGTATATTTAATAAATATTACAAATTTGTCTGGGCATCTTTCAGTTTCTTTTTGCCAAGTTATTCTTGCAGTCAAAAATTATCCAAACTACGATGCCTCAAAATATGAATAGGGTACATGAAGTTAGATACTATACTTGGGCATAAAATGAAAGACTCTACATTGTTCTGCTTGCTTGGCTCCTCTTTACTGCCTTATCTGCCAATACACCATGCACTACTTGATATGATGCACTTGTTCCCTAATTGCTGTTTTTCAGGAGGTCTGGACCATTACAAACATTATCTACCAAGATCACATCATTTATATCCTCTTTGACAGATTTCAAACCTCAATGACGTCCTCATAAAGTTTGCAAATAAATCGATTTTGAGAACATGCACAATGTATGTAATACAATTGTAAAGTTCTTTGTGTGCCAAAATGTTTAAAGAAACTCAGAGTAAGTGTTAACTCTAACCTTTGCTTATAGATAATAGGTGATGTAATATTTGCCAGCAAATGATTTTACATTGCGAACAGCTTTAAACATTTGCAAAATGAGACTTTGTTTGCAATTTCAATTACATTCCTCCTTATAGGTTTTTCAGGTTTCTGCCACACAACTGCAACAGAGAGTCAAGTGAGGGATATGGGGCAAGTTTATTATCCCCACAGTGTCTGTTGAATATACCCATCAGTAGGGTTTATTTACTAACGCAAACTCAAACACAATTACAAAGCACTCAAATCAATACATAATTTAAAACAAAAATTTTATTTAGTGGGAATGTAATTAAAAATCACAAGCAATGTTTAAAATGGTGTTTTAGTGAATGTTCACTGTTCACAATGTGAAATCATTACCTGGTGAACCGTTCTAGAGTTTTGTTAAATATCTTGTAGCAAAATATGCTGTGTGCTTGTGAAATTATTTTACATATGCTGTAAATGTTTGCAAAACCCATTTGGTCTACAACTTTCCGAGGAAGTCTTTGAGTTCTGTAATTGGTCAAAAAGGATGAAATGGTCATTGCAAACATTTTTTGTGCTAGCAAAACATATTAGTTTCTCCCAGTAGACTCAATTCAGAAAGGTATTAGTACCTGATTCACTTGTTGAAGTTCAAGTGCAGTTGAAGTTATCTTAAGGTAACCATAGTACTACCAGGCTGACTGTCAGTCCTCAAACACCCAAACCTTACTTATAATACTTGCATTAGCTAGTCATTTTCTGTTGATACCTATAGTTTTTGCTAAACAGAATTTTAATCCCAAGAAATACACAAACTTTCAACAAATCTAACCATTTAATATGTTCCATTTTCATGCACTACTGTCGAGTTAGTCTATAGCGTATGGTTTTTAACCACTATCTGTGGAGGAACCTTGGTTTGTATTTTACATTATTCCTATGAATGTTACTCCTAAACAAATCAACATGACAATAATTGTTCATAGATGATAATATTATAAAAGGATATTTCAGTATTTCATATGGCCAGGGAATAACTTGGACTGCTGGTTACTGTTAAATGGCTCAATGTCCTTTCAAAGGCTTCAGTAAGGAAATTTACATTGTTCTATTGTTGAACTGTACTGATCAATGTAATAGAGATCAACAGCTCCTTCTATAAAGTGCCACTTTAGTCAAGCAGGAGTGACTGCACTGGCCTTTCTTTGATCACTATTTCACTTGGTTGCCCGTTATCATCATCTGGAATTTACAAAGTCATAACATCCAATTGTAGACATGGAACCAAAATGATAAAGCAAATTAAAGTTGTGGAATTTTTTTTTTATATTTCTCTGCATTTTTCTTTTTATTTCTGAATTTGAATAATTATTGCAAGCCAGTTTCATCAAATATACATTGTCCCTATATGAACAATATATGCACATAACATCGAGAAGCACATTTATCAAACGTCGAATTTCAAATTCATGTGAGTTTTTTTAAAATTCCCCTAAACACAGATACATTTGAACAATTGAAAGTTATTATTAAAATTGAATGATTCAAATTCAGAAAATTTTAATTGAATTAGAATCTAATCTGATCAAACTCGATTCAATGTCAGGAAGGCTACACACATCTCCAATTTGATCCCTTGACCTCTCCCATTGACTTAAACAGCCAAACCACAGTCCTACCCTTCCTGAAAACACCTACACTTATATCTATTTCCCCTTTTATGTTTCCCACTAGGGCAGCTCTTGCATGCCCACAAGCTGTGAAATGAACCTCCGACCCATTGCCTCCAAACCCTCCTTTTTACCCCCCCCCCAAGGTCAGGAAGGTGGGACATCATTTGCTCATCAATGAATCCACGAGTTAATGCCCCCACTGTTTCCTGTCTATACCCTATAACACCACTATTAATAAAAACAACAATTTCCATCTCCTAGAACTATAACTTTTAGGCAAGAACCCATTCATCCCCAGGCCTTGTTTCATAAATGTACACAATGTTTATGGTTTTTCAAGTCTATTTCATTTATATTAGGGGGCTTAGTTATAACTGGTCAAAGTACCACATTTTGATGGTTTTCGCTGAAGTTAAAAAGTAATCAACAAGCAATCCAAGAAAAAATTACAGGGAAAGAGCAATTCTTGTAATTAACAAAATGTAAAATGTCATCCGAAATACTGTTACTGAAATTACAATACCTTTTATACCTTTTTATATCTGAATGCCACTGACATAGTTATAAATAATTACCTTGGACAAAAATGATTCATATATATTTATTTATTAGAATTCATTTTTTGGCTTTTTCTGCTCACAGCTGCAAATGCTCTATTCTTGTCAGGGGATATTGACCCTGTCTTGTGTTTTATTTAATAGCCACTCTGTAGTTGCTAGTGTAGTTAACTGATAGCTACCAGATAACAGTTCCGATTTGAAGCTTCAGAGCTGCAAATAAAATAATGAAAAAGAATTAAAAAGATCAGATGTTATTTGTCTCAGCATTTTGCTTTTTGTAAGCCATACATTTGAGTAAATATTTTCAAGGAAGCGAAAACAAAAAATAATACAAAACACAGATATGACACACATTTGAACCATTTGAAAGCTTAACAGTAGAATTTACAAGGTTTGTAAGCATAGAAACTTTTTTTGCAGAAAAGGATGATCTCGATGGTTCTGTGGTTGAATAAAAGCTATCAAAACTACCCATATCCTCCTTCTCAAGTTGTACCTGTATAAAATGAAGCAGTATTGTTGGTTTAGGTGCTTTATCTTGCTTTTCTAACATGACCCCATTTGTCCTTGACCCATAATAAATGGTCCTCTAAGAAAGATGGGATGCATTTGTACATTATATCACCAGAGAGCTGGAAGAAAAGAAGACAAACAATAACTACCTGTTTTCAAAGCCACCATTGTAAGTGACAACCAGAAATTATTTCACATTTTTTCTGCTCTGCTGTGTTAATACAGAGGCCATACTGTGATAGGACAATCTGTTTCTTTGACCTAGTTATTGGACCTACTGCATGTAACCGTATTTACCTGACCTTCTCATGTGAAGGTGGAACTTTTATAGAAGAAATTCTTCACTGCACATGGCATTTTCATTCTGAAAGCATCTTTGATGCTATGGTATATATGCTATGTAACTTAATTTATAAATTGTAAGAGTCTTTAAATATATAAATAATATAAATATTTTTCACTTGGTATACACACTCTGACCGGTCTTAACTTGACAGCGGATGCAGGTACAAATATAGCATACAGTTCATTAGAAGAATCCGAAACAAACGTATTTATTGTAAATGAATATCCAATGTTTCAGCCCACATTAGGGCTTTTATCAAGGACCTTGACCTACATTGTACAGAGGTAAAGTTTTCCTTTACATAGGGATGATGAATAATGGGCAAATCCTTATCAATGAACTGAAGTTATATTTATGACATATCTGAATGCAGATAAGGACAGCGATGTGCAATGTACTTACTGTGTACAAATGTATTTTATTTTAATTGGTTCACAGAATTTTCTCAGCAATATGTACATAATTTTTATAGCAAGTAAAAAGACATGTACTGTAAGTGATTGCAGAACAGGGACAGCCTCAATGCAATATCAAGCTGATACAATCTTTAGAAATACAAGCTAAAAAGGTAAAGAAAGAAATGCAATTTCCTTTTCATCTGGATGAAAGTTTTTTTTTTACTGCTGCTATTTTCCCTCATTGTCTTGTTTAAGTTGATATTATTAGGAAAGCTCAGCTTCAAAGAGAAAAAGTCTTCACTTCTAGATTATTCACTTCTTCGCACTTTGATGAATCAGCTCTAGACTCTCCACTTGGCATAATATCGACTCCCACTCTGCGTTTTAGCCATCTCGCTAAGCACCTTTAGAACTTGATAGGCTTTACTGGCAACTTTGTAAATGGAAATGTATATGTTCAATCCAGGCTGAGTAAAGCAACATTAAAAAGAATAAGAATGCTGCATTTCTTTGGAGAATGCACTTGCACCCACAAGTCAGCGAGATAATAATCATAATAAATAAACTACAGTCTATACGTATGTTCTCCAAATAATCTTTTGTGGAAATGGTTTTATTTATTCATTCTTGAGTTGAGTTGAGGTATCACATATACAGGGTCAGTAACATGTATTTTACTGTATTTAAACAGTGCCACTCTAGAGCTCAAAAAGGTCATATTTTCCCATGAAGACAAATTACTGTATTGCAAAACAAACCCCTTCATATCAATAAAAATATTACGTATGTGTGTGAATGTCCTTTCCCTTTGCCCAATGAATTATGATGTTAAAGGTGAAAACCCTTTTATAGACAACACGAGGGATCACAAACATTTTCCTGGAAAAATCCAAGTGTATGTCATGAACCTTCTGTTGTCTTACAGTAAGAACTGATAAATGATCTGTCCCTAGGATGCCAGAAGCCTGCTTTGGGTTTCACCCTACAATTCATACAGCTTAATATTCATTTTTTGTAGAACTCATTAGAGCAAGTTCTACTGTACCCATCTGTTCCACTGGATCCCACTGACATTACTATTTTTTTGTGTAGGTTTGGATTATAATTGTTAGTCTGTATGATCTCACAACATCTCCAACTTTTTTATGGACATAAATGTATGCATGCATTATTAGTAGTGTTTACGCACATTTATAAAGCACCAACATATTCTGCAGTGCTGTAAAATAATGGGTACCTACATTAAACATACAGATTACATACAAAAATACTGCCAATAACCCATACTAGATGCATACCCTCACAATCTATTGTAGCAATGTGTGAATCTGACCCGTTTCACTTTGCCGAAAATGTGCGAAATGCCAAACTCTTTGAAATGCGATGGGCTTTTTTCATGCAACAAAATTCAAGCTGCGCAGTCTATGTGTGTTTTCCCCCTGGCTTGAGCAGAGGCATGCTGGTGAGGGTAAGTCAGTCATGGGTTTTCTTTTTCATTTTGTTCCTTATTTGCTGGCTGTTGATTTCCTTTTATTAATTTTGCTTAAGGTTACATTGCAATTTATTGCTTGTAAATAATTAAAGGCAATGTAAATGTGAATCAAGACACTGTTAAAGGGTATATAAACCCACACTTTAAGATCTAGAGGATCTAGAAATTATCTTATTGTACATCTTTATATACATCACTCCACATCGAAACTCCAGCCTTGTATGAAAAGCAAGAACTGATATCAAGTGAAGAACAAATCTGTCAAGGAAACCGCTTGTAGTTTTTCATCTTTGAAGCGAGAGTGGTATGAAAGATGCAGAATTATTGGTAGAACATTTCTGAAAAATTTCCCAAAGATATAAAGGGTCATTTGTGAAGCAGAGCATAGTGTGCAAAGTGCAAAAAAAAGCTAAAATTGGAAATTTTTGCATCCTATGTTCAGCTCTTATGAGTGGCCACTTGAATAGAGCACAACCCTCTACTCACCCTCCAACTTGTGCTGAAGAAGCAGCAGGAGGTGCACAACATAGGCAGTAAGGACCACCAGACGTTGTTCTCGGCTCCTTAGAAAACTGGTGTAGCATTCTCTGGGTATTTGTTAGATGAGCACTAAGGAATGCTCCTTACGCCCTGTGGACTGTAAACGACTCTTCAATCTATTTTCATTATAGTTATATATATATATATATATATACACATATACACATATAGTATGAACAGTTGGTATTTATAATCAATTATTAGGGGATGTTACAGATTTCTCCAGTTTGTTAGGTTTCAACCCTGGTTGTTACTTGTAATTTATACTTTAACTGATATAGCTAACCATTGAAGAACATTTATTAAAAAAATACACTGTTGTAATTTTGATTAATAATACAGATGAAAGACAGTTCAGTTTAACAGAGGCCATGGGGTAAACAACATAACTCAAGAAGGCTTTACTTCTTTTATTCTTCTTCCAATACTCCCAGAAGATCTGCAGTACATTCAGCAACAATAATTTAACTGTGCCAAAACCTTTTAGTTGAAAAGATAATTAATGATATATTAAAATTAATCGTATGTGCTCAAAACACTCTGCTGTGATCTGTGCTGCCACTCAGAAAGCCTTAAGACATGAAACATGACACCACTAGAATGACTGACCAGAGTATGAAATAAACACATGACACTCCAATCACACTAGATCAACCAGAAGATCCCCCAGAAAATATCTTGCAATAACAGCAAATGGGATAAATATGGACAAACAGGACAGCATAGTGTAATAATTTATATAGTATAGTATTTTCTAAATAATTCCACATCTCCCATGTAGGCTACTCACCGGAGTGTAGAATAGAACAGACGTGTATACTGTAAAAGCTAACTGCCCTCTTTGTGGTCACCACCAGAATCCTTTTTTCCTACACAATAAAGCTTCTGTACACTAGGGGGTAAATTCACTAAAGCGTGAAGCATCTAATGCTAGAACGTATTTGCCAGCGTGACGTCATTTGGCAACTTCGCTAATTTACTAACAGTGTCCCTGGTGAAAATTCGCTAGTGAAGTAGATAGACTAGCACAACTTCGCACCCTTACTCCAGGCGAAGTTGCGCACTGTCGAAGGGATGTAACTATGCTAATTCACTAAGATGACCTAGTTACCTCTTGCACTAGACTTTACTTCGTCAGGTCAGACCTGGTGAAGTTCAATACAATAGATAGGAGTTTGAAAAAAAACTTGAAATTCCCAAAAAAACGCTGGCGTCTTTTACTTTTTTTTAGGGTGCTAGTCTGAAAAATAGCGTAATTGTTTTTGGGGTAACCCTCCTTCCCCCCTACATTTCCTAACATATGGCAACTCAACTATACAGTGGGCACATGTACGCTAGTGCATTTTCGGCAATTAGTGAATTTGGCCCTGGGACTTAATATGATTAATTTACTACTTGTGTGCACTTTGTGAACAGAACACCGAAAGTTGTTTATTTCTGTATTTGTGGGGGTAACACATTGATAGGTGTCATATCATAAAATATTGGTGTCACCTGGCATGTCACACACAAGAAAGTAATGTGAAAAAACGCAAGGCACAAAGTTGTACATGGCTACCTTATGGCCATAAGAATCTGTAGTGGATATCATATCGCAGAAACCAATGCAACAACTGTCACTCATTGCAAATATCTAGAAAAATAAGGCTCCCTGTGCAGAAGTAATCATGCAATGCATTTTAATGGACATTTGTGGAAGTAAGTGTCAACCCTATCCATTAATACTGTACAACCACACCAAACTGTTCATATTGTGTCCCTTGTTTATGAATTTATTGTAAGTCCCCTGTTTGTTACAATATTATTGTAAGTGCTAGCGCTATATAAACAAATGATGTTATAATGCATTTGAACTTTAAGCATTCTGTTAGCGAAAAAAAGCAGCAGTTCCACATTGGCACATTTATAGAGTTTGTGTGTCCAGCAGAGTAAGCTAATGTGAGCCAGCTTATCATAATATCGCCCACACTGTGTGTCAATAGAATTCCCTCCAACCCATCTTCCCATTTACAGAAAACACAGTGTATCAGTTCGTCCACTCACCAACTGCTGGGCCCAGTTGTCTGACCACCTGCAATGTTTGTTTAAAATTTGTCAAAATCCTGAAAGGCGTGGATAATGTGGAATAATAATATATGTGTTCCACATTAAACCAAACCAGCCTGTCACACAGAGGAAGAAGCAGTTGCCAAGTTTTGGAATTCGCTTTAGGAAACGATTTTCCTCTTCTTCAAAATCAAGCAGTGTAAAAGAATTTGGTGTAAGTATGCAAAATACATTGTGCTGTACAGCAGTGGGGATATGAATGATTGTTAGCTATGGATACAGACAGACTATAAAGGATGTTGTGATATCTATTAGACTTCTCTTGGATGCTCCAAGCTTCTTACAATTCTTACAATGCATTTTCCACAAAACAAAGCACCCATTCCATTTAACCAGGCCCCCAAGAAGGATAACCATGTGTCAAGGGCAAGGGATCATAGCCATTCAGTAATTGAGAACTATAACTTCCAGCATCCTGAGTCAATAAGGAGCTAGCTGGGAATTCTGGGAACTGCAGTTAAATCTTGGAGGACTGCCAACGAAATATTTCAAACTAAGGTTTTGCCTGACAACCTTGCAAATTTCTACACAGTCCCCTCAAAGTAAAAAGAAACATTTTGGGTAGGACAATTTGACTTTATAAAATGTTAACTGGTGTATTTTGTGTAGTGGCTGCTAACCGTTTATTTTGGCAGGCTGTATTTCTGGGGAATTCTCGCTTCAGAGCTATAAGACTTCCGATTAAGTGAGATGGGTACATAGAAGACAGTCAGATAAAACCCTGAAGAATTGCTGCAGCCAAATGAGGCCTGTAGAGAACATCTGCTGAATTCATTAGGATGGTTTGATTGGCCCATGTTATACAAAGATGGGATAGAGTTTCATGCATTTTCTGTGGGAGTCCAGCTTGGATTTCAGCCTGATGATTTAGTCAGGTGTAAGCATGAAGTTTCCAATTTAAAGAAATAAATCTAAAGTGATTTTATTACCCTCTGTTTTACCCTGACACCCTCCTTCACCCCAACTCCTTGTCAAAACACATGATGTGTTTATATAGGCCACACTGTTACAGATTGCTGTGCAATATAGTGGAAGACATAAAATGCATCCTAACTCTATAGGACTCCCATATTTTATCATTGGCATTTTCCATTGCTCTGCAGTCATTTTGTCGTCTTCCTAAATTCTTTGCATTCTGTTACTTGAAACATGTGCTCTGAAGCACAGCTGGGTATCCTGTACTAAAAAAGCACTCATAATGGAAACCGTTTTTCAAACTAGACACATTTGTTTCAAATCACTTGCCGATGTTTTCAACTCAGTAGTCGAGTGCAATACCTTGAATTTACTGTATTATAAACTGTGCTAAAGAAAAAGAGCCTGTCCATGCTAGAACCACAATAACCACAGTAACTTACAACCCTACAAAACCCAATCCAATAAGCACATAATATATGCACAGCTGCTACTCTGCATTTTGACCCTGTGTCTCATAATGGCATAATAACAGGGAATACACACATATATTGAATACGGATATAAGTACACTAGTAATTCAAAACCAGGGGTTTATACAAATGTCAAGGTAGTGGATAGGACAAAAGTAATACTATATAGTAAATACCATTTTTAAGAATCACAGCTACAAAACACAAGTTATGCAGTATGTTAAAGCAGAGTATAATCAGTGCATTTAAATACACTGAAGCTATTTTATTCGTATATGTCATCTCAAATATATTTTAACACTAAGTCAAAGGAAAAGACAAATCCAAGATTGTTGTGTTAAGGGAACTAAGGGGTTAAACAAATTTACTCACCCTGTCCTTATTGGAAAGCACTTGTAGCTATCTGGGTACAGCATTATGACATGTTGCACTCTCTCTCTTTTACCTTGGTGCTCACAGACAAAAATGGAGTTTAAAGGGACTCCAAGCTGAACTATACTTTCCCCTGGTGATGGTCGGATAAATTCGGCAGACACAAATTTGTGGCGAATTTTTTTGCGCGGCAAAATTATTCAGATGCCCATTGACTTTAATGCATTTGGACCAAATAGTCGGCACATGTCAAAATTATTTTGACGACCATTGACTTCAATGCATTTTGCAAATTTTGCAGGTATCTGCCCAATGCACATTAGGATCTTTTTGTTTGTCTCCAGATGCTACAGCTTGGCCGTTGTTACATGGGGAACCACCCCACAACCTGCTTGATGGCACACAGCTAACCAGTTTATCTACATACTATGACAGTTGCTACCCTAGAACTAATTACAAGCTCTCATTCATGGGAGTCACTTTCATCACTTCCACTAAGTTGTCTGTTATACACTAAATGGCAGTGTGTTGGAAGTTTCCTTAAAGGGCACCTATTGGTTAAAAATGATAACAGTAGATTTTTTAAAAAAAAAGCCCCTGCTAGCGCTATGCTACTCGCACAGGGAGGGAACTCCTGGTGCGAGCAGCCATGTCCGCTCACTCCCATGCGCATTGTTTGTGTGACATCACATGCATGTGCATAATGAAAAGCGGCCTCGATTAGGGACCACTTTTCATTATTGCCATGTGAGTGAGCGGACATGGCTGCTCGCACTGGGAACTCCCACTCTGTGCAAGTAGCATAGTGCTGGCGGGGGGCATTTAAAAAACAAAAAACTACTGTTATCCCCAACCGGAATGCTGGCTCTACCAGCCCACACCTTTTGTTGGGGATAACATTTTTAACCAATAGGTGCCCTTTAACTGTGAAGGATCTAGGGGTTTTTGTAGATAACAAGTTGTCTGATTCCAGGCAGTCTCATTCTGTGGCCACTAAAGCAAAAAAAGTTCTGTCTTGCATAAAAAAGGGCATAAACTCAAGGGATGAAAACATATTTTGCCTCTTTATAGGTCTCTAGTAAGACCTCATCTGGAGTATGCAGTGCAGTTTTGGACTCCAGTCCTTAAGGCTAAGGCCAGACGGGGAGATTCGGGGGCATTTTTCGCCTGGCGACTTCTCGCCGCGACTTGTAGCCCCCAAATCTCCCCGAGTAGCCAAGTCCTGGAGCGCACCGGCATTGCTTGAAAACGCCGGCGCCTATTCACACGGAGCGGCGCGCTTTTTGAAATCGCTCCAAATTGACTCGCGAGGCAATTTGGAGCGATTTCAAAAAGCGCGCCGCTCCGTGTGAATAGGCGCCGGCGTTTTCAAGTAACGCCGGTGCGCCCCAGGACTTGGCTATTTGGGGAGGTTCGGGGGCTACAAGTCGCGGCGAGAAGTCGCCAGGCGACAAAATGCCCCCGAATCTCCCCGTCTGCCCTAGCCCTAAGAGGGATATAAATGAGCTGGAGAGAGTGCAGAGACCTGCAACTAAACTGGTTAGAGGGATGGGAGTTTTATATTATGAGGGTATGTTGGGGTTATTTTCTTTGGAAAAAAGGCCCTTGTGGGGGGACCTGATTACACTTTACAAATATATTAAAGGACAGTAAAGACAAATAGCAGGGGAATTTTTTCCATAAAGAGGAATACCGCACATTAGCCTGAACCTATAGACTAGAAAAAATGCACTAGCATTTGAAGCAAAGTAGGTGGCTCTTCACAGTCGGGTGATATTGTGTTGGCTGATTCTGGTAATTAATTAATGAGTGGCTTGGATGATTTCTTGGACAAACATAATATCAAAGGCTATTGTGATACTAAACTCTATAGTTAGTATAGTTAATGGTATATAAATATATATGTGAGGGGTATGGAGGGGTGCGTGTATGGATGCTGGGTTTCATTGGGAGGGGTTGAACTTAATAGACTGGTTTACCTTAGTGCCCTTATTCTATTTACTGAGGCCTCCTTTCTTAGATTTTCAAACAGAATCCATCTTGTCCACAGAATGCAGTCCAAATAGATAACTCCAAATCAAACTGACTTGGACAGATCCACTTACCAGTGGAAGCATGTGTTTTTGCAGTAAATATCTCATACCTATCTGAAGATTCTGAAATCCTGGCACCTAAAACACTCCTACCCTGATATTACCTATATGCATAAGGGCAATGGACGATGGGGAGATTTGTCACCAACGATAAATTTGCTCTACTGTGGGAAAAAAATCTTCTGGAAATGCTTCTCCACAGGCAATAATTGAAATCACAGGTGGTAGAACCTACACTTTGTGTAACAACTTTGGAAAAACAAAGCAATGCATAGGTTTTGCCACAAGTGATTTCAATTATTGCCAGTTAAGAAGCATTATGCATGGCACCACCTAAGGTAAAAGCAGATGCCCTACTCTTTTAACACATTTACATTAGCATTCCATGAGAATGGGCATCCTACAGACAACAGTAAGAATTGTTTGAATTGGGTTTATTTATGCAGTCGCTTAGGTTCCAGAGGTGGCAGCATTGTGTTGTAAAGTGGTGGGAGGAAGGGAGCATACAGTTCCATAAACAGTACATAAAACAAAAGACCAGCACAACATATTTTTAGGATGCCTCCTTCCTGAAGAATGTTCACATGTTGAAGCATTTGTCTTTTTTGCCTTAATTAAAAATGAAACCCTACAAAAATGTTTTTCTTTCTTCATTACCAGTTTATTCCCACCCCTTTTGTTCCCTGACAGTACCTGTCAAAATATGAGACATGCTTCTAGAGACAGGTCAAGGAGAGGAGATTTGTGTGCTGGGTTTTTCATGAATTGTTTCAATTAGCCTTTGTTTTACTCTCTGATTCTGATATTTGCCAACGAAAAGGCTTCGTTTTACATCTAGCAAACAAAGCTTATTTCAGAATTTCAGTGTTCTAAGAGTCATTCTAACTTACCTTGGATGGAAAACAAACAGTGGAGTGTGTGTTTTACAAGACAAATACATTCTTATAAAGTCTGTTATTATTCTGTTTAATACAGTAAAGCCTGTTCAATATTCAATAGTTTAATTGTTTAATAAACACCTTTAAATTAAGAATTTACATGTCTATAACATGTAACTTCATTATAATTAAATTCAGTGTTTAAATCATGTAAGTCTTTTGTACTTTTTATCCACGCACTAAAGTAAATTGATATCTAATAATACATAGAATATTATCATTCATGTGATTATAGTTCATCTGGATCCTCATCTTTTGTCAAGGTCAGCCTGAGATTCCAGCCTATATATTTCTGAATACATTCTTTATTATTATCTTTTATGCAGTGCAGATATTGTTCATCATCAGTATAAGGTTCCTACTACATTCACACAGCACACTATAATCAGGTTCATCAGGAGCCAATAAATCTCACTGTATGTTTTTTTGGTATTTGGGAGATGACTCTTATCTCCCTATACAGACATGGGGAGAACATACATACAGTGCCCTGGTTGGAACTGAACTTAGAACCCCTCGGTGTTGCAAGACAGTAAACTATTGACCTATTTGTATTTGTAAAATTCCCATGATACTTCAATTGTGAATATCAACATTTTGGAATATATACACATTACTGACTGCATTTTATTATACCTAACATACTTATGTATTATATTATACCTAACTACTAATGTATTCTTCCAAACAGCGACAAAAGGATTGACTGAGAGAGAGAACTCAATGCTGCTCTTGTATTTCAAAATATATTATAATAAGTTGACCATATCATTGCTTCAACTGGGGGTATTTGCATTGAAAAATACACCCCCCCAACTGAAAAATCTAGCAAAGTCTCTTGCAGTCTAGTCTTCAGTACAGCTCTCTTTGGCAGAAGCAAGAGAAAGCAAACTGTGTATAAATCTGAAGATGAGGAACAGAAAACACATGAGGGAAACAAGGTGAGTGGAGAACAGGGAGGAGACATACTGGGAACAGGCAAATATAAAGAAACGTCAATGAAGAGGTCAGGACCAGTCCCAAGAGCCTCCAGTGGCTCACATGGTAAGTACAAGAGTCCCGGGTACAGTATCAATGTAGTCTCTATTCTGATGCCAATATATGTAAACAGCTATCTCTATTATATAATAAAGTTGCTCCATAATATTAAGAGCTTGACACAGGGAAAACAGTAATTTGTGTGTCAAGTTCCATCAGATATTAAATATAGATTGAGTGCATTTGTTATGATCTGTTTAGCAAGTACTGCATTGCTCATAAGACATTTGATATTACAAAGCAAAACAAGTCTTTTATGTTTCACTGACAGCAAACTGCGTTGCAATGTTATATGCATAGGTTAAATCATGTTTATTAAAATTCTACTATTGTGCATAAAATGAAATATTCAGAAGTAACAACAAACAACCAAACACAGTTGCAGTTTTTGGACTTCTACAAAGTAATTTGTTTACATGAAAATTACATTACCACATGGTTGCGTTTCCAGTTCATAGTCTGTGTTTTATGTTTTAAAATATATTTACAGTTGCAATTTGAGGAGGTCATAGCCATGCTAGATTAAACGTTACTGATTATTCTAAAGCTAAACACGTTAGTTGTCTGAGCAAGGATGAAAGAAGAATGCATATAATGCAGTACTATATTTGCAGGGCAACTAAGCCGATACAGCAAGACTGGTTGATGATCAGAATATACAGACTGCACTGGTTCTGTGGATACAAATCTACATAGTCGGCAGCTGCACTACAGGGAAACAGACAAAGTTCTAGGAAGTAAGGTCGGGGTATGACTGTTTCCCTGCAGAGCAGTTATGGGCAGTCTGACAATTCCTATCCACAGCAGTAAATGAAGGGATAATTTCACTGCATACAGTCAGGTTTCTTATTAAAACTGTACATATTTTTTAACAGAAGTATATTGGAGATAGATTTCTTTTTCATTAAAGAAAGTAAAAATGGGATTTAATTTTTTTTCCTTTACATCCCCTTTGAGGTGAAGGTTGTTCTTATACAGGTACTCCATTTATGTAGATCATTTTCTATTTTCCAGTGGCCATCGTCTGAAAAGACTTTGTAAATTCTTCTTGTGCTTGAGAAGAAGGTTGTTCTTATACAGGTACAGGCGAAGGTTGTTCTTATACAGGTACTCCATTTATGTAGATCATTTTCTATTTTCCAGTGGCCAGCATCTTAAAAGACTTTGTAAATTATTCTTGTGCTTGCATGGGGTTCCTCTGGGTACTCCAGTTTTCTCCCCCCCTCTAAAAACATATATGCAGCTTAAAAGGATTCTGTTAAAATTGAATGTGTGTGTGTGAATGTGATAGGGACTTTAGAATGTAAGATCCAGTGGTAGGAATTATGTATAGTAAAGTTTGTGTGTGATACAAAATTTGATTTTATAAGATTCATAAGCAAACTTTTAATTTTACATATTTTAAATCAATCAAATCAATGGAATGGATAGATATGGCTGCTGCTACTGAAGAATTATATTATATTTACTCTTGTGACTGCCACTAATATAGTTGTGAGTGTGTGAGATTTTTCTGTTCAGTTTTAATTTCTATTTGCCCATTTATGCAGGAACATTTGAAATACTGGAAATATTTGCATTGGCAGTTTATGGATGCCAGAGTTCCATGACATTGTATGTTGTCTGGATCATGAAAAAGTACAGTGAAATAGTCATGCTGTAACCCTGAAACAGCAGTAACTAATGCTTACTGCAACCTCAATGCTAGAGAGCTCAGTGTAACAAGCAGGTCTGGACTGGGATAGGTCCTGGCATTTCAAGTATACAGAGACTCAAACAGCCCCCCAGCCCACTAAATATTTACTGACCATAGCATCGTACAGCAGCATCTCTGGCATGTGCAAGAACTCAAAGATTTCCAGTCCAGGCCTGGTAACAGGGTTTGTTTTATTGTCCAGTCTCCGGTTGCAGAATAATTTCTCCATGTCCTTTGGTGTAATGTTAATTAAAACATATCTGTTGAAGATATCAGGTTCTCTGTTCTGTTGATGCTGTCTTGGGATAGTTTTTTTTCATGTGCTTTCAGTTCACAAGTGTCAGCAAGATGAACATTAAAAAATAAAGTACAAAAATAAAGTTATCCTTTTTATCTGGTTTCTACATGATGGGAAGAAAAACAATTCCCTCAATATGCTATAATATGTGGAAACTGTCATTTTGCTTCAAGATACCTCTGAGACAAAAGTCAGAATGATTTACTTTGTAAATAAAACCAACTATTTTCTTTTACTCATAGAGTTGCCCATGTGGTGACACTTCCTTCCTTTGGGATGAGATGTAGTAACCCCCTCCATTTATCTGAAATGTATGTCTTCATTGAAAAAGCAGCAGTAGAAAATATGTTTGTCCATGAAGACAGTGGGGGTCATTTATAAAGTTCGCGCAGCGCATAATTGTTCGCAAATGGTAGTTTTGCCCATGCTTTTTCCTGAACGCTAAAATATTGCACTACTGTGCCCGTCCTTCCGGTTTTTGCGAATTCGCATTGTGAATGAATTTTCGCAAACAATTCGCAAACAAGACGGGTCTTTGCGTGAGTACAGGCACTTTGCGAGGTTGTTTTGCGCGAAAATAGCGTTAAAAGTAGCTTAAATTCGCAATTTGCGAAACAGTTTTGCGAATATTTTCTCCGCCACCAAAGTTGTGGCGCAGAGTGTTCGCAATTTGTGATTTTTGCCATATTTAAAAAGCTCCTATAGACATTCGCAATGTGAAAAACAAATTCGCAAATCTGTTTTCACACTCTTATTCAGCTTTATAAATATAACCAGGCGAAGGGCAAATTTATTCACTCTGCGAATCAATCTTCTCTGCGCGAAGTTTATAAATGACCCCCAGTGACTCTGGTGAGCTAATCCCAGGTTTTTATTGTTACATGTAAAAGAAAAACTTCCTATTTTTTCATTTATTCCAGGATATATGACTACAAGTTATAAAAGTACACATTCCAAAAATTCTGGGATTATAATGGATATGAAGAAACTCACTGGTTTCAATATTCATACCAGGGTACAGGGTATGGGACTGTATCCAAAAGAAAAATCCAGGAAAAAGCTGGAAAACTCTTTTAGCAATAATCACAAATGTTTATATATATTTGGGACCACGTCGTGACAGACAACTTTTTTAAGATGGTGTGTGGAAGTGTTGCCTTCTTAAAATAGGTTTGTAGTGGATTAAAGATGAAATGGTCATTACAAACTATATAATCAAGATATTAATTTATTAAGCACCAGCACTTTTTCACCGTGGTCTATTAGCACTAGCACTTTTGAATAATTAATTGTCCAGAATCTAACCATCAGGGCACAGGAATTGCAGGTCTTTCCTTTTTAAAATTGATACCTAGTCCTTTTAATGAATAAAGTGTTTAATTATACTATAGATATATTTTAGCCTTTAGATCCAAGTGGGGGTTATTACCTTCTGTCCTTTCTTTTTCTTGATTAAACTATATATTTGCATGCAGATAATGAACTTTTATCCAGCAAAAAAAAAAGATTTATAGAAAATATATTAAAAAATAAAATATTTTCTACAAAACCAAGATGGGTTTCGGTTTTTATAAATTATGCTTTTGTTTCATTCTAAGCGTGCATTTGCAAAATGTCACTATTACTCAACGTCAACAATAATACTTACATTTCCTGTATACAATTCATGAAAGTTTAAGTCAGAAAGATGCTAATATAAAATATGAATGATACTGTACCTGTAATGTATTTGATACTACAAACAAGTGGAGTTTAACTGAATTATGATACAAAGAACAAGGGAGTAAGGAAAAGTTGAAGAGTCAAAGAGGGTAAATCCTGACTGTATTGTGATACTAATGCACCTTGGCTGGTCATTTTGTCCACACTAAAAACTTCCTCGGCCTCTGTTTCTACACCCCATTCCTCATTTGGGTGGATAGAAAATAAGTGATAACAATACTAATCACAACTAAATCTAGATTAAGTGCCTCATACTAAGGTCTATTTAATAAACATTAGTTGTTAATGGTACAATTCCTAATTGAACAATGTTTCCAAGTGGTATAGTACTAAGTATTCTAGGTCGATTCAATTATATCATCTCTTTAATGATTTTATGGTGAGCATTACCATCCATGTTTGCAGATAACACAAAACTATGTAGGTTTATTTGAGTTGATTAACTCAAGGTTTGTCAGCCTTGCACAGGCTGTTGTTCACTGTAATATTATACAGGTTTTTTATATGGGACCATGTTTGGAAAATCTAGGAGTATTTTTGGATATTAAATTTACCTTTAACTACAATGCCTGTCAACAGCAGGAAGGTCCAGCAAGGTATTCTCTTTATTAAAAAGGGGTATCGATTCACTGGAGGATAGGGTGAGCTTTCCCTTTTACAAAACACTGGTAAAGCCTCATCTTGAATATAAGTCCAGTTTTGGTCTCCAGTATGTTAAAAAGGATATTCATGAAAATGAGAAAGTCTAACAGAGAACAATTGATAAAGGGTATAACAGGTCTCAGCCTGATCTCAGGTATCCCCTAAGCAACCCTGGGTAGGTGCATGCACAGTAAAGAACTACTTTGGCAATTACTATACTGTGCATGTGCCCAACTAGAACTGGCACTGGGGATATCTGGAAGCAGGAAAGAAGATGGCTATTGTACAATTTCATTGCATTTTTGACAGCTAAAATCTCAATCCCTTACACATTTTCTAAAAGGGAAGAGTATACTCAACCAGGTGGCTAGCTTGCTTTACCTGATTACAGATTGCCAGATACCCTGTACCAGGAAGATGGCAGTTAAGGACAGATAAAGAATTCAGGTAGCAGCTTTACCTCACAGTTACTACTGCTGGTACCTGGTGATCAGTTTTGACTGTGGTCTGTTTGTGTAGACTTTGCCTGTTCTCTCTATGTTATCTTGGGTTTTTCAGACTGAACCAATTCCCTTCCATAGTCCACAAAAAGTCTGGTACATGAATTGGCCCTTGATTAAGCTGATGCCATGGAACTAGAGATATGAAACCTCCACTGGGGAAAGGGCTGGTGTGAATCAAATCACTGTATTATGTCAGTGTTATGTAAATATAGGATAAGAGAAGGAATGAAAACAGTGAAATCATAAATATAAAGGGTCACATAAAAATAACAGGTACTGGTTTTGTAAATAAACTTAACGGAATATAGTGTATGCTTTCAACACACAATTTGAGTTTTAAGCACAAAACCATTTCTGGCAGACTTTTTGTTGTTCTTACCAACCTTTTGGTGCCCCCATTTTGCTTCCCAGCTAGGTCTCTTGTTTTGGGGAAGAGAGCATTCATACTACAGCTTTTATTCACTTATCAACATACACTCGATCTTTTTCATTTATTCATAAATGTGATCCTTATTGTGTAAGCACAAACTGTTAATTTTAATACAAGCTATGCTAAAATACATTTTACATTCCAAACCTGCTTTTGATGGTCATTTTCTTTGACCACAACAATTAGATACGCATGTAGCTGAATTCACAACTTAGAGGCCCATGAAGGCCGGGGCCCACGAAGTTTTTTCCCTGGTGTCTTGCTGGCCCAGTCTGACCCTGGTCATAAATGGACTGAAAATGTGCATAATTAAGAACACTATTAACATGTAATAATCTTCATTAGACAGTTATTACTCTTCAATTTTTAATTGCGTATAGGAAGGTGGCATAATCTTTTGATGCAAAACTTTTTGTCAGTAATAAGTGTTATTACATACACTGTGAACTGCAGAATAAAACATATGCAATCTTTTTCCACTCACAGATGACATTAATATGTAGAATTTGGGTTTGCAAGCGCTGTTTTAAATTTGCACAAAGAAAACATTTTTCATGAAGAGAAATCATTCTTTGCATAGCAAAATAACTTTGCTGACTTTTATGAAATTTAACTGATATAATAGAAACAATAAGGATTTTTTTTATCTCAATACAGATTTCAGAAATAATGTTGAAAGGAAATCAATTACAACACATCACACATTCCTCATGGATTAAACTTTGGCATATTTGCATTTGAGCATTTGACGATGCAGAATAAAACAATACTTTGCTCTAATCCTAAAACTCTGGTTAGTACCTGAAAATTCTTTCTGTTACAATTAATTTGTATGACTCAAGTAGGCCTTGTGCTCATAACCCACTTCCTAGATAAATTCACAATCCTGCTATATATGCTTAGCCCCCCCATAAGTCTGAAATGACTGTGAATAATTTTAAACCTAGTCTGACCCACTGAACATTTCTCATTTAGTTCCTTGACTCCTTTCTCTCCTAAAAGCCTACTGCAAAACCCTCTGAAACAAACCCCCTTGTTTTATGTATTCATTATCCCTCACCCACAGAATCACTAACATTTCTAAACCTTCCTAAAGACATCAAACAACACTTTAAAAACAAAGTAGATATTCTCATCCTTCCAAACAACAGTGAAGATCTAATCTAATCTTCCTCATCTGATTCTTTGTTTCTTGTGATCACCCTTTCCTGTTAGTATATTCTCAATTGACCCTAGTGCTTCTGGTCTTACACGCATTATCAATTTCTTTTTAGCTTGTGGACCTTTCCCTTCTTCATTCAAACATAATAAGCATATTCTGAAAATATCTACCAATGTTTCACTTATTGACGTCATTCATTTTTAGGTACATCCAAACATGTTCCTTGCACTTCCATATATTTGTGCTAAGCACCTATATATTCATCCAGTCCGCTCTGATAAATTGTGCATTATTGATGCTGGTTAACCCTGCAGCTACTACCACCTTGTACATGGCAATAATTCCATAGCAGTTGGAAAAGCATGGCAACATAAATGCCCAAAAATAATTACAAAAAAAGGCGCTTGGAACATGATTACACTTTACAAATACATTAGAGGACATTATAGACAATTAGCAGAGGACCTTTTTACCCATAAAGAGGATTTCTGCACCAGAGACCACCCCTTCAGACTAAAAGAAAAGAACTTTAATTTGAAGCAACGTAGTTAGGGACAGTGGAATGCAATGCCGGTTGATTCTGTTAATGCTTTTAAGAGGGGCTTGGAAGATTTTTTGGACAGGCAATATCAAAGGCTATTGTGATACTAAACTCTATAGTTAGTATAGCGATGGGCATATATAATTTATGTGAGGGTATGGAGGGGTGTGTGTGTGTGTATAGATACTGGGTTTCATTTGGAGGGGTTGAACTATGTAACTATGTTTGGTCTACCTTAGGGTCCTGGCTTCTAAATACTGAGGCCTCCTTTCTCATCTGCTCCAAATAGATATGTACACCAAATAAATAATTTCAAATCAAACTGACTTGGCCAGATCCACTTACCAGAGGAAGCATGTTTCTGCAGTGCTAGAAAGTAATGTAACTTCATGTTTATATTTGAAATATTTCATACCAATCTGGATATTCTGATTTCCTGGCACCTATGTGATACTAAACTCTATAGTTAGTATAGATATGGGTATATATAATTTATTTGAAAGAGTGGAGGAGTTTGTGTTTATGCTGGTTTTTCGTTTGGAGGGGTTGAACTTGATGGACTTTTTCTTTTTTCAACCCGATTTAACAATGTAACTTTGGGATTGCTTTTTTAACATTGTAAACCAGTAATGATACAACCTCTGTTGTAACAATGTGCAACTTTTATCCAGTTTGTAAATACTCACGTCTGCAATTGTGTCTACGCATCAGGAACAACTGTAGTGGGAAAGAGTTCTGCATTGTAAGTTAAGAACAAGGGAATCTGCGTACTACAAATCTCATAATGCACTGTGTTTTCAAGTGATTGTTCATGTCTTCACTCTTACTACCTAAATTAATATGTAAACTTTTGGAAATGTTCTATGATCTATGAATTCTATGTAGACAGTTCTATGCATAATGATGCAAACTCTGGAACTTATCTTCTGCTTCTGATTTTATTGGTTATTTCACTTTCTAGTTGACTATAATCTAGAAAGAGCATTATCTTTTTTTCTGTTTCAGTGATTTCTATAGCTTCTATACATGTGGTAGTTAGCTCAAGGTAGAGTCCTGCGCGGGTCCATTTTTTGCGACCTGTACCCGCAAACTGCAATCCGCAACCTGGACCTGCAAACCAAATTCTTACCCACCTGGACCTGCTACCCGACCCCGACAGCAAGTACCTTATCCGCAACACGGGCCCGTGACCCGCTGACCATCAAGAATCGGAAAGTGCTGTCATACTGCCAGTCAAGAATCAGGAAGTGTTGTCATGCTGCCAGTCAAGAATCAGGAAGTGCTGTCATTGTAACCAGAAGTGACATCATTGGAAGTAGGCGTGATCAGAAAAAATGTGTAAAAATCGCTATTGAGAAAACCCGCGGCCCGACCCACGACCTGCAAACCCGCTGATCTGCCAACCCACCTCTATACCCGCACCCAGAACCTCTACCCCCAACCCCCACGGTACCTCATGTTTTTGTAGGTAACTTGTGGGTACACTGCAGGACTCTAGCTCAAGGTTCTTTACTTTTTTCAGGAGTCATAGACAATTTACTTGCTGCTTTTTCAATGGTCTTTAATGGGGTGGCAGCTGTTTTTGAGTTTGAGTACACCGTGTCTGAGGACATATTAGTGCCCAGGTTGTATCCTGGTTGATATAATACAATAAAGACTACAATGAGGTGAAGCATTAAATGGGATATCCACCCAAAAACAGTTTTTGCCTTATTCTTTGCTTCTATTCTCTGACTCATGAAACAATGTTGAAGAAGTGAGTTTTTCCCTAGACCTGTTAATCAGGTAGCTTCTCCTGCATTGACTCAGAATCAGGAATACAGAGAATATAAATAGGCAAATATATTTACAAATAACCATAACATCGCTAAACATTTACAATAAATGTATACTGGAAAGTTGCTTAGCATCACATAATGCAAAGACCAGTTTGGATGTAGATCTTGTTAGTATCCCCATGTGGTGATGCTGGCATCCATGTGAAATTTGTACCGCGAGATTGAATATAAAAAAAGTTGTTTGTAACAATCTGTTAAAACGGACCTCAGTAGAAGATGGCTGGTCCAGCGAACACTGTAGGTGACTCTGGTGCCCCTGCACCTCCGGTTTTCGGGCAGCAAGGATCAGAAGTCGATGAAACAGGTCAAGGGTTAAAACAGGATTCGTAAACAAACATGGGCTTGAGCAGGAACTGTAGAAACAGACGCCAGCTTGGGCAAGGAGGGATCAACGGAACGGGTATTTAAAGGGCAAGGAACCAATCAGGACGAGTTCAGCCATGATGGACAGAGAAGGAACAAATAGGAAACAATAAGCTTAATAGAACACCCAAATATGACATCACTGCTCCTGATGCACGCAGCTGTTTTGGCTTGTGTGTCCATTTTGATGCGTGCAGCCGTTTTGTGCATGTGGTGCGCACACTGATGACACCACTGTGCCCTGTCCTCGCTGGTCAGCGAACAGGGTTGACAGGCTGCGAGTGTCATTACTCATCTTATTACTCATCTTATTTTCTCAACATATTGCTAGCATTAAGAAGCATTTGGTGTGATGGTGTTGCCTAAAATTTTTTCAAACTCTTGTTGGAGGGTAAAGTGAAAGAGTTGCCTTGCTTTGGTTGAACAGACTCTATGTGATTTATTTTTTACACTTTTTATTTATATTTTTTTTATAAAGCACTTGTTGCATCTGACTATATACTGTAGCTCTTTCTCTTTTAGCACAAGTCCATTTAGCTTAACCTTGTACTGTGCTTTCTTTTTCATAATCATTTTTGTCAAAAACTGAATGATAGACTGTCCTTTTTTTAGAGGATCTTTAGTTACTAATATTTTTTTATTGGTGTCTATGCATAGTGTGTCTAACCAGGCCAATTAAAAAGCCCATATGCACACAACCTAAAGTGCATGAGGTGGAACAGACACACACAGATGCTGACGTTTTCATGACATAAAGACTATTTGTTTAAGAGACACAAGCCCATGCATAATGGTCAGCTTTTTGGATTTCTGCCACAGAAGCACTTTGGATAACCTTAGAAATGAAAAAAGTGCATCTGGTTTGCATATTTTCTACTGAAACGAACAGGGTTGCAGTGCATTGGCTGACCTACCCATGTATAGATATAGAAAAGTTCATTACAATCTTTAGTTGCACTATAACGCAACTAAAGTGGAGAAATTTGTTTTTCTTGACTTATTTGTAAGACAATAAATTGTTTCTAAGAGTAACATAAATATCATAATTGTAGCAAAGACCATTTCTATATATAATGTTTTGTACTAGAAATTTGTTTTTATTCCCCCCACTTATGTTGAAAAAAACGCAAAGACCTGTCATCTGAAATGGTACAACGCTGCTGACTAAGACAAGCTTGTTACTGTGCAAGGATGATAATAATGTCCACTGAAATCATCTATGTAACTCAGTCTAGAAGGAGTTCATCGCTGTAAGGTGATCAGTCACAAGAAATTTACATTGCTGATATTTGCCCTTCTTCATGACATGCATTGGAGCCTGGATGTCCTAAGAATGCTCGTCCTGTATCAGTGAAGGTTACATTTTCCAAACAGGTGCTAATTTTGGATTACTTTTAAGAATGCATCAACATGACATATGTAGGTTTAAAAAAAGAAAATCTTAAAGGTAAAAGGCATACATTATCTATATTACGTTAAACCTTTCTGCCATATGATACTGGTGCATCCAAATGTGTTTTTACATAATTGCTCTGTAGGGCTGACACTTTAGAAAAAGTTTAATTGTATAGAATTTAGAAAAGGTACAGATTTAACATTACTAATCCTGCAATATGAAACTTTCATTACTATCATAATAAGTAACATGCTTTCATGTCATTGTACATTTATGGGATCCGTTATCTGGAAACCCATTATCCAGAATGCTCTGAATTACAGAAAGGCCATCTCCCAAAGACTCCATTATAATAAAGTAATCTGAATTTTTTTAAATGATTTCTTTTTTCTCTGTAATAATAAGACAGTAGCTTGTACTTGATCTCAACTAAGATTATATAAATAAACCTCAGGTCCCAAGCTTTCTGGATAACAGGTCCCATACCTGTATTAAGATGTATTTAATTTTTTTTAGAAAACATATTAAGATACTGTTTACTGTTGGAAGTCCACTCTACAATCACACATTATAAACTTAATCCATCTCACAAACTTTTTTTTTTTAAATTTTATTTTTTTGTTGAATTTCTTTGAACATACTTTAGGTTTCTGATAAATGTGCATTTATAGTACACTTATGTGTGTTGGCTACATGTTTATTACAGAAAATTTGTTGTAATATTAACAAAACATTTATATTACTCCAATGGGTTTTTCTGGTTCACCCCCTTTCTATGTCCAGAGGGATATAGTGTGCCTTACAGACATTTCCTGCATAAATTCATATAATTTCCCATAATGTGAGATTTCAATATTCCAGAAAGGTCTCTGCTCTGTCATGGTAAGTGCTGTTAAATATTTGATTCTCGGAACTAGTTGAAGGTTGCTGGGTACAAAAGTGATTTCCAATTTGAGCAATCAAGCATTGGTAGTGGTGGGCATATTTTGGATCCCCCTCACATTTTGTTTTAATTAGAAATTACAGGAAAACTAAAGTTCATCACTTAGTAAGACTTAGTTTAGACATGCTACAACTTATGTTTCTGTACCAGCCACCAAGGCTAGTGAAGAGCTATGCCTTTGAACATAACTATATCTTCATAGTTACATAGCTGCATAGATACATGGCAGAGTGGCAGCATCCTGCATGGAACCTATAGTTCTGCACAATTTTGCATAATGTGGGCATTCCTACTCACGCAATCTGGGCATTTCACTCTGTACTGTAACATATTTACCTAAATCCTCATTTGGCTATTTCGCATGTTTTCTGCACAATTTAGTATCATCTGCAAAAATAGAAACTGTACTTTCAATGCCTACATCCAGGTCATTAATAAACAAGTTGAAAAGCAAGGGACCCAGTACAGTGCCCTGTGATACCCCACTAACAACACTGGTCCAATTAGAAAATGTTCCATTTACCACCACTCTTTGTAGTCTATATTTTAGCCAGTTCTCTACCCAGGTACAAATACTATGTTCCAGGCCAACATTCCTTAATTTAACCAGTAACCTTCTGTGTGGCACATCCACAGCCATCCCAGATTCGAGGAGAATTATATGTTAATGCATAGCATCGGCTCTCTGCTATCAGCTGCCTTAGCTTTGGGACCAGCTAATATATATATTATATACATTATACAACATAAAATTCACAATATTAAATCAGATGTAAGTTACATGGCAGCATACAAAACTGAATATAATCTGTTATGTACCATCAGTTACTATAACTATGAAGATTCTCGTTCATCCAGGTCATGGTATATATATATAAAAAGTAACTCAAAGCAACTGGACTTGCTGAG
>CM044437.1:86722216-86743874 GCA_024363595.1 Xenopus borealis
TTATGTTTGCATTTTTTGTTGGCAATTGACACGAGTGCATATTTATATGTTATTTTGGTGTATATTTACACATTATGTTTTTTTACCTCACTTCTTGGTTTGGCGCCACTTTTTCCCATTTAAATACCCCAGTCTGCACTGCTGATTTGTGTTTTCCCTGAAGAAAGTTCCTGTGTGGAACTGAAACTTCGGATATTAATAAACCTTTTCCATTCAACTTTTCGCTATGTTGTTGATTCCTCGGATGTGCTGTCATCTTCTGCATTCTATATATATATATATATATACATATTCCAAGGAATGACGCACACCAGGACTTCATAGTGAGATGAAAAAGTGGTTTATTTGTCAACGTTTCGCTCCAGTCTGGACCTTTCTCAAGACATATATATGTGCAGTACATAGCCCTAACCCCTGATATCCCCACCACAAAGCACTATAGCACAATACAAAGGAAAGACTTAGCATGGACCCTCACCTCCATATTATTAGCATTTACTTGGTTTATGTTTGGCCCTTATATAATTATATAGATATGCTCAGGTTAGGGTAAAACAATGGCAGAAAATGGGAGACAATTCCTTAACCTGCTGACAATTTCTGCCATTGATTGCATGTTTTCTTTCATGTGGGGGTTTTCTCCAACAATCAGGGTTAAAAAAAACAAAACAAAAAAGCAATATTTACCCCCCCCAAAAAAAGAAAAAACTAATGATGGATAAAATAGGTAAAATTACTAGAAAGTGAAAGAAATGACGTATTCTTTTCTGACATAATTTTACCCAAACCTGAGCATTGATGCATAATAAATCTGCCCTTATATATTGCAGATGGAAAAAGCCGTGTTTTGCTTTCAATAACTGCGAAATCTCAAAGTCAGACATTCAGTGGCAAAACTGGGCAGGAGTTTTTCACTAACACACAAGGGTGGCCATAAACTTCTCTAAGACATTTATAAACCACTTTTTAAAGAAAAGAGTGACATACAAGACTGGGTACAATATTCCAGCAAGTGTCAGTAATGCTTTTTAGCCACATTGTTGTAGATGGGTTCAAATCTCTCATTTGTTGTTGGCCGCAACCCAACTCAGATAAAAAAATGTTAAAATAGTCACACTGAAGTTTTATGGTAATCAAAAACAGCAAGAACAACTCTATTTCCACCCTCATTCTGTGCACCCTTAAATACTTCCTTTAGCCTCCCATGGGGAGCCAGCTACACACTTTGGGAACCTCTGCTGCAAATATAAACACAACAGCACAGAAGACCTTTATTTAAAACCTATTGCTATATGGAGAACACACATTTTTACTGAAAACAACAAAACGTGGGGATTTCCTGAATGAATCCTGGTGAGGCTGGTTAAACTTAATTAAGTTCCTGATTCCAGATAGGAATATTTTATTTTCATGAATGCACTCTTTTAATTTTGAGCCTCTTTTCTGACTTTCTTCATACTGTAAAATAAAGCTTACATTGTAAGTACAGTTTCCCTTACGCACATCTATTTAGATTTTCCGAGGCAAAACAAAGAAGAATAAATGGTTTGATGCTGGCAAGAAATATATATATATATACATAGAGAGAGAGAGAGAGATGACAACTTGCAATAGTGGATGCAGTTTATTTGCTGTATCTTAAAGGAAAAGCAAATCCTTTAGCCCAAGTCTCTGACATTTATGTAATTTGTTTTTAAAAATGCTCATGCATTCTCCAGTGGTGCCTTCTTAAAAGTGGAACTAAGAATGTTCCATCACTATGTGATCTTTTCATATGTCATCAAGATGGTTGCCATAAATGTTATGCGCATATGCCAAAGAAGGGGCATATCTACAGAGGCTACCTTAATTAAAGTAGAAGTTAACCTTTAACTTAATTAATTTTCAGTATGTTATAGAATAATCTTTTCTAAACAGTGGCTATGTATAGTTTAGGAAATACCATCTTGCCTATATGCCTTTTTCCAGCCTTTAATGCACAGTAAACCCTTTAACTTACATTAAAATCGTATCTGGCTCCAGAAATTGAAATACAGAACATTTATACAGGCCCCATTCCAGTTATTTTTCTTTTTCTTGCATATCTTTCTTCTCAGCCTCTTTCTCATAAAGCTGTGTAAAGTTGTAAATATAGTGTAAAAAGTGTCCACTAAGAAGAACTAGTCATATATTGTTCTCACTATTTTGCTGTGGTTGAGTCAGTAGCTATACTGCTGTGGTCATCAGTGTCAGTAGTTAGCAATAAGCTAACTATTATTGTTACTTATTGTTTGAGCGAGGACATGCTGGAACGTGCTTTTAGATACATTCTCAATGGCTTTATAGATATAGAATTTTTCTAAGTTTCTTGACAGTCTACATTTGCTTGCCTTTAAAACGGATACTTGGTTTCTGAGTTTAATGTCCAAGGTCACACTCACTATTCTGGGAAGCTTAAAAAGGCTGTGAAATAACAGATAGTAGTATATGAGGCTAATCATTTACTGTGGCTTTTGTTTGTTAGAAGTAACTCCGGTTTTGTAGAATCAGCTATGATAGTTCCTTCTCTTTCTTGAACTGACAAATAAGATATTCTTTACCTTGGTAATACCTGGGAGTTGGCTTTATTAAACAATAATCTTTGCTTCTTGCATTGAAGGGGAAGCCTTGGCATTGTGCATTTCTACTCTGAAATACATACTTGGATGTGCTTATCATTAGTTGATACAACTAATGGCATCCACTTTATCTATTTAAGATGTATTGAAATTAATATATGAGTATATATAAATTTTAAAAGAATTTAGTTCAGTGCAAATATTCTTAAAACATCAATTATTACAATTTAGATTGTGCCATTGGAATTTATAGCTTCAATGTTGTATTATAGAAAAGAATATAGCCAAGAGCAGAATAACTGCAAGGTTCATTTATTGACACAACGGGGCAAATTTACTATTATTCCCAATAATTAGCTCGACCAAATTTGATATTCGGTTGGCGTTCGATCGTCGAATGCTAATCGAATAGTTTTAGGCTACCTTTTATTCGATATTCGATCATTCGACGATCGAATACAAATTTATTCGATCAGTCGAATACATCATTCGATCATTCACATAATTCGTACGATTCGAACGATCGAAGTCTTATTCGATCAGGACTTAGACTCAGAAGCCTATGGGAGGGTTCCCATAGGCTTCTATTGCAATTCGGTAGGTCCAATCTGGCGAAGTAGGCAGTCGAATATTTTAAAAATCTTATTTTATTCGCTGATCGAATGATCGAATATTCGCTCATTTGAATCTATTCGATCATTCGATCATTCACTATTTGATGATCGAATATGCCTAATTTGCATATTCGACCAATCGAATAGATCCTACGATCAAATATTCCATCGAATTCGATCGAATTCGATTTTATTCACATGAATACATGTGAATTTAGTCAATCGCCCCCAACATGTTTTGGGTATAACAACCCTTTATCAAGTACACTTGATATATACCCAAAACATGTTGTGTCAATAAATGCACGATGAAGTTATTCTGCCTTTGGCCGTGTCCTTTTCTATTACACAATATTGAAGTTTCATGTACATTTGGACTGGATGTGGAAAGGTGGCCTTGCTGAAAGGTAATTGTTGCGTATGTTGGCATTTATAGCTATAATGGACAATGGGATCTAGCCTTGTTTACTTTTAACAATTTTATGTATTACATTTCAAAGAAAGCTTTAGAATTCTTTTAGACAGTACACATTCTATCGTATTATTAGACTAGGACTATTAAACCGAACAAACATAAAATACACATTTTCCAAATTTTATTTATATAGTGGGTTGTTTCATATTTACAGTTCATCTGATGGATCCTCATATACACGTAGGAGAATTGCACCAAATCTTCTGGCAACTACAGCATAGGGAAAGCTGCAAGCACAAAAGAATTTCTGTGAAATAACATGCTGTTTCTCTACTTTTGCTTTCCTCTTTTCATTTATGTCCTCTCTCTCCATTTTCTTCCACTGTTTCACTCTTTTCCAAATTTATTTACTTCCTCCGCTCAGGCATCACATGAATAAATATATCAGTATCCTCATCTTTTCTATTTGTCTTTCCTATTCCATACTAGACCTTACATTCTTTTAGCTTTAATTACATATATTTTTTCACCTCCTTTGTACTTCTCTTTATAACTCTTATGACTTGGCTCTCCTGTTTTTAGTTGGCACAGGCTGGCTATCAAAAAATATATACTCACAAAGAGTGAAGAGCACACATATACATAGTATGCAAAAACACCAACAGAACAAATGTTTTTTTAAAAATGATAAATGATTGATAAATTGTTGAAACACCATCCATCTAGCAAACCAGAATTCAGGACCAAAAGCTTTGTGCAACCTATTATCTCCTGGGTCTGTCCCTGACCTGGAACCCATGCAAATCATTGGACTTTTCCCAGCTTTATCACTTAACAACCTTGCTGAAGAAGAAGTCAACGAATTACTCCAGCACACGTTTCTGCATAAGGGTTAAACCCGTGTTTACTGCACCTGCAACCTTCTACTTATCTATTGCTGAAGAAGAAGACATCTGTAGTGATGGGTGAATTTATTCACCAGGCGTGACTTCATAGTGAATTGAATAAATTAGCAAAATCACCGCAAAAATTCAAATCAAAATATTTGTACGCCAGGTGAAGATTCTGATGCCAGCGACAATTGTAACAATTGTCGTAGGCGTCAAGAATATTCGCCCATCACTAGTCATCTGCATTTATTATTGTGGTTTGGTTGATCACGTTCCTCAAAACGGTCCTCTTCATTTGTCTTCTCTCTGTAAGAGGCTTTTTAATGAGGAACTCACTAATTAATCAATTTTTACCGCTGGATTTTGGAAGTCGGTTTGAGAAGCATTAAAGAGTATGGATTTGCTTTCAACAGCTTTCCACACTAGATCCAACAACCTAACCAAATGAATGAATCAGACTCTGGACCAATATCTTAGATGTTTTTACTGTACCTTAAGGATAATTGGTTTCCCTTGCTTCCAGTTGCAGAATGTGCCCATAACAACTCACATCATACCTCAGTTTCTCACATCATTACTCAGCTCCAGTTTTCATCCTGCCATTTCCCTCCTCTTTTTCTGAATTTTCTTTTTTTAAAGGAAAATTCCAAACTCTTACCAGATACTATGAATAAAGCACAGAGACGCCGTAAGGATCCTGAATTCAAAGTAGGAGACAAAGTTCCGTGTCCAGACCCCTTGTTTGGGTGCCAGAGCGTGTTATTTGCCAAAACACAAAGGTTCTGAACTTAAATGAAGAAGTAAGATACTGCAGGTGGTAGCTGCTGAAATCTGTCTGCGGATTTCAGCAGGCTGATTTTGGCCCTGTCTGGACCTGCCCTTAAAGGGAATGTAAATACCTTCTGTTTTGAGAATGTCACTGCATTTAATGTACATGTGACAGTTCTACCTAAAGCCTTCGATGTGTAGTTTTTTTATATACAAGTTTTTTAATTTTTAATTTGTATTATTTTTTTCTATACAAGATTTTTTTTTGATTTTTGACAAAAAAGTATTTATTGCTTTTTCAAAAAATATATATATTTTAACACTCCCCTCAGACGGTTCATATTTCCTGTAACTATATATTCAGAAGACAGCACTGTAGCTCTGGTTTTCATAGCTGCATGATTCCAGAGATGTGTACTCAATATACTGGGACCCTCATGTCTTGCTCTTTGGGTGGTCTTAGATAAATGTGGAGTAGCCTTCAGTAGCCCGCAGGCATAATTGGCATGCATGCTGTTGTATCAAAGATAGCTTAATAAAGCATTACATATATCAGTGCTCCCATATTTTATTACCTAACGTAGTGCATATGGTCAGCCTGTAATTATGTTCAGCTGTGTTTTTGCTTGCTGTTCAAGGATAAAGTATGGGTTTCGCCATGAATTCTTTGAAATCAAATAATGTGATGCACACAGAGATAAAGGGGGAGTAATTAATCCCAGAAGTCTAGCGAGTGCTTGTAATGTTCCAGGTGCAATGTATTCCAACATTATGCATTTTTTAAGTGAATATATTTCTGGTGTTAAACTCTTCAGTAGTATGTTGGATTATCTACCCTATGCTATACATATTACATTTCCATTTTCCTGACTGCTCAGAGAATCACATAATTAGTTCTCTTTCATTATTGTTTGTAAAGGATATACTGTTTCTGGAAAATGGCGACTTACAGAAATGGATATTAAAACCCACCACTAAACTAGGACTATATTTTTTTCATTTTGCATTTTATAAGGGGACTTTAACGTATATACTTTGGAATGTGGATCACAAAGTCAAACAAAACAGTTCATTGCTTTGTTAAATTTATAAAAAGAAAACAATTTAAAGAAAGCATGGACAAGCTCAATTTGTTAGTGGGATGATAGTTAAATTTCAACAGAATCGTATATTGTATGTATGTGTAACTTTATTTGTAAATCGCTTTTAGGGATCTGCAGTGCTGTAAAGTGCATAAAAGTACAATATACTATATAATATATAAAAAGGATACAAAGGGAGGTAAAGTCACATAATAAATACAATAAATATGCGCAGTAGCTGGAGCTTATATAAGGACATTGAGCTTAATTGGTATGTGGTAAGAGACACAGTAGGAAGGAGGGCCCTGCCCCATAGAGCTTACAGTCTAAGTACAGTTTGGCCAGCTGTGGTTGAATATTTACCTCTTACAACTATTTATAGATGGTGTTTAATTCCACAATGGTATATCAATATGGAGCAGGTTATTATTTTGTCATTTAATGAGAATGCCTTCATTATGCAGGGATGTTGCAGGTGATTCAATCTATAACTTTGTTATTGTCATCCTTATTCTTTATTACTCATTGAACAACAAACTTAGGGGCTGATTTAGCAGTGTTTGAATTAAATGTTTTTTCTTACAGCAAATTTTTTTGCTCTACAAATTAATTTTAATTGTGCTTTCAAAACTTAAATTTTTGAAATATATAACGTGCAAAAAGCAACATGAAAGTACAATTTTGGCATTAAAAGCTTACAAGGTCATTTAGACGTTAATGGGAGGTTTTTAAAATGTATTTAAATTTTTAGAAATCTTTGAGTTTTTAAATTTTTCGAGTTTTTAAAATTTCTTTGAGTTTATAGATACATTGAAAATACTTTATACTTTAAATTACAAATTCAAGGTATTTTCCATTTTTTTGACAATTGTAATCGATCAAATTTTTTATATTTGGATTTGTTAAAAAATAAAAAACAATTAGAATTTTTTTTAAATTTGAGTTTATTCAAAGTTGAAAAACCTCTAAGATTACACAAATTTGAAATCTGATTAACAGGTCCTATAGGGACAGATTCACTAAAGCGTAAAGCATCTAACGCTAGCGCTAATTCACCAACGTTACTTCACCTGGTCAGACCAGGCGAAGTTCAATACAATAGATAGGAGGTTGAAAATAAAAATGTCTAATTCTAATGTCTAATTCCCAAAAAAACGCTGGCGTATTTTAGCATAGGAGATCGATCATTTTTTTGGGGGGTTACCCTCCTTCCCCCCTACATTTCCTAACATATGGCAAAACAACTATACAGGGGGCACATGTAGGGCAATAGGACACATTTATTTAATTTATTAAAGGTTTCTTGGGCTTGTGTAGTGGAATGTAGTGGCTGTGACACATACTTCTATTTTACACTTAAGTTCCTGCCGTATGCAAATTAGCATCGCTAGCGTAACTGCACTTTGCCTGGCGAACGAACAGTACCGCTACTTTGCTAACATTCGCCGCCCTGAGTGCAAATTCGCATTTTAGTGAATTTGCGTAGTGCTGCCGAAAATTCCCCTGGCGAAGTGTGGCGAACGCTAGCAAAACCAACGCTAGCGATTTTGCGCATCTTGGTGAATTTGCCCCCTAGAGTTTCAGCATTACATCACACCGAATATGTTCATTTATAAAAAGACACATTTTACCATGCAATAATGTGGGTTTCCACTTGCACAGGCAGGCAGGTTAAGCCAAAAAAAAAAGAAAAAGCTGCAGGAAAACTGAAAAATATATAATATTATGCCAGAAAAAAACAAATGCAAATAAGAAAACCCTTAATTTCTTTTAAATGGAAAACACAAATGTAATTACAGGTTTGTGATCTATTATGTGGAAACCCTTTATCCAGAAAGCTCCGAATTATGGAAAGGCTGTCTCCCATAGACCTTTTGTCCAAATAATCCAAGTTTTTTAAAATGATTTTCTTTTTTATCTCTAATAATAAAACAGTATCCAAACTAAAATATAATCAATCCTTATTGGAAACAAAGCGGGACTCTTGGGTTTATATACTTTTTCTAGTAGACTTAGGGGCAGATTTATCATTGATCGAATTCGAGGGTTAAAAAAACCTTGAATTAGACCATGTGAGCAGATGGGAATTGTTGGGGAATAAAAATCCTTTTCGAATTCGAATATCGAATTCAAAGGATTTTACCGCAATTCATTTGGTCGAACGATCGAATAGAAAATATTCGATCGATCAAATTATGGAAAGATCCATTATCCGGAAAACCCCAGGTCCCAAGCATAATGGATAACCTGTACAAGAATATGCAGATTTTGTTAAGATTTTCGCGCATTTTCGGCACTTAGTGAATTTGCCCCTATTTGAGCTTCTCTCCACCTGCTGAAAAAAAACCACAGGCTGAGAGAAGTGGTCTGTTTGCACAGTGACCTTGGCCTTAAAGGAACACTAGTATATTTTTTTTTCTCCTCCCTGCCTATCTCCTATAGAAGGCAGGGAGGAGAAATAGAGTGCCGCAAGATGGATCGTTGCCAAATCGCCATCTCAGAAGAGGAGTGCATGCAAAGAATCGGTAAGTAATTTCAAATTAAAAACTTAGCGATTTTTAAAGATTTAGCTTTGTTTTTTTTTATTTTCGATAGAAAAAATTATGTTAGTGTCCTTTTAAGCCACAACCATGCTATATACTGTGGGGAGACTCTTATCTGATTCAGCTGAATAGAATCATGTGGAATATCTTATCATATTTATAACAATACAGGCCCTTACAGACTAACATTTCTTCATGTGGTTGCCTGTGGTGGATCTTTCATACATTCCACTGCAAAATACAGCCTGAGTTTGTACTCACTCATTGAAAAGAACAGGCTGCATTTACTCCTGTTTTCTCCTGCACCCGAACACATAAAATATCCACCACAGAGGAACGCTGGACGAGTTGATTATAAAAAAACCCAAAACAGTGTGGAAGAAGTAGTTGACTCACATAATTATACTCACTAACGCAAATTTCTATTTGCAAGCGATTGTGATGGTTAATAGGCAGTACAGTACAGAAGACTCCTGAAAATTGCCTTTGTTTCATATGAAGTGGTGCTGTTGCATATAGGAACGGTGGGACACTGTGAAAAAACCTGGTGGGCCATGCCAACCTATGCCTGCTCCCCACCCTTGGTGCTGCACCCTTACCTCCCATATTGCAGCTGCAACAAGATATAATAAGGTTGCCTTGGGGGTGTAGGGGGGTTGCGGCTGGGGGACTGGGGGGTTGTGGGGCCCCTGAGGCAGACCTGAAGGGCCCTTGCCCTCGAACCCCCCAGTCCCACACTGGTTGTATGGGAAATCAATGGAACCTTCCCATTGCATTCAAAATGGAAGCGTAAATCATTGTTTATGACTCCCTGCCTTTAGACATAAGTAATTTCCTCTTAGATATCTAACTGTAATATCTGATTTGAGCCAACACACAGAAGGTGAAAGTGCCCCTAGTTACACTTGTCTATTCACTAAACCTTTGACAACTTCAAAAACAAAACATGTTACCTTGTGTCTTTGCATAAATCGAAACCCATGAAATCACATGCTCAGGCAGTAAAAAATGGAACTAGTTATGGTCTGTAAAGTTACTCTTTTTCTTTTCAACACAATGGGGTAAATTTATCAAAGAGTCACTAGAGTGAAATTCCGCCCCTCTCCATTCATTTCTATGGGATGTTTAAAGGCGTATTTATCAAAGGGTGAACTTTCACTTCACCCATTGATAAATAGGCCTTTCAAAATCCCATAGAAATTAATGGAGAGCGGCGGAATTTCCCTCTAGTGGCGGAACTTCACTCTTAACTTCACTCTTTGATAAATATACCCCAATGACATCAGGCCACATACTAAGGGGCACTTCGCCAGGCGAATTTTCACCAGCACTACGCAAATTCACTAAGATGCAAATTTGCGCTCAGGGAGGCGAACGTTAGCAAAGTAGTGCTACCGTTCGTTCGCCAGGCAAAGCACAGTTACGCTAGCGATGCCTAATTTGTATACGGCGGGAACTTAAGCGTGAAATAGAAGTGTATGTTACAGCCACTACATTCCACTACACAAGCCCAGGAAACCTTTAATCAATAAAATAAAGTTGTCCTATTGCCCTAGATGTGTCCCCTGTATATTTGAGTTGCCCCCCACCAAAAAATCTATCTTTTTCAGACTATCACCCTAAAATTGTAAAACACTCCATCATTTTTTTTTTCAAACTCCTATCTATTGTATTGAACTTCGCCTGGTCTGACCAGGCGAAGTAAAGTCTAACGTGTGGTAACGTTCAGTAAAATTTTGATCTTAGTGAATTTGCGTAACTACGATTCTTCGTCAGTGCGCAAGTCCGCCTGGCGTAAGGGCGCAAAGTAGCGCAAGTCTATCTACTTCGCTAGCGAAAATTCGCCAGAGTCGGTGTTGGTGAATTTCCGAAGTTGCAAAATGATGTCACGCTGTCGAATTAGCGCTAGCGTTAGACGCTTCGAGCTTCAGTGAATTTGGGCTGAAGAATCCCACTGTTACAATAGATTGAGTTAACTGATGAGGCACAAGGAAATGGATAATATTTTG
The DNA here is from genome assembly GCA_024363595.1 of Xenopus borealis. NCBI lineage: Eukaryota > Metazoa > Chordata > Amphibia > Anura > Pipidae > Xenopus > Xenopus borealis. Next base: position 86,733,135 of record CM044437.1, read on the forward strand.
GCTTGATTTGATTATTATATGGACTCCACATGTCTTCCCTTCTGTATCTACAATACTTAGCAATAGAGTTATACCTGTAAATATACATGCCAAAGGTTTTACAAGAATCTGCATTACATAGAGTCCTGTTCTACTCCAATTCTTTGCTGTTAATTCATTGTCCTCCTCACATTGGTTCTCTGTGGCATTTCCAATGCATTATCTCACAATCCCCGGTTGACTGACGTGTATATTCTTCCTTCCTTGACCCAGAACACACAGATCTTAGGACTACTGAGGCATTTGCACAATCTTGAAGCATTTATTTTAACAGTTTGCTTTTCCCTAAGGGGGAACTCTGCAGTCTGATTCAAAGCCAGATAGAAAATAAAAAAAACAAAAAAAAACAAACAAATAATATGTTTGCAAGCCTTTCCAGAGCAGCAGAGGACCTACCAGCCATTCTAAACTTGGAACTCTCACAACTGCCACTGCCCGAGGCAGCGAGCTGGAATACATGTGTTTACAACCATTTCAAATTCACAGGCCAAGCAGGAAAAGAAGGAGAATGTCAAAAAATTACAAATAAAACAGTTGACCATCAAAGTCAGCGAGGCCTGCAAATGAATAATTTTTAGACAGGCAGTATCAGGTTTCTTAAATATTTGTCACAGCTGTGCAGGGAAACTGCTCTGTTCAAAGGCACAGCCACACACAGCTGAACAGAGCAGAAGTATTTATTTAAATTGTTGGTTACACCTTTAAATTGTAAATTGAATATTAACATTTTAACGTTCTCCCAGACAATTTTAGGTAATTTCACAGGACAGTTTGGCATTTTAGGTGCTGCTAAACTGCATCTCCCAGCATTCTCCAATATCTATTGGAGAATCTATCTATCTATTTTTTTATCTAAATTTTCTGCAGCTTCTTAAAACTTTATAATGACATATTTTTCCAGAAAATGTTTTTTCTCTTTTGAAAATCATGTTGACTGATCCAGTTCTGATAGAGCACATTGTTAAAAAAAAAAAAAAAACCAAGGGACTATTTTAAAATTAAATTCATTCAAATCAAAGAAAGAACTTTTTTTTCTTGGAATAAATCAAAGTATATAACACAAATCTTTTTCCATTCCAAAGTTCATACTGTGCCAGATTTCCTTAGAAAATTATTCAAACTGAAAAGTGTTTTCCTGGCATTTGGCAGGAATCCTTTAATCAAATACAAATTACGACATGAATGATGAATATTTTGCAAAATATTATGCAGTCTGATTGCAGAGATCAGAGGCAAAGACTTGACATGTTTTACGGGGGCCGTTCCCTGTGGCAGAATTTGCTGCAGAACTGTGTAAACTAACATCTGCCAGACTGGTTAGGGAAGAAGTCTGAAGGCCAATAATTCAGTCTTGTACTCACTGTTGAATGCCAATTTCTGCCATTATCAAAGTTACTTTCTGGGTAGTCATAAGGAAAAACATTCTAATTCTAAATTTTAATATTTCTCTTCAAATAAATACACAAGTATATTGTAGGAAATCGGAACCATAATAAATGCTCAAACTGCAAATATAGGCATGGGCCCTGTTATTCATATTTTTATGTATCTATTTGGATCTTCGTACCTTAAGGGTCAGATTTATCAAATTCATGGGAAGAATTAGAAATTCGATCAAATTTACAAAATTTGATTGGTCGAATTTTAGAATATGCAAATTAGGCAAATTCGACCATCAAATTTGTAAATTTGATCGAAATGAATAGATCAAATAAAAATCTGTTCGACTATTCGACTAGCCAAATTTCGAATTACATCACCTTTAAATATTCCTTTGATTGGCTACTTCGCCAGGTTTAACTTGGCAAAGTGGTTTTGGTGAATTTAGATCGAATAGTAAAAAATCGATCGAAGGGTTAAAATCGTTCGAATCGATTAGAACTATTTAATCGATCGATCAAATTTTTACTATTCGATCGTTCGACCAATCGAATTGCAGTAAAGTCCTTCCAATTCGATATTCGACATATTTTACTTCCCTTCCATTGACATGGTCGAATTTAGAATTTTTTAAATTCAACCAATGATAAATCTGCCCCTAAGTCTACTAGAAAATCATGTAAATATTAAATAGGCTGATTGTGCTTCCAATAAGGATTAATTATATGTTAGTTTGGATCAAGTACAAGGAACTGATTTATTATTACAGAGGAAAAAGGAAATTGTTTATAAAAAATTGGATTATTTGGATAAAATGCAATCCATGTAAGATGGCCTTTCCATAAGTTAGAGATTTTTGGATAACCATTCCATACCTGTATTGAGGAAGCTGTTGGTCAGGGTCGGAATGGGGGGCCCGGGGCCCACTGGGAAAGCTGTCCAGGGCTCCCCTCTGGCCTCTCTACTGTGATGCGCTTAGAGGAGGTCTGGCTAGGTGGGGGCCCATGAGAGCCGGGCCCACTGGGTTTTTTCCTGGTGTCCCTCTAGGCCAGTCCAACCCTGCTGTTGGTAAGGAGTATTTCCATACATGGTACATGGTACATGAATCCAGACAATGTATAACATTGCAGATTCTCCACAGGCAGAGAATCCTCTTCCCTGCTGCTCCCATGCAGGCAGATTTCAGCTCAAAATACAAAGGTTTACTAAATTCATGTGAAGGATTTAATTTGATTGAATTTAAAAACTTCGAATATTTTTTTGGCCAATGCTTCGAATAGATCGAATAAAAATATATTTGGTCATTCAACCATTCAATGGTCGAATTACTTGCACTTTAAATTTTTATTCGATGGACTACTTCACCAGATTAAACCTACTGAACTGCTGTATATCCCTATGGGAAGCTCCCATAGGGTTTTTTCCAGCTTTTTTAGATCGAATAAAACATTTTTTATCAAATAGTTAAAGGGGTTGTTCACCTTTGAGTTAACTTTTAGTATAATGTAGAGAGTGATATTCTGAGACAATTTGCAATTGGTTTTAATTTTTTATTGTTTGTGGTTTTATAGTTATTTAGCTTTTTATTCAGCAGCTCTCTAGTTTGCAGTGTCAGCAATTTGGTTTCTAGGGAACAAATTACCCTAGCAACCCTGCATTGATTTGAATAAGAGACTGGAATATGAATAGGAGATGGACTGAATAGAATGATAAGTAAGAAAAAGTGGCAATAACAATACATTTGTAGCCTTACAGAGTATTTGTTTTTAGATGGTGTCAGTGACGCCCAAGCTGCAAAGAAACAGAAGAAAATTGCAAATCATTAAAAAACTATGAAAAATAAATAATGAAGACCAATTGAAAAGTTTCTTAGAATTGGCCCTTCTACAATATACTAAAAGTTAACTTGAAGGTGAACCACCCCTTTAAAATCGTTCGATTCGAACGATTTTATCGATCAATCAAATTTTTCATATTCGATCTTTTGATAGATCGAATTGCGTTAAAACCCCTCAAATTCGAAATTCAAATTCGAGAGATTTTAATTCGAATTTAATTTGATGGTTAATTAACCCTTCGAATTCAACCCTTAGTAAATATGCCCCAAAGTGTTTGTGAGCCAAAATCTCCCATGTCTGCCTACATCCAAGTGGAAAAAATGCTTCCAGGTACCGGCAGAGCAGGAGCGGAAGAGCAGTGGGGCAGCAGCTTTTCAGCCTGCTGAGAAACGCAGGCCAAGTAACATCAGTTTCTGGCCCGAGAGCTGAATTTTCAGTTTTTAACCCAGAAATTTGGCTCTGCTAGTGCCGAAAGCACTATTGCCCTCATTGCACTTACAATGCGGTCCCCCTTTGACCTGCTCCAATGCCTCAAGCAGCAGCAGCCCCAGGATCGCCCCTGGGTGCTTCAGCAAAGGTCACCATACTCCTGTAAAGGTAACATGCCCTAGCAAGGCAACACTATTGCAGAAGATGGCACATGAATTCAGAGTAAAGTGTACTAGTTCTCTGAAGCAGATTAGAGACAATAGATACAGAAAACTATAAACAAGAGCTGTAAATGAAAACTAGAGGCTAGAAAAAAGTGAAAGATCCTTGATATTGTGCTTAGGCAGGGTTTGTACTGGTCTTGCAAGTTTGGGCAAGTGTTTTCTACATTATACGAATGTCAACTCTGCTTATTTACCACTGACAGAAACTATAATATGTCTCTATTACCCACCAGCAAATAAACTTCAATTTACCTGTCAAGGCTGGGAAGACACAGTCAGTGGTATTACATTTAAAATTAGGGCTACAATTCAAGAGATGAGTAGGTTTCTTAGAGTGTTTATACAGATATTATAATAGTTGATCTATGTAACCCTTTCAGTTTTGTTTTTTTTTATTACATTTTTGGTGCAGACATAAAAGAAATTTTCCTGCTCCCTTTCACTGTATGCGCATTAAAAATGTAAAGAGGGGTATTCCCACCAGCTCCAAAACAAGATTTGGGGGCAAATTTACTATTATTCCCCCAAACAAATTTGTTTCTATTCAATATTCGATTAGCATTCGATTTTCGAATGTTAATCGAATAGTTCTAGGCTACCTTTTATTCGATATTCGATCATTCGACTATCGAATACAAACCTATTCGATCAGTCGAATAAATCATTCAACTGAACAAAGAAATCATTCGATCATTCGAATGATTCGTACGATTCAAACAATCGAACACTTTGATCGTACGAATCCTGTTCGATCAGGACTGAGTCTCAGAAGCCTATGGGAGTGCTCCCATAGGCTTCTATTGCAATTCGGTAGGTCCAATCTGCCGAAGTAGGCAAATCGAAGAAACTTAAAAAATAAAATCCTTCGCTGATCGAATGATCGAATGATTGAATATTCGTCCATTCGATTCTATTCGAATGTATTCGATCGTTCGACCATTCCCTATTCGATGATTGAATATGCCAAAAATTCACATATTCGACCAAAAGAAGAAATCCTATGTTCGAACTTCGATCAAACTTCGAATCCTTCACGTGAATTTAGTAAATCAGCCCCTTAGACTCTAGTCTGGTGATGTGCTTGGGGGGGGGGGAATTATTTGTAACTTTTTAAAAAAATATACATAGGCATCCCAGTTGGTCTAGGCACTGGCCCTCAGGTGCCTATGTTTAAATAAATCCCTGGTGCCAATGTCACAGTTTCTTATCAATAAGTTTTGCACAGTGTATATATTGGCAGCACACAGTGAAATAGAATTGCCATGTAAAGAGTTAACCTCTCATTTATTCTTGGTTAGATTTCCATTGCTAACAGTGTAATAAAATTAAGAGGTGAGCTTTTGATTTAATAAAAATGGAGTGGAGTTATGATGGGTCTAATAGTTACTAGGCATAAGCTGAAACCATAATTTCTGATCCCAAAAAGACTGAGAAACCTGAATTTTTCATATTCAATTTTGAGAAAATTAAAAAAAAATAGAATATTGCATCATCTGTTAACCAAAAAAATGTTTCTTTATAGTTATCCAGGGCTTTCAGATCTGGTGGCTGAAACAGAAGGATTCCGAATATGTCATACTACGGAACCTGGATTCAGCATATCCTTAGAATTTGCACAGTAAAATGGGTAACATAAGAAATCACAAACAAAAAACAGGGCAGATAGGTAGATATACAGTAGATAGATACTGTATACAGGCAGATTTAGGGGGTTCATAAACTAGTAATATAAGGAGATCACTCAATGGCAAAACTGCTGTGAAGATTTTTATTTAGAGACTACATAACACAAAACATGTTTCGGGCCTTCCATGCCCTTTCTCAAGTGAGAAAGTAAAAGTATACATAGAATATACATACACTGTAGGGCTTGCGGTAACCCTGATGAGGATTGACACACCAACACTTTGCTTTAATACAGACTGAGCGTAAGAACATTCTCCATAGATTTGGAGGGTTATTTATTTCAAAGGCCGAGTTGTTCTTTTCCCAAAAAATTTGAAATTTTCTTTTTCTTTGAGTTTTCAAGGCTCACATTTTTCAGTTTTTTTTATAAAACTAACATTTTTTGAGATATATTATGTCCCAAAGCTGAAAATAGATCTAAACCGATAATACTCCAGCTAAAACCTGTCGAGGTCATGAGCCATTTTAAGATGTTAATAGCGTTCATGATGTCTGGGTTTTTTGGTAGATTCCGTCAATTAGAAACTCGATCAATTAGATCAATTTGGGTTTTTTTTCGCTGAAAGCTCGATCCATTCAAGTATTCGAGTTTTTCACCCGATTACATTTTTTACATTAAAATCTTTTCATAAATAAGAAAACCTCACAAACTCAACCCTTGATAAATAACCCCGTTAATCTCGCAGTTGGGTTTGATCTCTTCACATGGTATAAAATAAGTCAAATCAGAACAAACACGGGGAGCGGTCTTAACTATATTTGCATCTATTTTTGCATGAGCTTGTTGAGATTAAAGGCTGTTTTCCGTCTATGAATTTGCTTATTACCTTCCTTGTTAAGGAAACAAATTGCTGGCATCAGTGTTTACTGTAATGGAGCTAACCTTTTGGGCCTAATTAAAATACACTTTAATGCGGACTGGTTTTTCAACATTAATGATTTTACAGAAGGCCCAAAGCATGATTACTATATATAAATATAACAATATAGTCAAGGTTATTGGTTCATTCATTAAACCTTTTTTAGCTCTTTCTTTAACCGTCCGTGGTTTTTTATTTGTCAGGAAAAGGCAAATAACAAGATTTTTTTGTAGTATTTTATGCAATGAATGGGCTTACTTCCTTGACCCTTAACACACCAGGACCTTGAAGTACAACAAATATGGGGGTAGTAATAAACAAAATAGCAAAAAGAGATTGCATTAATTACTGTTATATATATATATATATTTAAACAGGTGACTGAAACAGCTACATTTGTACATTTGTACATTTACATTTTGTTAACTTTTGAAAATGCTTGGTGTTTGCCACTGAGAGTTCCATCCAAGTCTGTCTTTTACTTTCATCACTAAATCCGTTTCCATCAGCTATTTGAATAAAGAGAAACATATTAAACCGTATAAAAATGTATTATCACCAAGGCCTAGACACTATTCACAAGTGTTTTCAGGGGTTTTCCCAGAATTTTGTGTCACTTTCCGCTGCAATAAATGTGCTAATGGCAATGGTGAATGGTGTTCTTCATATCCTGCTATTCAAAGATACGGAATTTAGCTGATTTCGAGGCAACAGATTACAGCCCAGTCTAATCATGACCTGAAAGGGGAAGGGGCAAACTGAAAAACTAAGAGAATGAAGATAGGACAAATTACCATACAAGGATGTTCTTAATTGTGGTGAATATCAGTCTAGAAGGGAAGTTTTATTACCCTGAAATGTAATAATATGAACATTCCATGACTTCCAATAAATGGGTTCAATGCCTTCCGTGTATTAAGCATGTGTGCCTCCTATTCTTTACATTTATTCCATTTGTGTGGTTGAGCTTTAGTGGCTGATATGCCTTTGATCAGAAGTGTTCATAGTTTTGGTGACACTTTATGGTTTAACATTTAGCCAAGCCTTATCGATAGTGATGGGCGAAACTGGCGCGTTTCGCTTCGCCGAAAAATTCGCTAATTTCCAGAGAAATTCGCAAATTTTTCGCCGATTCGCGAAACGAGTCGCGCGTCATTTTTGACGCGCGTCGCGTCGCTTTTGACGCGCGTCGCGTCGCTTTTGACGCTCGTCGCGTCGTTTTTGATGCGCGTCGCGTCGTTTTTGATGCGTCGCGTCATTTTCGGCGCGCGTCACGTCGTTTTTGGCGCGTCGCGTCAAAAACGACGCGCGACTCGTTTTTGGGCGGCGAAATTTTTTTGGCGAATTTTTTTTGTAGTTTCGCGAATTTATTCGCCAGCGGCGAATCGCGGGAATAAATTCGCCCATCACTACTTATCGACGCATAACAAGGTTAAACGCAACAAAGACAAACAAGTGGCCATAAAATTGTTGTGTTATATATATTGAGAACAGCAACATTTACTCAAAAATTTCTACAAACAAGTGTATCAGTGATGAGCCAATCTGTGTAAAAATTCATGAAACACTTTTTTGCACTGCTTTTTTGTATGTAAAATCATTTGATTCAATTTGTGATTTTTTGCATTGCCTTTTCTTTGCAAAAGACCTTGAACTCATTAAGTGATTTTATCGTGCAACAAGACAATTTACATTTACATTTTTTGCTGCAATTTTCTGCAAAATATTTCCTGATAGCAAAATTCTGAATTTTGCCTCAAAGTCATGTCTGCTGAAAAATCTTGCTCACTACAAGAATAGATCATGGATCATATTTAGGCTGATCTGGTTCTTTAGCCCCATGGTCAATGGGTAGATCACATGCAGACCCAACACTCTGGAGCTCATTCAGATATCAGGAAAAAAATCCAAATTGGGCCTTGAATGTTGAACAGCTCAGTTATCCATCAGATAGGAAATAATTTGGGACCATATGAGAACGACAGACATTGGGCTCTACATTTGTATTTAGTGAGAGAAGAGCATGAAAAGTACCAATATATTAACACAGTGGTCCCCAACCAGTAGCACACGAGCAACACGTTGCTCTCCAACCACTTGTATGTTGCTCCCAGTGGCCTCAAAGCAGGTGCTTATTTTTGAATTTCAGGCTTGGAGGCAAGTTTTGGTTGTTTAAAAACCAGGTGTCCTGACAAACAGAGCCTGAATGTAGGTGGGCAATCCACACAGGAGCTACTAAATGGCCAATCACAGCACTTATTTGGCACCCCAAGAACATTTTTCATGATAGTGTTGCTCCCCAACTCCTTTTACTACTGAATGTTGCTCACAGGTTGAGAAGGTTGGGGATCCCTGTACTAGCAGATATTTTCTGCTGACTCCAGTGGTTTAGAGCAGTTGTTATTCTCAGAAATTCTTAATTGAAATGCACCTTTGCTTAAAGGAGAACTAAACTCTAAAAATGAATATGGCTAAAATGCCATATTTTATATACTGAAGTTTCAGCTTTTCAATAGCAGCAATGATCCAGGACTTCAAACTTGTCACAGGTGGTCACCATCTTGGAAAGTGTCTGTGGGCAGCGGGCTCTAAGCAGCTGTTGAGAAGCTTAGGGGTTGTCGCAAATTATCAAGCAGAAAGTGAGGTTTGTCTGTAACATAAGCTGATGCTACAGGGCTTATTAATAAAGGAAAACTATACACCCAAAATGAATACTTGAGCAACAGATAGTTTATATCAAATTAAGTGGCATATTAAAGAATCTTACCAAACTTTATATATATATTTAAGTAAATATTGCCCTTTTACATCTCTTACCTTGAGCTTAGATTGTAAGCTCTTTCTGCACAGGGCTTTCCTCACCTTTGAACCGGTATTGATTGTGATGTATGTAACATATGTTCTATGTATGTAATTCATGTGATTTAGTTGTATAATCACATTTACTTGACAGCGCTATGAAATATGTTGGTGCTATAGAAATACATGTTATTATTATTAATAATAATAATAATAATAAAAAGACAGAACTCTGTCTGTTAATTGGCTCATGGGACCTAACTTTATAGTTTATTTGGTATGTTTGTGTGCACATTTGAATCCTAGGATCCCAGGAGGCTGTCCTTATTTTTAAAAATGGCAATTTGATATTTATGATTACCAAATGGCATGTTACTAAAAAAGTATATTTTTATGAAAATGGTTTATTTACATGAAGTAAGATTTTACATATGAGCATTTTATGCAATATCTTTTTATAGAGACCTAAATTGTTTGGGGGGTATAGTTTTCCTTTAAATTCTGATAGTTGTACTGGTTGCTGTGCTGCCATGTAGTAATTATCTGTATTAATTATTAATTAGCCTTATAGTGTGACATTTCTATTCTATGTGCATTGTATATTGTGAGTGGGTCCCTAAGCTCAGTAAGTGACAGCAGCACAGAGTATGTGCAGAGAATCAGCAGAAAAGAAGATGGGGAGCTACTGGGGCATTTTTGGAGGTACAGATCTTCCCTGCTAAAAGGTTGTGATTGCCTTCATAAATATATATATATATATATATATATAAATCCAAGATAAGCAGGTACACACAGGGAACTGTTAAAAAATCAACACATTTATTATATAAAAAATTAAAAAAGAGAACAGGCCAATGTTTTGGTCTACATCTAAGACCTTTATGAAGACCCAGAATGTGATTACATTATCAAGTATAGATAAAGGTGTATAGGAATGCACTCACCCAATAAAGTAAACCACAAAGAATCATGTGATATACGAACACGCCCATATACCAGGGAGAGAAAGAAATCACCATAAGTAAAGTGAATATATCCCTGTGAACAAACATTAAAATCAATTATACAGCTTAATTGCATAGTATGGATATGGATACATAGTATCAAAATAGCATAGTATCTTGATTTTAAAAAACATGTGAGGGGACATGACTCATTTAACCCATTGGGAGTCAAGGTGTTCAATTTACTTATCCAGAAAACTTCCTTCTGTAGCAACAGAAGCAAAAATCTGTCCCCACCTCATCTCAGAGGGGGAACATGGACAATCCCAATATATCTGAACAATGGCAATCTATGTCCCTGTTCTAAAAAATATGTAGCCACGGGTTTGTTGGTGAAGCCATCCCTAAACGCAGTGCTAATGGCTGACCGATGTGAATTCATCCTTAATCTCAAAGTCTGATCCGTTTTACCAATGTATGAGTAAGGATGGCGCGAACCGCGGCAAAAATGTTCGCGAACATATTCGCGAACTTGCGACAA
>CM044437.1:86748215-86784599 GCA_024363595.1 Xenopus borealis
ATATATATATATATGTGATAGTACACAGGGGTTCAGCACTCCTTTAAATAGAATATGACCCAGGTGCTACTCTCCATGGCAAAATACAAAAAAGCAAAAAAAAGTGAGGTGCACACCAGGAACCTTTTTGAATAATAAAAAATCTCAACCTTTATTTAATACATCTTTTAAAAATGGTATGGTATATGGTATATTAAAAGCGTTCTGTGAATAAATAGCTAAAACCATCTACCCTCACCCAATCACGTGCACCCAAACAGCCCATGTGATTAAAACACCACTCCCTTCAAACTGAATGGGGGAACAATAAAACTGCATTAAGCATATCTAACACTGGACAATGATAATGCTTACATCCGTTTCTTCCTTTGCCTAAAAAAGTGAGTTGAATTGCTAAACTCCCTAATTGTCAAAAGTTGGTTAAACAATGTATCGAAAATGTTTAACATATATAGTTACATACGATGACACTAAATAGCAATTATCTTCCTGCATTCAGCATCAACATTTACGCAAAAGACATAGAAAGGCGCAATACTCGTTTAACCCAGCTGGTGCAAGAGTATTCAGCTTCCTAATCCATAACAACTCTCTCTGGAGCAAAATCTTTGATTTATCTCCCCCTCTACTGAGTGGTGGAATATGATCAATGGCTATATATAGCGAAATGTAGGTAATCTATGACCAGCTTCATTTAAATGGTTCGCTACCGGTTTATTTGTGTGGTCATCATGAAATGCTGTGCTGATAGGTTTGTGGATGTAGAAAACTGTTTCCCTGGTGTCATAAACCTACATGAAATGCATTTGGGGCATCTATAGCAACCTGGGCGATCATTAGAGAGCCAGGTATTCTGTCTCCTCTGGTAGCTGGTCATTAGTCTCTCTGGAACTACTCTATTCATGCATTTGCCTGTATCATACTCCAGTTATCCCCAATTACCTTCTGGGTCATATTGGACCCAGTTGTGTATTTAGTACTATAGACAAATTTGGGAGCATTTATTGTATCAGGCCATGGAGCTGTCACTCTCTATCTCGCTACCGATAGAACTTGTTCTAAAATTGTTTTGGGATAACCTTGATCTAGGAAGCGAACCTTCATATCGCTGTTGTTTGGCCAGTACCGGATTTGAATTATTCCATGGAACCCTGCAAAATTGTGAAATAGGGAGGGATTTTTTCACTGACCTTGGGTGGCAACTATTATAATGGAGAAGGACATTTTTGTCCACACTCCTACGAAATAATGTAAAATCGATATGGTCATCTTGTCTCCACAATACAATATCTAAGAAATGTATTCACTCCCTATGTATTTCATCGGTAAATTTCACAGGGCTATTTAACCATCATATGAAACACTTCCTGCCACACCAAACAATAATGACATTGTCAATGTAGTGATGGAAGAAGAGAATTGGGTCTCCATATTTAGGTATAATGGCATGTTGCTCAAACTGGTGCATAAACAGATTGGCATAAGAGGGCACCATGGTAGCCCACATCCCCGTGCCAGCCACCAGTAGGAAAAAGTCAAATTGAAACCAGAAGTAATTCATGGTAAGACAAAGTCTCAACAGCTCAAGCACAAATGGAATTGGAGGACCTCCATATGATCCAAATTCGTCAAGTGAACGTTTCACTGCCTCTATCGCCTCCTCATGGGGATACAGGTTTAGAGGCTAACAACATCCAGACTGGCCATCCAACACTCAGTTCCAACAGGAATTTGCTTTCTAGCAAATGCGGGGTGTCCCTTAAATAGGTGGGTGTATTCTGTACTGTCGGTTTCAGTATGGTATCCAAATAAATGCCTATTGGATGTAACAAAGAACCTTTACTCGAGACAATTGGCCGACCATGAGGTTTTAATAGGCTTTTGTGGACCTTTGGCAGAGCATACAATATTGGACATATCAGAAATTCCTGTTTCAGGTAATCTCTTAGAGTTAAATCAATAATGTCATCATCAAAAGCCTGATCCAACACTCTATTAACTTGGGACTTAAATGATTTTAATGGGTCACTTGATGGTTGTTTATAAACCCGTGTGTCCTTTACATATTCTTCTGGAGCATACCATAGTAACAGAAGGAAACCCACACTAGCATATTGAAAACCATACTAGCATATGGAGAACATTACTCTACATGCGCTCTTATGCTATAAAAGGTACAAGGTTTTCCATGTGCACTAACCCATGGCAATCAATTAAATGTTTAGTTCAAAGTTTTTTCTTCATCCATCATTCAGTGTTTGGCTGGGTTCATAGAACATTTTTTCAGTTAGCATATTGGAATCATGAAACAAAGTCTTTTAAACAAACAGAAAATAAATGACAGAAGATACAGCTTCACAGTCTGTGTGGAATTTCAATAAAAGAATATAAAATTGTAGCCTCTAAATTCTTATTCAGAGTTTTTCAAGTGCTCTGTTTATTGTAGTCAAGTGATAATGGATGACTACAGGAATGCAGCATACAAGAATATAGCAACATTTCTGGTGTCTTTGTTCTGTTGGTCTCATAATTTTAATGTTCCTAAGCACCATGGCCATACACTCTTAGTCTGGAAATGTATTTGAATTTGTTTATATTTAAGTAGCTCTGTCCTTGAGTTAACATTGATCCATTGGGTTGTCTGGTCCCAGAGACGCTTATGGTCATGGCTAACCAGTCCCAGAAATGGAAAATGTTTATGAATCCTATATTACCTGCAAAAGTACAAAGAGCTGGTGAAAAGACACTGCCCAGCAGAATCTCTAAAGAATACTAAAATGGCAAAATGTTATTGTGGTTAATAGACTGATTGGCATCTGATGAAAGTGACCCACGGGTCTGTGCAACTCTAGATGGGAAATTATATTAAGATTAGAGTGTAAAATCACAGGAAGGGGCTAAATAAATTATTGACACACATATAATAACAATGTTAAAGACAGTACTATACTGTGCATATAATATATATATATATATATATATATATATATATATATATATATATATATATAAAACTTTCAAGTGGGTATCAGCACTCTAAGGCCAATTCCTTCTGTAAAAGGTGGTGTGCAGGTAATTATATACACACCGATAGTTTCCAGACAAGCACTCCCTTTTGTAAAAAACGTTGTCTTTTTCTTGTTACATAGTATCAATGCCCAATGTTTTTGGTCCTCATTAGGACCTTTTTCAAGGATGATGATCATCAACTGGCCTTAATTTTTCTTTTTCGTAGTTGTTAAATTATTTGCCTTCTTCTGTGTGTAATTTGGGTATTCTAAACCAAAAAGTTTGAAGCAAAACATTTAGTAATGTGGAAATTCTTAACACAGGTGCTCCTGCCCTAGGCCCTCAGCTCAGGGAGCGGACATTTGGTAATTCTAATACAAACTGATTGGTGCAAGGCACACTGGACATCCACGTTTAGATCAGATCAAAACAAAAAATAATGAATAAAAATGTAAACTTTATTTTATATAATCATCTCTCACCTGATGCGTTTCGTGTCCAGAAGACACTTAATCATAGGCTTAAATGTACAAATTGTGACACAATATTTAAATACAAAGCAACCAATCACAAGACAGGGAGGGGTCAAAGAAAAAACACACATCACAAAATTTACAAGATGGGCTAAAAAATTTTGATATTATCAGAGCTGATTATAAAACCCTAGATGGGACAAATATAGATAAATATATGAATTAAATTATTTGCTGTGTAGCAAAAATGTGATAATCTCAACATATACCTGTACAGAATGGATCCTGTACCCATCCAGCTGAAGGATGCACCTCCTTAATTCATGTAATTTCTCCCTGCTTTTTGTGGACCTCAGCCTTGCAGCATTACATGAGACACCTGTTATATAACTTTGCCTCTGGCATTAACTAGGAAATGTTGACTATTGAACATATGTATCAGTATTCATAAATCAATAAAGAAATCACCATAAAAAATGGATATATGCTATCTAAAAATGTATGTGCTTTATGTATTTTATTTATATGTCAGAGGAACAAGTAGACAGATCAAATTTAAATTTAAAAATCTAATAAACTCTAAATATGACCTATTATATGTTTGCTTATTTTTAAAACAAGTTGAATCTAAAATACTTGATCAAATAAAACTGTGAAAACAACTCAACTGTTCTACTCATTCTCATTCTACTCATCCTTTCATCTACAAACTCTCAATAAAAGTTAGAAAAGCGCAAATTTGAAAAATTCTTAAAATTTAGCTCCCTTTGACTTCTACATGAACTGATTTGAGGTTTTTCAAATTAATTATGATTCATTGAAAAGTTTTGGAAACCCTAGCGCAAACAAATTCAAATTTGAACATTGATAAATAAGCCCCTTGGTGTAATAAGCTAAGCTAGTATATAATTATTTGAACTTTGGAGAAAAAAAAAATGAAGTGATTCTAAACCATAAACTTAACTGTATTGAAGGCTTTCTTGTACAGGTGTTCTTCCTTTCCTTAAGCCTCATAATTTAATGATATCTCTTTATTTTGTATCATCTGTGTATGATGCCCCTGGTTTAGAGCACCTGGCATGAATCATAATGGAACTTGGTGCTCTACTAAAACTCTAAACACTAATTAAAAATTCCTCAGAGTGCTGAAGGGATTTTTTAACTGTTGAATTTGGTAAGAATCCCATAATCAGTTCCTTTTGACCCTAGGTTACTTCTTTATATTCGGCTCAGTCACCAAAATGATATTAGTCATTTCGTGGATAGTGTGGTTCAGTGTTTGTGAGATGTATACTTTCAGTACTGCCTCGAAAGCCCAACTGAAAATTTTTTATTATTATTATTATATAACATGCTGATTTAACACTTACAATCTCTTGATATTTGTAACGTCAAGTCATTAATCTATGTAACCACATTTTAAAAACAACTAATCAATGGATTCAAAACAAGGATCTTTTAAGTGTTTTTATAAGGCTAGATATGTGTAAAGCAGACTTATTAGATGTGAAGGGAATGGTTATTTGCACAAAGTGAACAGAACATGTGCAATAATATTGTAAAATGTTTATGAGTCTAGAGTGTGTTAGATTTTCCTAAAATATATCAGCTTCTCAGTTTGCATTTAATATAGTGTTGTGTATTATGTCATATCCTTCCCAGACTATTTTCAGTTTGAGTTATACTTTTTCCTTGGTAAATTACAGTATTATATTATTAATAAAAATAAAATCAAGCAAGCAAAAGGCCAGGAAAAGGGAGGTGTATATTTCCATCTTTCTCTAAAGTCTTGTGGGTTGTTCTCTCCCTTCAATTCTTTCTCCTGGTCTCATTCTGAAGCTGTTTATAAGAAACATTGTTAAGTCATGCTTGCCATAATACTTCCCTTCCACTCGGCAGTTAATGCAGCTTAATTTTCTTAGTGTTAATGCTAGATAAATATATATATTTAAGCTCCAGTTGCTAAGCAGAAATACCCAAGAATTCCCTACTCTGTGGTTCTTTTGTAAGCAATGCAGAAAGGGTCAGATCAGTGCCTGGCATTAAAAATGTGATTTAAATAAACAGTATTAAAAACTGGATTTTATAAAACAGACCACAGCAAAATTCTACTCTGAATTATGGATTCATGTCGAAAGGGCTTATCCAACATGGAAATATACTGTATATTGGTTAAACGGAAACAATGGAAAAATGTAGCAAACCAGATTTCAGTAAGTTGGATCTTTTCTGATCCTTCTGATCCCTTCTGCTATTTTATTCATTCGGTATGAAGTGCTTTAGAACACATTCACCCAATGAGAGACTTTGTTTAGAAGCTGTGCACAGAACCTTTATTCCAAAACAGGTTTTAAATTATTACTAATTAGTAAAACCTTCTCCAACAAACACTGCACATAATAACGTTGATTAATATAAGATTCCAGCACATCAGTCTAAATGTGTGGTTTTTCCATTTTTTAAAAGCTCTAAAAAATGTGAGATTTGTCAGTTAGGACTTTTTTTTGGATTTCTCTTTCACCAGGCATTGTCTGAAAAACTAGAATTTTAGAGGTTTTAGAGGTATTCGGTTTTTTTCCCAGCATTATTTTCTGTTCAAAGTTTTTTAATTCGGATATTTAAAAAAAAAAAAAAATGTCATGACCATTGTAGTATTAGAGAAAGTGAGTTTAGTGGTGGTTTCAAAAACCACTAAAAGCCAACCTTTGATAAATAGTCCTTCACATAATTTTCATTATGCTTTTGGCTCCTATTAGTCATTTTTCACATGATCTGTAAGGGTGCCCGAGGAAGGGGAACTTCCTTAAAATGTTTGCTGAAATCTCACATTAATAAATGTTGTATGTTCTGCAAATACTGGACAACTTACAAACAGATAGAGTAGCAGTAGAACCAGTTTATTTTTTACATGCTAAAGGAGGAATTCAGACTCCACAATATGGGGAGGAAACTCAGAAGAAACCCACGTAAGCATGGAGAAAAGCATGCAAACTCACTGCAGTAAGTGTCATGCTGGGAATCAAACCTAGGACCCATGAGCTGCAAGGAAGCACTGATAACCATTGCACCACTGTTTGACATACTACCACATTAATGTTAAATTAATGTTAAAAAGTTTAAATTAAGTCAAACTTTGTATGTATTGTAATAAGCTTTGCCTCCAGATATCTGAAGTTGCTATACGATTATGATTTCCACCCTCTTTAAGGGGTGGTGCAAAATGCATGTGTACATAAGTGAATATGAAAAACTCCATTGGAGTTGAGTAGCTACTTTGACTTTACTGATGGCTGAATATAGAGAAATATATAGTGTTATAAGAGGGAGACGAAGTCCTGTACTCACAGCTTGTGTGCATTTCTCCAGAGTAGGCTAGCACTTGCCAAAAGATGCTTAGAAACATGTATGGGCTCAAGTATATTTGTTAATATAATTCAAAAGTAGGCATATTTTCTTTGCACTTATGTATCTTAAACATCCGAGTCAATGAACTCATCCGTGTGCTCTTTTCAAAAATAACATTCCATGTTTGAGTATCCAGAATGTTTGACACATAATGCTGTCTTCAAGTTATTAATATCTCACACTTGCTGGAAAGCTAAATTAGAATATATGATTGATAGATCAACAAACAATTGGGGAATTTCATCTTGCTGTTGTCCATCAGCTGCCACAAAACACTGTGAACACAAAAACATTCAAAATCAGTCAACCATTCAGGGAAACTCTTCTATTTACAAAGTTTCTATAGTACATTGAAATGTGAATACATTTTCAATTCATTTAAAATACCTATATGAAGATTTGTGAAGTCTTCCCAGAGTTCAATGGATTGTACAGTACATAGCCTGCTGCCTCTTCACTTTAAATGGTTTGGTTCTTAAGGGGGCCCAGTCATGCTTCCCTTACTTGATTAGACAAGCCCCTTTGCTGTCAGCCTGCTGAGTTCAGAGTACTGGAGCTCCAAAGTTAGCAAGAATTTTCTCCTATTCAGTTCTCTGTCCCCTCATTGGTCCTTGACGTTTAAGTCCTGGTAAAGCTGCATTGGGATTGGATAGGCTTCAGAGAACTGAATTGGCGAAAAATCATGCATGCACTGGAGCTCCAGTCCTCTCTTCTGAAGTTTGCAGATCGCTGACAGCAGGGGGGGCGGCTAATCAAGTAAGTGAAGCATGCCTGGGCCCCCCTGGGTACTTCCCACATATTAATATGCAGGATTATGTAACGCTACTTACACTAGGAATCACTGTAGAGTGATCTATCATCCAAACATTCAAAGCTGAAGCTCAGATTTTGAAATAAATGTCACAAAATTCTAAGGTGGCTTTAATATCCTTATTTTATATTTTTGTCTATACATCCAATTCTTGTCTTTCTATAATTATCTATTTGTCCATCATCTATCTCCATCTATTTGTCTCACTGCAATCATCAAAAAATCATTAATGAGATTTTACTAAATGTGGAGAAAATCATCAAGAAGGGTGACAGTAAAACTACAGTGCAAATCACACGCAAATTCAAACATCAGCCTATTTACTGATACTCCTTTGGAGCCTTTCACACTAGACTCTGGAGTACAAAGAGAAGGAATGTAAATTGTCCCCTTTCTTTTATTATTCTGAAATAGTTCCATGAATATCTAGGGAAAACGTGTTTACCTTTAATACAACGCTAACTGGCTTTCAGGCTGCATCCGCCTTTACAGCACTTTGACCCTTTGTTTGCAAACCCATGAGTTAGATTGATTTTCAAGAACATATGTATAATTAATCATTTACCACACCCTTAGTACATTGCTTGCATGTCTAGAGAAATATGGGCCGTCAAGGTCATGGTTGCAGATTTCACACAGTGCAAAGCAAATAGTTGGAGTAGAGATACTCTGCATTACTTGGGGAGACAGTACATAAATTCAGTAAATCATACAGCTTGAAAAACAAACAGAATGTTAGTGTATAGTAGATAGCTAAATATATAAAATTACATATCCTGTTTCAACAGTACATTCCTCTCTAAAACAGGTTAGTTGGAGTATTTCTTCCTGGAGGCATATTAAAGTCAACTGTAATGATGGGCATGCTCCTGCTCTGCAGGTTTTGACATAGAAATTTTGATTATTATTAATTTTTCATGAGACTGGTTACATTTTAACCTGCCATGTGCAAAATGGGAAGAGCACCTGGGCAGAAGAAAGGGGCATTAAGCTAACAATATCTTTAGTGTTTATTAGGCATCAGGATCTGCTTGGATAATATCTTGGAAAAAAACAATGTGGACAGGAGTAGAAAATAAAATAAGAAACTTAAAATACACACTGAGTCTTGGTTGCTCCAACAATCTATAGAGTCCATTTTTGTTGTCTGTATAATTGTGGAACTGTTTAAAGATCCTTTCCAAAGGTATCCCTCTTTGTTTTCACTAGTACTATGTTGATTCCAAAAGCAACATTATTATGTGTAATAACAGTGGTAGATAATTACTATATATATATTGTAACTTAGCCTTTTTTAATTTTAGCTATGGTGTTGGTAAACACAATCGGAATGCTGCAATGGTAAAATGTTTTATTTACCTATTCCCTGTGGGGAATAGAAATTATACTTAGACACATTTAAATTTACAGAATCATTTACCAACATTTGGAAAAAAAAATTTCAGAATGTAAACATTGTTTTCTTCTTGCCCACTAAAAAGTCATACAATTTGTGGTATAAATGCAGCTTTTCATATGTTGAAAAAAAATTCATATGCATACATCTTTTCAAATATTAGTAAATTAAACCCTTTACTCTTTGATTTGAATTGTTGATCTTTAAAATCGCTAACATCAGTGAATGAATGAATTCTAATCAATGGAAATCAGTTGTAAAATCTAATGTACATCAATGGCACATCTTGTAAATCTTTGGAAATTATGGTGTGGTTCATTTCAAAATAATTTCATGAGAAGTGATTCAGATGTCACATCTCCATAATTCACATGAAACCGAATTCTTAACTAAACAATTCCATCTCTTATTTTTACATGACTGTATTTAAGTATATATTTGAAAAGACTCCCAGATGCGACTAAAAGTTCCTTTTTAAAATTTGACTGTTTAAAAAAGACATATCCAGCTTACATGCATCATTCCTTATCCCTTTTATTTTAGAATTAAGACTTTTGGAACATTCGACTACAGACTTGTTTGGAATGGAGGGGGTTAAGCCCATTTGTTTTTTAAATATAAACCTAATATGACATAATGTATAATCTAATTTGGAAATTAGAGTTTGCTTGAAAGGATTATGTGGCTTGCCAATACTAACAGAGAAGAGAAATGATTGAAGAACATTTCTTTTTCTTGGTTACAGAGTGGATAATTTATTTTTCCTCTAAAAGATTACTTTTTATTCTTTACGACATTTCCTTCCAAAGTGATTTCTTGCTTTGTGATTAAATAAACTTTTCCATGCTTATGCAATAAAGTAAGCACAGTTTTCCTTGCATTAAGCAAAGGTGCAAATGATTTTCTAATTACGGGACACTGTCTGGATTTAAACCAAAGTGTTATAAATACTTTCATTTGTTTTTAATAATTACAAATCTGTAGTTAAAAGTGTAATTCTGCTCTTTATAAGTTGTTTCAACAAAATGGACTGAAAAGTCACTTCTCTCTGCCTTAAAAACCCATCAGCGGCTATGAAACTACAGTGGCTCCGGGATGATTTTTTTAAAAACTGGCACCTGATTTTGAAGTATCGTCTTTCTGCCAAGACTGCAACTTGGTAACACTTACTTAGTTGTAAGTGCCACCTATGTAGGTAGTGGCGGCTTTTCTATGCAACATTCTACTTTACCATTATAACCCTTTGGCTGGTTGAGGTTCTGCCTGAATTACTCAACAGTTGCCCAGGGCTATGAATGTTGTAGGTGCTACAGTCATGCCTTTCATTTCCTTTTCAACAAAATGGCACTTTTTTCTGAAAGTTTCCAATAATACTGTTAATTCAAGGGATATTTTTTATTAGCAGTAAATAGACTATTTTCCAAGTATTAGTACAATGTACCTTACTCTGTAGCTTCTGTGAATTGCTCTGTTTAAACATAATTTGACATAGATTATTTGGTCAAATAAGTGGCAAAAAGAAATTTAAGTCATGACAAACTGATATATTTTATTTTTATTATTAAGTAAATAAATAAATAATAAAAATTGGGGTAATAATGGTGAAAGAATAAAACATGTTTTTCCACGTCTATTATATCTCCTCACTTGTTCTAGTGAGATGTTTCACAATGTGTCTTCTAAAATATGAGTATGACACATCTATCTGTACTTCTCATAATTAAATATGACTTAACATACAAGTACTACCAAGGGAAATTCTGTGGTTTAATAAAGGATTACATTAAATTGGTAATCTCCCAACATTTTTTTTTTTTAAAAAGTGCATTATGAAAAAAATGTCATTCTAAGCAAGTTTCCAGTATTCATTATACATGCATTTAAAATCTATTGTAAATTTAATTAAAAGAATAACTTTGATAAAGTAAGGAATGGAATTACTTTAAGGGAATTACTTTGATATTCTTGGCAATAACACTTCTTTTTTTAGTAAAAACAGTGGGGTATCACTTGCATATTTGACACCTTGCGTTTTGCACGTGCTTTATAAATGAACCATATAAAGTATGTTAGATATGTGTTTACCATCAAATATATATAATGAATAAGGATGCGCAGCATGTACCAAACTCTGCTGTGATAGCATTTTATTGTGTCATTGAAATGATTGCCATGTGCCAGGTATTATTCATATATCTTTCTCAGATTTTTAAGAAGGGGTCCTCCACCCAAAAAGATGAAAGAAAATTCTAAGCAACTTTCCAATATACATTTATAAGCATTTTCAGTGGTTATAAAGTATATTTGTAAATAACATGTTTATTCTTTTGCAGATTACAATTGACAACTCAAAGGCTGAATTTTGGGATAACTGACAGATTGGCTTTGTCGAAATTGTATAATTTCTTGAAAGAAATGGATAACAAAATTGCACCGATCTAAAGGATTGACCTGTGGGTGGATCCTTTGGATTACTATGCAAGGGTGTTGTTTCATTTAGCTGCAGACCTGTCCAATCAGGGGTCATTGGATGAGTTGAATTTTCCTTTTAGCTGGACACTGCTTGTGTTATCACAACAGAGTTTAAATTAAACAATTACTTCATTAGGTGGTCCCACACATGAGAATGACTGGATTGCATGAAATGATCAATTCATGTGTGGTCATCCATTTTTGTGTAATTAGTAGAAAACTGAACTGTCATGACATTCATTCATTTCTAAATCTGGAAGAAACTTTGGAAAATAATTATTTAGACCACTGCTGGTTAGAATATTGAGCAGATGATTTTATGCATAGAAAAAAAAAACTAAAAGACCCCCACCAGCGGCAGTAAAGGTTTGGGACATGTTATCCAGAATGCTTGGGACCTTGCGAATTTCTTCATGCATTCTTCAACATGTTTTCTTTTCCATGGAGAAAAAAACAAGCAAAACATCTCTGGACTAGTGATGGGCGAAACGGCCGCGTTTCGCTTCGCCGAAAAATTTGCGAATTTCCAGAGAAATTCGCAAATTTTTCGGCAATTCGCGAAACGAGTCGCGCGTCGTTTTTGGCGGCGAATTTTTGTCGGCGAATTTTTCTTGCAGTTTCGCGAATTTATTCGCCAGCGGCGAATCGCGGGAATTCGCCGTGAATTCGCCCCTGGCGAATAAATTCGCCCATCACTACTCTGGACTGAATGCATTTGGGGAAATGCTGAACATTTTCACCATTTTGCTAATTTTTTCTCTGCAATTTTTTTAGAAGCATGAAATGTTATCAGAATTCTTGGGACCTAAGCATTTTCTGGATAAAGGATCATGTATCAGGAACATTAAATGAACCCAATAGACAGGTTTTGTTTGCATCAAAGTACTGTTTTATTATTACAGATAAAAAGGAAACCATTTAAACAAAATTTGTATTATTTGGATAGAATGTAATCGATGGGAGACATCCTTTCTGTAATTCTGGATAATGGGTTTCTGGATAAAGTAACCCATACCTGTATTATACTTTTTCAGTGCAACTTCTTTTGCCAGAAAGAAAATCTGAGAATTTAGAGAATTGAAATGGGACAGTCACCTCAGTAACAACCTCTATACTGGAAGTATTATGAATTGAGTCGAATTCTCATTGTACTTTGTGTGTTTTTCTTGTGTCTGTGCTTTGAAAAATTTGTTTCATTTGTTTGCACAACCTGCATGAAATATTGTGGATGCTTTAGGAGATAGGTGTGGATTTGTGATTTAATTAGTTCTGATCTGAGAAATTACGCAAGTCAAATTGTTTTGTCGGTTCTTAATCTTTTTTCCCCTCAAACTTTTTCATCAAACAAGTTTGTCCAATTTCTTCCAGACCCCATATCCTATTTCTTCTTTCCCACATACAAGTGAAGAGGAAACATTTCTTCAGGAGCTGCATAGTACATGTGTGAGCTGTAAAACAGCTGGAAGTGTTTGTCTAGAGTTCAAATGATCAGTTTGATAGTACAGAGCTCAGCACCTCTGTCCTTCAGGTTCAAACAAGGTCAACAGAGAGAGAGAAATCACTGCCATGTGGAAGGTTCTTTGCTTTGCAGTAAACAGCAGGAAACAACCTGGTGGTCTGTGTCCAGGTTGTTTGTTTATGTATCAGTGAAAATTGTTAAGAGTTGGCTCAGATTAGAACTCCCTCACTCCATGTATCTTCTTTAGTTTTGGAAAATGTAAAATGAATTTTGTTTTGCCTACTTCATTGATGGCTTTGTAGAAGAGGATTAATGCAAAACATGTACCTGCTGATTGTCACATCACGTAGGTATAGTCAGATAGATTGGTACTGTAGATACTATGCTTATGTTCCAGGCAGTATTTAGTATTTAGTTCCTGTATGTACTTGCTATCTTGCCCTTACATGGGGGCCTCCTGGGTTTCTTAATATGCAACTCATCTGACATTTATTTTGTTCTTTACCCCAGTGGCAGCTGAATTCCCCAATGAGAATATTTCAGTGATAATCCCTGATACAAAAATTATAACAGCTTCAATCTCTAGCTAGCAGTATACCAAGATATTAAAATACAGGTATTGGCCCTGTTATCTAGAATGCTCTCAATCTGTGGTTTTCTGGAATGTAATATTGGCCACTAATGGGAAACTCTTTCACAATGAGTTTACAATGTAAAAAAAACATTAAAAACAATTTTGCCTTTGCGAATATTTTGTGAACCCTTTGCCCTTTTATAGTTTGTCATTATGCACAGTACATGTAATAAAACTTCTTAATGGAAAAATTGTTATGTTTGCTCCAAAAGTTCATGCCACCTTCTAGCATGTCTTAAAGGTTTGCAATGCACAATTAAGATTCACAATGCTATAAAAGCCTATTGAAGAAAATTAAATTTTGACATGAAATTTTATTCTTATTTGAGTACAAATTTGTTCTCTTGTAGAAATGTATTACATTTCCTCCTACCTAAACGTTAACTTAATCCAGAATAATTGCTTT
The DNA here is from genome assembly GCA_024363595.1 of Xenopus borealis. Classification (NCBI taxonomy): domain Eukaryota; kingdom Metazoa; phylum Chordata; class Amphibia; order Anura; family Pipidae; genus Xenopus; species Xenopus borealis. Next base: position 86,762,281 of record CM044437.1, read on the forward strand.
GTCTCCAAAGAGGATTAATATCTTAGTTGGGATCAAGTACAAGGTACTGTTATATTATTGCAGAGAAAAAGGAAAACTTTTTGAAAAATGTGGATTATTTGGCTAAAATGAAGTCTATATAGACAGCCTTCACATAATGTGGAGCTTTCTGGATAGCAGGTTTCTGGGAAACGGTTCCCACACCTGTGCAATTCAACTTTTTAAATTGTATTTTTACTTAAATTAGAAAAAAATATGTTTGTTCTTTGAAGGCCACACACAACTTTATGAACAGAAAGGTGTTTTACAATACAATGAGTGGTGTGGTGGGTTGCTTTTCATTGTATACATAATGATTATCAAGGGCACAGAAATTTGTTTGCCTGTATTCACAGGTGAATATGGCATGCATAGTTAAATTTGGTTGAAAAAACACAAAGTCCATCAAGTTCAACCCCTCCAACTTAAAACCCAGCATCCACACACACACCCCTCCACACTTTCACACAAACCATACATGTCCATAGCTATACTAACTGTAGAGTTTAGTTTCACAGTAGCCTTTGATATTGTTTATCCAAAAAATCATCCAAGCCCCTCTTAAAAGCATCAACAGAATCAGCCGTCACAACATTACCTGGCAGAGCATTCTACATCCTCTCTGTCCTCACTGTGAAGAACCACCTATGGTGCTTCAAATGAAAGTCCTTTTCTTCTAGTCTGAAGGGGTGGCCTTTGGCGCAGTGATCCTCTTTATGGGTAAAAAGGTCCCCTGCTATTTGTCTATAATGTCCAGTTTAGTTGCACGTCTCTGCACTTTCTCCAGCTCATTTATATCCCTCTGAAGGACTGGAATCCAAAACTGCACTGCATACTCCAGATGAGGTCTTACTAGGGATCTATAAAGAGGTATAATTATGTTTTCATCCCTTGAGTTTATGCCCTTTTTTATGCTAAACAGAGCTTTATTTTCTTTAGTAGCTACAGAATGACACTGCCCAGAATTAGACAACTTGTTATCTATAAAAAACCCAAGATCCTTCTCAGTTAAGGAAACTCCCAACACACTGCCATTTAGTGTATAACCTTGCATTTATCAACACTGAACCTCATTTTCCAGTTTGCTGCCCAGTTTCCCAAATCACTCTTCGGAGTGGCAGCATCCTGCATAGGACCTATAGTTCTGCAAAATTTAGTATCATCTGCAAAATAGAAACTGTACTTTCAATGCCCACCTCCAGGTCATTAATAAACAAGTTGAAAAGCAAGGGACCCAGCACAGAGCCCTGCAGTACCCCACTAACAACACTGGTTTAATTAGAAAATGTTCCATTTACCACCACTCTTTGTAGTCTATCTTTTAGCCAGGTACAAATACTATGTTCCAGGCTAACATTCCTTGATTTAACCAGTAACCTTCTGTGTGGCACTGGCACTGAATGCTTTAGCAAAGTCCAAGTAAATCATATCCACTGCTATCCCAAAATCGAGGTCAGTGATGGGCGAATTTATTCGCCAGATGCAAATTTGCGGTGAATAAATTCATGAAACGACAGCGAAAATTTCTCCTGCCGAGTATTCGCTGGAGTAAAAAAAAAGCGACCCGCGACAAAAATGACGCGACGCATCGAAAATTACGCGATGCACGTCAAAAACTAAACGGGATAGATCACTAATCAAGGTCCCTGCTTACCTTCTCATAAAAAGAAATTAATTTAGTCTGGCAAGATCTATAACACATAAAACCATGCTGGCACAAACTCATAGTATTGTTATTTGCTATGAAGTCCAGTATCCTATGCTTTATTAATCCTTCGAAACGCTTTCCTACCACTGACGTCAGACAAACTGGCCTATAGTTTTGAGGCTAAGAACGGGATCCCTTTTTGAATAGCGGCACCACATTAGCAATTAGCCAGTCTCTCTGCACCATGCCAGACCTCAATGAATCCTGAAAAATTAAGTTTGGCAATCACAGAGCTAAGCTCGCTAAGTAGCCTGGGATGAACACCATCTGGCCCTGGACCTTTGTTTATCTTAACATGTTCTAGTCTCTTTTGAATTTCTTCATGTGTGAACCATGCACCATTAGATATATTACTAGAATTGGGACTATTTATAAGGAAACCTTATAAACCTTCAACTGGTTCCTCATTTGTGTAGACAGACGAAAAGTATGCGTTCAGAATCTGAGCTTTTTGCTCATCAACCAGCTGACCCCCACTCTGATAATAAAGGTCCCACCCCTTCCTGCTTCATTTTTTTTACTTTTAACATATTTAAAAAATAATTTTGGATTCTTTTTACTGCTTACTGCAATATACTTTTCCATATCGATTTTAGCATGCCTGATAGCCTTTTTGCATGATTTATTGGCCTCCTTGTACCTTCTAAATAATTTGGCTGTCCCAGCTAAATTGAAAGCTTTAAAACCATGGCTTTTCTTACCCACAACACTTCTATTGGACCAAAAAGGTTTTGTTTTGCAACAATGTTCCTTGCTTACAAAGGGAATATAGTGACATGCATATTAATTAAGCAGCATTTTAAAGACTTCCCATTTTTGTCCTTTGTTTAACCTGGTGAAATGCATTTCCCACTTAATATGTTGCAGAGATGCCCTTACACTTACAAAGTTTGCATGCCTGAAATTCAGTGTTTTAGTTACTCCCTTATAATATTGCCTTTGCAACAGAATCTCAAAGAAGACCATGTTATGATCACTATTACCTAAATGCTCACCCACACAAATGCTAGAGATGAGTTCAGTATTATTAGTTATTACAAGATGCAAAAGAGAGTTATTTCTAGTAGGTTCTTCAACAAGCTGGGATATAAAGTTGCCATTTAGCATATTTACAAACCTACTAGCTTGATCTGTCTTGGCAAACCCATTACCCCAGTCACCAATAATAATAACTTGACCTAGTTGTGAAGCCACTATTTGTAAAAGTAGCTGGGCTTCATACTCGTCACTTATATGAGGTGGTTTATGGCATACACCAATGATAATTTTCTTTTTGCCTAGTCAAAATCTCTATCCAGATGGATTCCACACCCTCTCCAGTGCCAGCAATAGTTGCATCTTTAGTTCATGGCTTTAATTCAGGCTTAACATACAAACACACTCCTCCCACCTTTTTAATCCCTCCGTTCCTCCATTTAAATTCACAGTATAGTCACATGTCTCATCCCATCACATCTCAGTGATACCAATGATATCATAATTTTTAAAGCATGCAATTAATTCTAAGTCTTCCATTTTACCTGACAAACTTCATGCATTTGCCAACATACAGTGGAGGTTACTACTTTTACATTTTAAATGTGCATTACTTTGAGGAGAATTATATGTTACCTTAGTATTAGTCTGTTTTCCTTGTAACAGAGGGACCTCCTTAGCTGGTAAACTGTATGCCCCCCTCATTCCTCCCCCATGATCCCTTACTAACCCCACTACCCCATCTACCCTAGCTTCCCCATAATTCTTTATCTCACTCACCCCCCTTACCTAGTTTAAACACTCCTCTAAACTCTTGGCCATTCTTTCCCCTAGCACAGTGGATCCCCTTCCACTTAAGCTTGACTCTGCTCTCCTCCCCACCACTACTAGAGAAACTGGTCTCCCGAGTGTTAGAGAGAGTGTTAGAATTGCCAATCCAGAGTTCACACTCCCATCTTCTTCACACAATCTGGCAAAGCCGTTGGGATGTATAAACCCAGAATCAGTCTCCCTTATCCTTTTTGCCCACCTTAGATTTTAAGGTGGTCTAACTGTCACCCAGCTAGCTTCCTCAACACCCTGCTGCTGTTCTGTTCCCCCCAAACTATCTGACCCCACTAGATCCGGCTTTTCTGTAGATTTTTTGTTTTTAGTTGCTTTTTCCATTCAGCAGCCTGTCTTAAACAACATGTGTTATACAAGTGGCAGTAAACCTAGGCGTGAAAAGATCTACAACCATTCACTGCTCTTTGTACTATTACACTGTGGAAAACAAAAAGCCTGGATAAAGCAGACAGTCTGCTAAGGATGCCACATGACCATGATGTTTGTCATGGTAAAAATAAGTAAATAAACAAAAAAAAAGCCCCAAAAAGGACCAGTGGGGCTTATTTACCAATAAAGGAACAAACTAGTGAAATAGCACATAGCACCAATCAGATCATAATAGTAATCACTAAGCCTGTTTAGTATAAGGACTAGAACACCTAAAATTACTACCCACTGAATGTAATAGAAACTTCCTGGATTCAAGTCATTTTCACAAGCAGCCATATCCAAAGAATTATCTGCAATGTGGGTATGGGATTTTGATGAGTGATTGATAACATGTATGTTGGGCCATGGATTCTCAGGCATTTTTTCTGAGGTAAGACCAGCAGCGTTTTTGCAGAGAAGCACTTTGTCTCTCTGCAGTTTTGATAATGGTTGATCCTGGGCTGGTCTTACTGGGAATCCGCAAGAGCAGGATGGGGTGGATTCCCAAATAAATAGGCCAGGTTTTCAGGAGGCCCTAGGCCTATTTGTAGTACACCTGAAGCTGAGCAGCAGAGCTGATGAGACTGTTTGTGTGTGAGAGAGAGACACAATGCTGGGTTGCTCAGCATCAGGAGAAAGAGAAACATTTATTTTTGTGTTAGCCAGGAGGCTGGATATTTCTGTTCAAACTGTTGTTTTCTTCCCCCTGCGAGGGGAAACCTCTGCAGCCACTGAAAAATAAACGCAGGCAGGAAGCCCTTACACCAGTCCTGGTGTGTGAAGTTGCCTCATTTGCAGCCTACCAGCAAGTGAACCCCAACAATAAATAAAAATGTTGATAATGCTTCAGATGACCAGTTTTGCCCAGTTTTAATATTTAGAAAAATTCCTCCTTCCAATAATACTTTAAAGGACAGGATAGTTTACAACATGTGGACTCTCCCAGGGCAACTGAAAGGGTTAACAGAAAGAAATGAAATGGCAGTGCTGTGGTAATTGGGAATTAAAAGGACTGGCCATGGGTATAATCAATGGGGGTGCATAAAAATTGGTACCCCCAATAATTATGACTTTTCTTGTCAACCTCAAGCCTTTTCACACTCTTTTGTCTTATTTACAAAGACCTTTAGTACCTTCTTCACCCAAAAGATGACTGAAATTTGTTCACCAGCTCAGACCTTGGTAAATTATTATCAATTATTAACATGTATTTCTATAGCGCCAACTTATTTCGTAGTGCTGTATTGGTAAATGTCATCATTTCATATGGGAAGATTAGGAAATTATTTGAGTAAAAAAACATAGAAGAAATCATTATTTTATTAAAAGTAAATTGAAATGTTACAGAAATACAGGGGATTTTTTATACAGAGGCCTGTTATTGATATAGTTCCTAAATATAGTATGGGTATTGTCCAAAGAATCCTATTTAAGCTACCCATTTTTATTTGTTTTAGTTATTTGCTTTACCGCTATACATTGTACTTGCTGATAACAATTCTGCAATAACCATAATTGATGGCAAAATAATCCTTTTTAGTTATATTCATTTTTAGTAGTCTTGAGATGAAGAAATTCAGTGATATTTTACTACTTTTCAAAATATATATAACTACATCAGCAACTACGTCAGCGTCTCTCAGAAACCTTGTGAAGGCTTATAAACAGGTGTTTCAAAGAATGATGAAGACCAACAAAGTGTGTAGAGTTAGTAAAAATTACTGTTTTGACAATTTATAAATATTTTCCCATTTGACTGATCAGTTGCTAGGGATCACTGAACTCAATGGAGAATGATATAAAATCTGCCACAAGTGTTTGGCAAGTAGCAAATACATTTGGAGCAGTTTGGAAATAGATTTTCAGATGTTAATATAAGGTATGGAAGTCATTGTACATATTTAGGACCAACGGGTTTTTTATTATCATAAATAGCAAAGGATTATACAACACAAGCACTTTCTTATGTGACACTTTTAAGATTAATCTTAAAAAATTGTATTGCGATGTGGAAGCTTCCACACTGTGAAACAGCTCCACATGGGTGCAAGAAGTCTAGCTTGATGGTTAATTTATATGAGCTGGAGTGAAGATTCATTTTCTGTTCTAGCTATTCTTGAAATTACATCTAAATGGCTGAAAGCATAGGGGCAGATTCACTATTGGTCGAATATTGAATACAAAAAAATTTGAAATTCGACCATGTAATTTTTTGGGGGGCTATTTTTGATTGAAAATTGACCTATTTCGAATCAAATCGTTTAAATTGTTCAATTGCAGCTTTTGAATCAAACTTCAAACGATTTAAAAAAAATAAAATAAATAAAATATAGATTTTCAAGGAAAGCTTCGAGAAGGTCCCACATAGGCTACTATAGCAATTCGGCAGCTTTAAGGTGGCAAAGTGTTGAATTCGAAGTTTTTTAAAGAGACAGTGCTTAGAAATGAAAAAAAAATTTTTTTTATTCAAATGGATTTTGGGCTAGTCGAGTCAAAGTAGTCAAAAATTACTTCGACATTCGGATTTAAAATTTTTTAATTTTATTTGAAAATTTACTTTGACCCTTAAAAGTAAATGTTCATAGTGTTCATTTATCTATAACCGTGATGTAAGCCAAGGATGGTTTTGCCTAAATGAAGGACCTCAAAAGGGGTGAGTGAAAAAAATCACTGAAAACTACAATCTTAGAGTGAAAAGTAAGTATTGTCATGGTGCTACCTGTATATTCTAGAACACCAATGTTTTTCCCATAAACTGCTGATTTATCTCAGAGGAAACTAAATAAATAATGGAAGTAGTGTTGAGGGACCGTTTGAGGGCAATTTCTAAAAATAAGTGACTTGAAATATCTGCCCCCAATTTACTCCTGATTGACCTGCAGACCTGATCTGTTACATCAAACACCAGAGGAGGCTTGTGCTAGACCAAATTACAAAGAATATGGTTTCAGAACTGATGTTCATGAGGGAAAGTAAAGCAAACAAACATATATGTCTGAGTTTTGTATTCCTGTTGTATGAGTGAGCATCCAAATCAACAGTTTCCCAAAGTCAATAGTCATTTCCTGTTTTCCATTGAAAGCCCAATAATTCTATATTTATTACAGTTCTGAATACAAGCAATGTTTAGTTTCCTTTTAAATGCACTATGGACACCATTTTCTTGGGTCTTGTAATATGTGGATTCATATGTTCTGACTTTAAAATGTTTGTATTTTGTTTCTAAAATATATTGTTATAAATATTTTTAAACATACATTTGCTTTGTGAGAAAGAAGTTTAACAAACTAGATTTCTGCACAGAATTTCATGCTTTCTTCACTGAGATATTCCATAGCACCAAATGAATAGGATTTTTTTTTTTTTTAAAAAGGTCATCTTTCATAGACAACATCTGAAGTAAATCATTCAAATTAAAAATTATTTGCATATTGTCTGAAATGATGAATGAATACTATCTTGTACCCAACTAACATATAATTAATGCTTTATATGGGGAGCAACAATTCTGTTTAATCAATGTTTAATTTTTTTTTGTAGACTTAAGGTATGGAGATCCAAATTACAGAAATACCCATTATCTGGAAAACCCCAGGTCCCGAGCATTCTAGAGAACAGGTCCTGTACCCGTATTTACTGTTAATTGACATATTTATAAGTGCTGACATTGATGGCGGTGTCAATTTCTCAGAATGCATTTGACTGCTTTGTGTAGTTGGGCACCTTCATTTTTCTACTGGGTAGCAAATCATATAAAAATATATGGGTTGACACATTACATTGTTAAATATGATAACTTTTTTACAATCTGTATGTATCAGTCTCTGAACATTCTTCATGTGCACAGGTCTATAGTTATTGTGTAATTGTAGAGTGTGATTTATCTGACGGCAATCCAGACAGTAGTCCAATAACTGATACAGCCAATGAAGACCAAATCTTGCAATTGATTATCTCTTTAATTAATTTCTGGTTTCAGATGTATGGGCTATTCTTTACTTGCTCCCCTCTGCTTGTGCCTTAAAATGCTGAACTGCTCCAAACTTGGTAAGCCTTGTGCTCTGACCTGTGCTTGGACTGACTCATTTGCCTCTATGGTAAGTTGCTCTGATTAATATTTCTCCTTTCAATATGATTTTTGCATTACTTTAAATTCTTCCCCACTGACACTGCTTAGATTCAGCTATTACCTTGGCAGAAACACTCTGCTTTGTGAATAAACGCTACATTTACTCTTATAATTCTGCAGTGAACTTATTCCGTCTCTAATTTCTACTGAGCATTGTGTTTGCAATGTCAATAATCGATCACTCTGGGATGTTTGCTGTGGTGTACCTGGCTATACCCTCTGACAGCACAGTGATCTGCCATGGCCTGTGCATTTTTCATCTATATATGGTAAATATAGTTCATATCAATGTCTGAATTATACAGAGGTTGTCTAACGGCATTATGATCATATATTCATCAGGGTGGCCATAATTTGAGCCCAAACAATAAATAAATGGGCTGTCAGTTGGACTACGCTCAATAATTTAGAAATGTAAGCACCTTAAAGTGATAGTGACACTAAGCACTTAAAAACTACAAAATATAAATGTACATTAAAAGTGACCTATAGGTCATTTAGATCATTTTTCTCTGATAGGGCTGCTTTTGTAAGTAATTGTTACTTGAAATTCCTAAACCTGACTGTTTTGCCAACCTGACTGCCCTTATCAATATGTTGGTTAGAGTTTCTAATTGTAACGGTCTTCTGCAGCACAATTATGGCAGCTCTCTGCATTTGGAAGTACATTTATGAAAAATAATAAATAGCATCCAATGCCAATGTTATGATTGATGTAAAAAAAAAGTTTCCTTTCTGGAGTCTGTATCTTTTTAACAAATTATGTTTGCCTTTATTAATGATTTAGTGGATTTGAAGATTGCAGGATTGTCAATTCTAATGACAAAAACAACACCACATCTCAAATATTTTGTATAATACAGTAGATCACATACCTTTAATCTCTTAGTTTTGAGTAGAGTACATTTGTGGGACTGCAGAGCTTTTAGCAGCTCTGTACAATGATAGGAACTGGCCTTGCATTTATCTTGCATACAGTTCTCTCATATGTTTGTTTATTCCATTAATTACATAATGCCATAATAAGCATTCCCTTGCTGCCTTCAGAGATAGTATCACAAGAAAAAGGTTACAAGATCACATTATTTTCTTCTAAAGTGTGGTGTCTATACTTTACTTTTCTACTTGTTTTCAACTATGGATTTAACCTTTCCATCCAACCTCAACACCACTCTTCAGTCTGTTTTGATGATTGTGATTTTTACGATATTTTGTTAAAAAGAAGCATCACTGTGTTTTATTTTGTAATGACAGAGGACAGGAGAACTCAGTATAAACAATAGAGCTAATTATCCACCTGGTAAATACATATTTGCTCTGACCTTAAAGTCAGCATAAGAGAAAATCCCTGAATCAGCAGCCATCAATTTAATGTCAGTGTCTGTTCAACACTATAATTACCATTCACCCACCTAAAAGAATCCAATCTGGTCTCATGTTTGCAGATAAAATAATCTTTACAAAACAGATTATTCTATAAATAGTGCACTGTGTGCTTTGAAAATCTCAAAACCAGTGGATTTGTAATAATGACTTTCTGTTTTAAATAAGAAATTAATGCAACATTTTACTGCCAATCAAGCTGAACTGTTTGAAGGAACACTTAGGGGCAGATTTTCTAAAGGGCAGTGGCTAACGCTAGTGTTACCGCCTGCAAGGACATCACCAATTTACTAAAAGGTGCAGACACCAATTCACTAGTGAAAAAGATAGATGCTAGCGGCCATTCTCACTCTCAAGGTGACTTTTTGCTCTGGCAAATGGTTGTTACTCCGCAAATTCACTAAAATGCGGATTTTACCAAATGTTACCCCTTTCTACAGACTTGCCCTCACCAGCTCAGACCAGAAAAAGTGCAATGAAGTGCCTAGATCTTCCTCAATCTTCAGTTACTTACCTCATATTCTGTGAGTGGAAAAAGCATCAAAGTTCAAAAAACACTGGTGTCTTTTCCTTTTTTCAGAGTGATAGCGTGCAAGTCCTAAAAATTTTTTTTGGGTAACTGGTTTCCCCCATAAATTTTTGAACATATAGAACATTAACTATACAATGGAAATGTAATGTATTTGCTACAACATATAACATAAAGACGTCCATTCAACTTTAAATGTCCCGCCGTATGCAAATTCACCTAGGCAGAAATGAACGCTAGCGCATCTTTGCTTTGAATTGCTTGCATTGCCAAGTAACGCTAGTGAAAATTCACCATCATCTGGCGTTGTTTGAGTGAATTTTTGCCTGGCAAAGTGTTACAATGGGTGCGAATATAAATAAAAAGCATTTGGAAGTATATTTATGAAAAATAATAAATAGCATGCAATGCCAATTTTATGATAGTTGTAAAAAAAGTTTCGTATCTCTTTAAAGAATTATGTCCGTATCTCTTTAAAGAATTATGTTGCCTTTATTAATGATTTTGTAGATTTAGAAGATTGCAGAAATGTCCATTCTTATGACAAAAAAAAAAAACATTTTGTATAATACAGTAGATCATATATCTTAAGTCTCTGAGTAGTGTACATTTGTGGGGCTACAGAGCTTTTAGCAGCTCTTAACAATGATAGGAACTGGCCTTGCATTTATCTTGCATACAGTTCTCTCATCTGTTTGTGTATTCCAGTAATTACATAATGCCATAATAAGCATTCCATTGCTGCTTTCAGAGATAGTATCACAAGAAAAAGGTTACAAGATCATATACTTTTCTTCTTGACTATGGGTTTAACCTTTCCATCTGATCCTCATCACCCCTCTCCAGTCTGTTTTGATGATTGTGATTTTTATGATATTTTGTTAAAAAGAAGCATCAGAGTTTTTTATATTTTGTAATGACAGAGGATAGGAGAACACAATATAAACAATAGAGCTAATTATTCTTTTCGATCAAATTAGAATCATTCAAATCAAGAAATTTTCAATTCAAAGTTTTTCTTTAGAATTTTAAAAGTCCACCAATTGACTCCAAATATGTTCTAGGAGGTCCCCCATAAGCCAAAGCAGCAATTTGGCAGGTTTTAGATTGCGAATGGTCACATTTGATTTTTAAAGAGAGTGCATGATAAATTTTGAAATTAGAATTATTGATTCTTTTGCAAATTCAAATTTGGACTATTCCCTAGTCAAAGTACACGCAACTTAAAGAATACATTATTTAGAAAAAATTATAATGAAAAATTCAAGTTGGGTGCATTTGATAGCTGGGCATTATTCCTTTATTTCAGATCTCAAGGTAAAGGGCTAATATCAGGCCTTAAGGTTTAATATTTAATACACAGTTGTGCCCTAAATAAAAAAGCATGTCTAGGAAATGGTCATTTCTTAGGATGTTCAAATTTCTGTTCAAATTTTTTTAATTTCATAAAATTGGTGACTGTATCTGGTTACAAAAAAAGTTGGTGAATGAGTGGTATTACGTTATATGGATATCTGTACTTTTGAATATACCCTCTGTTCATGTGCTTTATATCTATTTTTATTATTATTTTGATTAGAGAATGGCTTACATATGTCCTAATAAAGTCTTTTTCATTTTATAAATACTTTGGGCTACTGCTTTAATAGTGGATGCTCTCTTCCTATATTTGAACATTTATTCAAAAGATTACTTAATTTGGTATATCTTTTGTAAATTAATATCTTTTCATATTCTTTTAATGAAGTTTAGTGATTTTAGGGGGTTATTTATCAAAATTAATGTTTTTCTTATTATTTAATTTAAAAAAGTCCACCCAAACTAGAATCTATAATTTGATCTTATTTATTATTTAAAACACTCTCTCTGAATAATCAGGGAAAAATCGTGCAAAACTCGAAATAGTCGGATTTTCAGGCTAATTCCAGTGCAGTCCACAGAAACTTCCAAATCTAGTAGGTAGGGACTTCTCCCTTTTATTTATACAGAACCTCGACAGGTCTGAGATGGCAGATTTTTGGATCCTGACTTTTTGCAGCCTCTGGGTATAATAAATCTTGAAAAATGTGAGTTTTTTTGTTCCACTAATAATTCAGATTTTTGTAGCATTCGGACATAACCCCCTCCATGTTTATGATCATCAAAGCCTTTGATGTAGGCCATATGAGAGAAAATGATGGGCCAAGGATCTAGACAACCCACCCCTCCAGTCTAGGAAGTTTGAGACTAAGGTCTGAACTACAGAACAAATATGGTTAGATTGACTTACCTGATTTACAAAATGTTTTAATGCAATTGACATCATAAGAGTTTGTGGGATCCTCTATGTTGTACTTTAAAACCTTTGGTTTCTTGTATTAATCCATCATGCAGCATGCAGCGATCCATTCTGACAGTCTTGTTGATTCAAAAGGCAAATATTTCAAGTTGCTTACAGGTCAGATTTTTATCTCAGTTGTATTATTATAAGAAATCTGCAACTATAGCCAATATGATGGATACAACCTGTCGATGCAAGGAAGTTAAAATACAGCTCCCAAGTAGTTCTGCCTGTAAGCTGAGGCATTAAGGATGTCAATGTACCCACTACTTTAGCTGGACAGGGGCTGGGAGATTCTAGTAGTCATGTCATGACCATGACCTGCAAAGCATTAAACCACACCAATCTCTAACCTGCAAAATGTTGCTTTTGCCGTACCTTTACCAAAGCTGTACTCATGCAACATATGCTACTTCTGTGTGCACCTTCTTGTTCCAAGACTGGGAACCTACAAGAGAAGATGATGTGAGTGTACTTACTCTGTCTAACCTGCACACAACTCAAATCCGCAGTGGTTGCCAAAATTTCAACCTGAACCTGCCTTGGATTTTTGGTCAACCCGCACATCACCTTCCTATATGTCATACTTATGTTTTTCTTAAATTTAATTGAAAGAATTTTTACCCAAACATTTTAAAACAATAGTTTTGTCATCATTTTGCAGTAAGATCTTTTAAATAAAAGATGTTATTAATCAACAATAACAATTATTTTTCAAATTATAATATTTTTATCTGATTAGGAATATTTATTGAAAAATAAGATTTAATAAAAGTCTGTTTGTACCAAGAGATGCTCCCTTAAAATACCATGACATTAGAGGGGAGCTAAGTTTTATGTATAAATCCACAGATAATATATTTATATTTTTTACCTTACAAATGCAGTAGGTCACTGAGACAAAAAGAAAATTGTGATCTGACATATATTTTGCATTTGTATTTTTTCAGGGACAGTTATTTGTTAAAAATATTGAAATATGCAACATATAAAAATATTTGTAGAATTTTACTACTTAAGCATAAGCACTCAGTTATGGCAAATAAATATTTTGTTGACAGATCAAGGAATTCAACCATACAAAAACATTAGGGAAGGTCTATAATCATGGCAACATTTGCATAACATTAACAAAATGTAATAGATTAGAATGAGAGGTGACTGCTCTGAGAATATACCAGTATGGGGAAGCTTATGAGAAGCAGAGACAAAGAAAAAAACTCAAAGAAGTTCAGATAAAACAGGTGATCCTATATTACATCTAATAACAATACAATTTTCTGGGGAAAAGCCACCCACACTAAGTATACATGTACCTAACACTTTGAGATCAAGGTAAGCAAATAAGATGCCAGAAAAAAAAGAATAGAATTAGTTGAGAGACTAAATTGTTTTGTTTGAAGTACTTGAAACTAAGAGCATTGTTTGTGTGGAATTTATATTTAATTTTATACTCATATTTGCGTTCTTTTCTTGTTGCCACATTGTTCTAGTTTAACATAGTAGCACAACCTGCCACAGGGTCAGCAAAGGTAGCTCAGCAACAGGTATAGTCACATTGAGGAAATGTCCTTGTGTATTCTTTGCTAAATCTGTGAGAAACTATGGGACACGGCCATCCAATCAAGTTGCTCAATTAGATGTGCCTTTTAACTTTTTTTTTTTTTTTAATTAATGAAATTTGATGCTATCATTCACTCAGTATCAGTTTATGAACAGTTTGCTTTAAATAAAGCATGAACTTTGGGCCACTTATCCCCACACATGCAGTGCAGCCGCAAGCTTCTGATATTTGACAAAGAAAACAGATGTCACTGGAGCTGTTCTGTAATAGGAAACAAGCTCTGCTAACTGTATTTCTGAAGATCTCTTTCTATTAATTTGGATACAAATTATCAAAAGAACTTGAAATGACTTTGGAAGGATGGACAAAAATAGCCAAAACTAATTTGGACATGGCATAACACAGAATACAGAAGTATGTGTCTCCGTCAGGAAAGATTAGTAAAACTACAATACAGGGCAAATATCCATACAGTTATTTTAAAATAGGGAATTCAGGATACATTAAATGATACTGGAGAATAAAGACAGTTAACATCAGTGACCTTTGTACTCCTGGTCATCAAGGAATTAAGGGATTTGTCCAAAAGACCTCAGAAGTGGCAACCAGAGGCTAATGAGCACATGTTGCCCCCAGTGGCCTCAAAGCAGGTGCTTTTTTTTTATTTTTAAATCCAGGCTTGGAGATAAGTTTTAACTGCATACTAATTAAATGTGCTGCCAAACAGAGCTTACTTTATGCTGCCTGTCAGCAAAAGGAGGTACCAAATGACCAATGAAAACCCTTATTTGACATCCACTGTGACTTTTTTATACTTGTGAGTTAAGACCCAATATTAAATGACACGGTCGGCACCCAACACCAGAACAAATGCCAAGCACCCTGCTTGTGCTTCACCAGTAGTGTGACCGCCTTTGGCTTCGGGAGGAGCCCTCAGCTACTCAGATGCCACCTGGACTTAAACGAGAGGTGCAAGGCGAAAGTTCTGGCCAGCAATGGGGCACGACTGTTAGAGTCTTAAGGCTGAAGGTCACGGTATAAGGCGTTAAACAGAATCGTAGTCAGATCAGGCCAGGTAGGGGCAGGCAGAGTATAAACATAGTCAGGCAGGTAAGGGGTCAAACCAGGAAGTCAATTGAAGGGTTAAAGCAGAATTGGAGCCTTTTTTCAGGCAAGGGTCAGGATACAGAAGTCAGGACAGTCGAATAGCCAGGAAGGGTCAAACACAGGAATCAGAATAAAAACCAAGATCAGAACAAGAACAGAAGCACCAGGTACAAAACCCCCGGCAATAGAAAAACTAAAAAGTCTCCTTTAAATATTTGAATTTTGGCGACATTGCACGCTGACGTCATACGTCAGCGCACATGTGCCTTAAAAAGTTGGAAGTGGATGCGGCGCACGCACTAGGAAGCCGGAAAGAGAAGAGGAAGGGAGCGGCACGTGTCCCCACCGCACCATTAGACCACCAGGGTGAATTTTTATTACACTGACCTTGAAAAATGTATTGCTTTCATTGCAGCATTGCATATTGCACAAAAGAGATGCCTATGGCCAGTGTAACCTCAAGTACCTGCTCACTCTCTCTGTAATAATTAAAAGGATTGAAATAATTAGCATAAACTTGTAAATCTTTAACCCTTTAACTGTATGGCCCTACACATTCACATTATGCTGGGGCATAACATTAAGAATATATGTGTAACCAGTTGCTGCAAAGATTGATTTGAAAATTGCCATGTAGAATATTTTAAAACCTAAATTATATGCATGATGTCAGTTCATTCATACAAATATTGACAATAACACACTTAGGGGCAGATTTACTAAGGGTCGAATTCGAGGGTTAAAAAAACCTTGAATTCTACCATCGAATATCGAATTTGAAGGGAATTAACGAAATTAAATTAATCAACGATCGAATTAAAAAAATTTGATGCAAACGATTTTGACCATTCGATTAATTTTTTTTATTCGATGTAAAAAAGCTGGAAAAACCCTATGGGAGCTTCCCATAGGGTTCTACAGCAAATCTGTAGGCTTCATCTTGCGAAATAGGAATTGGAATAAAAATTTAAAGGGCAAGTACTATGACCATCGAATATTTGAATCGATTCAATCAAATTTTTAAAATTCGATGGTCGAAGTGGCCACAAAAACTATCTGAAAATTCGAATTCTATCTTTTTGAAAATTCGATCGAATTTTGAATCATTCACACGAATTTCGTGAATCTGCCCCTTATAATTACATAATAGAACATAAAACAATAACTGGACCATCTAGAATATATATATATATATATATTATTTTAGGCCAACCAAATCTTTGTTTATCAAGCAAGGCCATAGGAATGACAGTTGACAATGTAAACCTAAGAAAGACTGAAAATATGCTAAAGGTCTGTGAAAGTCCATGAATGGAGCGTCTACAAACAGTACAATGTCATTTTATTTATGCAAATGCTCAGATGCAGACTTGACATTTTTGTTGAGCCATTTTTTGGGCACCTTATACCTAAATATGTCAAGATATTGCTCACTCTGCAGATCTGTTAATCCCACCACAGAAAATGCCATTATGGCACATGGACTAGACTAGATGGCTGTATCTAGGAATCTGATTGTTTGGGCTGGAAATTAGACAGTGATCCACTAAATGTTTGCATTTCACAGATTTTGGGTTTTTTGTTTGCCATTCCCCATTCATTTAATTATTTTCCATCCCTTTGCATCCAATGTTTGTTCCTTGTCCATCTCTCATGTTATTCCTGTATAAGCCTCTTACTCTTTACTTGCTTCTTAGTTTCTCTTCCTTGCTATATATATTTCTTATAAGGGGCGTTCCCTATGAATCATCTTCAATATCATGTCATATGTACACATCTGTGCAGCAGCCAGCACTAAGTGAAGCAATTTGTGCTCTGTTTCAGAGCACAGGAACATGTGACTTGAGCTATAAATCGAGTGCAACATGCAAAAGGCCACGATTGATTAAAAAAAGTGAAGGTCAATACCTTCAGCAATGTATGATAGGCAGGACCCCCTGACAACGCTCTTGTCACTTAGCACTGGATTTTATTTTTCTGGCCTTCCCGAATTAGCACTAAGGGCCAAGTACTCGTACCCCCGGAGTCATAAATGACTCCTTGTGTCTTTATTTTACATGAACACAATGTATATATGTATAGAGAGAGGGTGGAATAATACGGATGCTAAAAGAGAGTTGGTTTTAATTATGTACAAGTAGTGAGCAGCAATACCATTTTCAAGGATTTTAGGAAAAAAGTGATAGTTTTCATTGCACATTCTCCACCTAGTGGTTGAAAACAGAACAAATGAATTGAATTATATACAGGTATGGGTCATTTTATCCAAAGTGCTGGGGACCAAGGGTTTTCCTTATATCTGCTAAAAATAATTTAAACATTAAAGAAACCCAATAGGATTTTTTGGGCACCTGTAAGGATCAATTATATATTAACTGGGATCAAGTACAATGTTCTATTTTATTATCACATAAAAAAGGAAATACTTTTAAAATTGGTGAATTATTTGATTAAAATTGAGTGTTTGGGAGATGGTCTTCCCAGAATTCAGAGCTTTCTGCATAATGGGTCTCTATATAATGTATTTCATGCATTTACATATAATGGATACAATTAGTACTAAAAGGTGTATTAAGTATACTGTATGGATATGGAAAATAACTTCCAGTTACCCTTTATAGGTCAACACTACCTAAAATTTCTATGAACATCTTCTATTGACTCATCCCAACCAATCAAAGCTTATAAAGCAATAAAAAAGGAGTTGCTATTCATATCACTCCATGATATATGGCAAAAAAACCAAGATGTGAAGGATTTTTACAGTCCAGTTTGGCATGACAAAATCTAGTATTAACACTTTCAGATCTGGGTCTTAAAAACAACATTGAAAATAACCTTAGCACATTCAACTTGCAAAGACGAAGGTTAAAATTCATGTGCAAATAATTGGAGATGATAAAAATTTTACACAATGGATTAGTGGGAGCCATTGAAAAAGAGAAATGAAAAGAATGATTAGTGATGGCAATTGAAAGGCCTATTTAGGATTTGTGCTGATATTTTTTAGTTCACATATAATATGTTAATAACACATCGATATCTTTTTGAAGGTTTGTATTCAAAGCTTTAGAATGTGACCAATAACCCATAAGACAAAATATATTGACATGTGAGGTTGAATATTATAATGTTATTGACAGCTGAATACAAATTGGAGTTTATGTCAGGCCCTTTCCAATTCAACTTGCAGTCTGCCATTTCAAACACTGGATGGTTGCTAGGGTCCAAAAGAAATAAAGTGATGTAGTACTTGTCAAGTGTTATACAGACACTTATTTAAAATAAAAACGTGAATGAAAATGACATAAATTTAAAAAAGGCAAATATGTCATTTATTTGGAATAAATATATCTTTAAAATGCAACAGAACAGAAAGAAAGACTTCACTTGGTAAGCGGTTTTGGGTTGAATTTAATTGCAAAAAGTAAGTGTTCCCGCGAAAACATAGGTAATGAAAATGTAGGTAACGAAAGGATAATATCAGATAATGCAATAAGTGTTTAGTGCAATGAATTGCATAGCGGGCATATGAAAACCACACTTATCATAGGAAATGTACCATATCACGTTTAATTGAATTTAGTTGCTACTTGTTAAAGGAAAACTATACTCCCCGGACGATGTAGGTCTCTATAAAAAGATATTGCATAAAACAACTCATATGTAAAACCCTGATTTGTGTAAATAAACCATTTTCATAATAAAATACATTTTTAGTAGCATGTGCCATTGGGTAATCATAAATAGAAAATTGCCATTTTAAAAAATAAGGACAGCCCTGTTCTGTCTTTTGCTTCAACACTTCTTCCTATTACAGTTAGAGTTGAAAAATTTCTGGTCAGGTGATCTCTGAGGCAGCACACAGACCATCATGAAATGGTGGTTCAAGGCAAGAGACATAAAAGGGTAATATTTACTTAAATATATATTCTAGTTTGATAAGATTCTTTATATTCTTCTGCGCCACTTAATTTGATATAAACTATCTGTTGCTCAAGGATTCATTTTGGGGGTATAGTTTTACTTTAACGTGGGGAAGAATAAGATTAAACAGAAACAGCCCAATGAACTTGGAACAGAGATAAATATATGTCTATTCCATCCACCTCCTTTTTGCCTAAAGGTTAACCTTTTCTCCTCTTTCAAAACACTACTGACATTGTTCCCACCAAAGCAAGAAGGAGGATAGCCAAATTTGTGTCGTAGATAGCAGAAGAAAACATTTTGGACAGAGGAATGAAAAAAGACAGAGGTTACAGGAAATGGTAGACATTTTTTGTTGAATTAAATCATTATGAATGACCTGAAAAGCAAAGAGTGAGAGAGGAAACAACTGGTTACATTTAGGTCACAAGAAACAGCCAAGTGGAGAGCTGAAACCAATTATCATAAATGAATGTTGCTCTTTTATGCATGACCACCGTGCATGCTCCCATGATGCTCTCTGCCGATTGTAAAAACAGATGCATTGTTTTGGTTTCTTTCATGGAGTTATTAGCTAATACAATTGTCAGGACGTTTATAAACCAACATCTGCTATGATCAATGTAAACTGAGGATTAATCAGTTCTGAAGAAACAATAATGTTACCACAGGCAGGGTTATAAAACATATGAATTTGGTTCTGCTTGCGGTCAGACATTCTTATTAATGTTTTTAGGGAATCACTTGGTGCATTCGATACAACTTGGCGTTTGTGCGGTGTTTGCTTTAAACACAGCAGGGAATTTTGTCTTACTGCCATTGGCATGATGAGTTTACTGTGACAATTGGGAATATATATGGGGGGAAGGCTGAATTAAAGGCAATAGCTGTCAGAGTTAAAATGTAACAACTGAAATAACAACTATTGTCACTGTGTAACATGGGTGTGAATTTCTGAGAAAAAACATATGAATATCAGCTGTATTTAATTACTGGCCTTTAATTAAAAAGACTTTGGGAAAATAACATTAACCAGTATGTTACATTTAATAAAACTTAATCCGAGGTTCTGTAAGCAGGCAGTGGCTCTAGTGACCTCAAAGGGGTTAAACTGGAATCTAAATTTTCTGAGCCTTAAAGTTTTCATCAATGCTGACACCCTGCACAGCAAACTGTCCTCTCTGCGTTATACTGCAGGAAAATACGTGTTAACTCTTTAACCTGAAGCTAGCAATATTAAACTGTAACTTTACAACAC
This sequence comes from Xenopus borealis, assembly GCA_024363595.1. NCBI lineage: Eukaryota > Metazoa > Chordata > Amphibia > Anura > Pipidae > Xenopus > Xenopus borealis. Next base: position 86,782,456 of record CM044437.1, read on the forward strand.
TTTAAGACATCTGGGCAATAAAGTGGAAAGTACAGGTTTCAGGATTTTTTTTGTTTTAAGAAACAACGGCAATTTTTGGCTTCATTCAATGGCCACCACTGGAGGGTCATAAATTGTTATATTATTTTCTGCTTCTCAAACAAAGAATAATTGGTTAAAGATGAGTCTGTAATGAAGACAAAGAAGATTTTGTTTATTCAGCGGTTTGCACAGCAAATATTAGTATTAGGTATGGATTGGTTGGCAATCTGTATACAGGACTGGTGTCTGTCACAGCTGCATCTGCCACTGTTATATCCACTACAATCTTTGCTGTTATTTTTTTATTTGAGGTAAATCTACAGCAAATGCAAACAAAGTACATTTACATTTAGTGCTATTTGGAGAAGATTTGACAGTGTGTCACCCTTACATCCCACAGTTTAAGGTCCAAAATTTGTTCAAGGGGTGTGAGGTTACAGGTAACAGGGAGGGGGGGCTCATAAAGTGACTGACAGCAAATGATCAAATTGCAGTTTAACCTTGGTTTTATGAATATCTAAGGCACTATAAGTAACATTTAAGATTTTTAAGGTTTTTCAGTTGTAAGTAGAAAAGAAATTACATATTCTTCTTCCTTCACTGTTAGTTTGGGAAGCAGTAAGGAGAAGGCCACTTTAGTTTTTGGACATGCAGCATTTGGAAGTCACTGCTGATGTCCTGTTGAGGCTGATAAAGCGAACCACAAACAATCATAGACCTACCTACAGCTTTGCCTAAGGTGTACATGCACAGACAAGCCTGTATATTATTATTAGTCAGGCCCACCATCCGAAATAATGGGGCCCCATACAACATAATTTCCTGGCCTCCCACCATTTGGCCATTGGTGAGCAGGGTCCTCCAATGGTGGCCAGGGGTCCCACTAAATATTTGTGGCCAGGGGTTTTAAGAAAAAAAAAATTGGTGGCCAGGGGTTTCATTGTGTTCAGTGGAACGTTCTTAAGTTTTCCTCCTCCTCTTCTTCCTCCTTGGTAGGCAGTCTTTAGTCATGTTTGTCCTCCTCCGTTGTGGTTTTCTTAGTCCTCCTTCTCCTTAGTGGTGGCTTGTTCCTCTTCAGCACCTTCTTGGCAGAAAAGACTTACTGGATTCTGAATGCTGGGGAGGAAATGCCAAACAATCTAAGTACATGACTAAACCAAAGGCTTCCATTGCAGAAATGGAATCCATCATTTTGTCATAGTTGTTATTAACCGTTTGTTTTAAATTTGTGACCACTGTATGTCCTTTCTGATCTTTTTCTTGTTTGACACATGCAAATGTACCCCTTGAAACAAAATAAAATCCATAATGAGATTAGTGAGGCTAAAAATACAGATGTTCAGAAAAATATCCTTGCATTATATCTGTATGTTCAACATATGCTAATATAATATTTCTTGACAGCAAAAGTGCTTTTCTGTAAGAAATGTTTTTATTATAAAGGTGTGTAGAGGGCCATGAAGGACACTTTCACCAGTTATATACCGAAACTATTGTAATTCATAGAGCTTATTTGTTATCTGCAATACAAAACTGGTCCTCTTACATGATGGTCTCTTCTTCTACAAAGGACCTTATTAATATGAATAGTTTTTAATGGACTGGTGCATTTCGAGCACTACTCATAGGTGATTGGCGATTTGTCGTGAATCCCATCCTCTTGAATAGGAAGAAATACAATGCCAGCAGCAGTACTTTAAAAATGCACACTAGAACATTAGGTTGAAAACCATCTATAGTAGTGGTGACAGACAATCTCTATTATATTCAGTAGAAGGAGGCAGAAATGGTTTCAGGAAAACTATTTCAGAAAACACATGAGCAATTAAATTGCCTCGTCTGACATTACACACCTTCAAGTGGTCCATACCATTGTCACAATTAAACTAATTAATTAATATATAGGACAGGCAATGGTGTATCATAAAGTTAATGTAATGTAGACACAATTTCTTACCATGTTGCTTTCTTATGACAATTGTGCATGCACGTAAGTATTTCAATAAAGCTAGAATACTGAATGGGAGATGACCTTCCTGTAATTAGGAGCTTTCTGGATATTGGGTTTCCAAATAAGGGAGCCCATACTATATATATATATATATATATATATATATATATAT
>CM044437.1:86786424-86834724 GCA_024363595.1 Xenopus borealis
ATATATATATATATATATATATGTGTGTGAAAAATGTGAATAAAACAACATTTTATACTTGTTTGTCATGTTCACCTAAGTGTCAGTGTTATAGTTTGTTATGTATATATTTCTAAGATGTCTTTAAAAGCACAAGCAGAAATTATAAGTTATAACATAAGTTATATAATATGAGTTATAACTTATAACCTATGATTATGAGTTTTCTTACACAGATATAAAATATCTTCAGATCTGACTTGCACATTATTATAAGTAGTAGTAGTATTCCAGTTTTAGATAATTAACATAATACAGTTATGTCTGACACATATGTATGTATAGTTGAAGTTTAGTGCTGGGTGCAGGCTCCATGCCAACAAATGCCCATATGTTGAAGGTAATACACATTCAATGGTTATATCTTGTTCAAAAACCTGAATTTATGGCAAAATCTACTTTTGGCTATTATACCAAGCTTTCCCAAGATGTAAATAAAAACAAATGCAAGCAAACATAAAATATTGATGATTTAATTTGGACATAACATGCATAAGACACAGCATGTGATATAAAAACAATAATGTGAAAATAAAACATATTAGTTAAAATGTAAATACCCTAGAAACCATGAATAAAAGCTGCTTCTTATAGCAGTTTACTAAGTGAAATCATAATAGGGTTTGAAGTCAAAGGTATTGGGGTTAATAGGAGTTTTCATAATACCCAACCCAGGGAGATGGTTCAAGTCACATAAAAGCATTTAGATAATAGCAGAAGGTTTTTATTATGCTAAAAATAATGTTTCTTAAAATCCGTTACATACAATTTTTTTTTCTATAAAACATAATGGAATGATGCAAAAGATGGAATACACAGTGTAGGATACCTATTGTGTTCTAAAAGTCACCATTGGCATTATCATCTCTTCAACAGTCTGTCTTTTAATGTATCTTCTGAATACACTGAACATCTAATGGATCTTCTGAATATACTTTAACAAAATGGTATCACTAGCCTCCCAAAAACATTTTGTAAAAGAAATACTTTAGGAAGAATATATACTGTATATAAAGAGCAACAGGGCTGTTTTAGTGGTATAGGGTCCATGGACAAAACACCATTTTTGGGGTCCTTCCTTTGCAATACAACTTGCTCCTCTCCAACTGCTCTTCAGTTGTTATATTACAACTTCATTTTTTTCAAATGTGTGATATCAATTGATGACGTTTCTATTGACTTACAAACATTTATTTTACTGATTGTGGTAAATATCAGTCAATATTAATTTTCCACCATTTTGTACATTATGACCAAGCAATATTCTTTCCTGGGTCCACTGTCTCAGGGCAGTCTAGGTATTCTGCTACTGACTGCTGTTTCATCGATTGTATAATTCTCTACCTTTCTCTGGAATTGCAATCCAAAACCAAGTAACAGCTTTGTGAAAATAAACCATTATCCTTTTAATAACAAATTCGTTCAAAAGAACCACTAAATTGAGATTCAGTAGTTGCCCTGGAAAGCATTTTGGCTTGTATCATATAATTATTCTTAATAGTTCTGCTTTATTGAATATAATAATAATAATCCATAAGGCCCAAAAGCATTTCCATTAAACTTTGCTACAATGATAAAAATACAGTTTTTCAAATCTAAACTGTTAGAGAGCTTCTGTGCTGTGAAATCTTGTTTCGTCTAATCTCTGTGCCATTCACTCTGTCCTTGGGGGTCAGAAGCCACATACAAGTTCCTACCATTAACCTTGGATTTATTTGTATATTGTAATCATATCCCCTGGTAGACGTCTCTTCTCTAAAGTAAACATTTCTAATGCAGTCTTTACTCTGTGAACCATCTATGCTCTTTATTGCTTTGGAGGTTCTTTGTACTTTGTCCAGTTCCATAATGTTGTTTTATGGTAAGGTGCGTACACAGCAATGTTTATTGCTAAAGTATAGTATCACTAATCATTTTGTAGGGGGCAAGTGTTTCTCTTTCCTTCCCATGTTGTGACATTATAATACCCTGACAGACTTTATTGATTCTGTTACTTCTACCATGAGTTTTAGCTGTAAAGCCAGAGGCATCCAAAGACATTGTCTGCTAATTCATTGTGTTTAAAGCAGGAATTTAACATGTAAGAGCTGCATTCTCTAAAAGAATATTTTTATTCTGAATTTTAAGTTTACATTTTTAATTTTGATTCCTAAGTACATTTAATGAAGGTGATTCTTTCTTATAACGTATTACTGTAGATGAACTTCAAACATAATTAACTAGTCTAGATGAATTAACCCCCCCATAAAAATTGCTGATGGCCCTGCTTCAATAAAATACACTGGGTAGAGCAATTGCTAGAACAAGCCTAAATGTGATATGCCCTTATTTTTAGCAGTTTCGTACAAGTGCAGGGCTTTAAAGGAACATTGTCTCAAGTCATTTTTAAATTAGTATGTAAGGACCCATAGGTTTCCTACTGGCACCTATGGAGTTAAGTCCCTGCATCTCTGTTACTAGGCAGAAGTTTATGTTGCCAGTGTATACTTCTAACCAATAATTACAGCCCAGAGTGTAATGACAATTTCCTGCCTCACAGTTTTATAGTGCTGGAAAGGAGTGGCCACTTCCTCTTTGGCTGCTGGTACTGAACAGGCTGGTTGCTCATTGAGCCTGGGATCAACAAGGCCCCAGTAAGCCACGTGCCCTAACAGGACTTGCACTGTTAGTGATCCAAGTCGGGGACCAGGCCACCCCGTGAACGAGGGATAGCAAGATACAGGTTAGCATTTGTAATAGTCTCTCTAGAGAGAGAGAGAAAGATAGTCAGCTGTATTTAGTATGAACAGTTCTATGTTCCAACGAGGAGTGGTAGCGGGAAGAGATCTTCCTTACAAAGCTCCCCTGTGATGCTTTTAGTGCAGGGATATCATTGTAATAGGGATTAGGGCTTAGCATCAGCTACCCGGCCTTATCTGGAATTTCCACTCAGTCACATTATAGCCACAGGATCTTTGTATTGGAATTGATGTATCTTGACTATCCTGACTTTGAAGAATATTCCTTACTGTGATGTGTGTATGAATATCTGCTGATATCTCTACTATCCTGTGTACCATCTGCTACTCTCAATTGAAAGTATTGAGTATCTAAACCTGGGGATATTGCCTTTTGCTAATAAACGTTCACTTTTTGTTTAAAGAACCTCCTGGCACCCATTCATCTTTTATTATACAGTTTGCCTGGGTATTGTAGTTATACTACCTCCTAAGGATAGCTTCCACATAGCGAAGGCCCTGCCCTGGTGTGTAGGTTGCAGTGTAACCCATGCTTTCCTATCACTAGCTGGACACTTGACTCATAGTGCTGTATATAGCCCAACAAAGCGTTACAAGTATATGATTTAAAGGAGCAACATCACTTAAAATAAATGTGGTGTTTGTGCAAGGTGCCTGTAGTGTCACTGTGCATGCACAGTGCTTTCTATGCTGTTTAAAGTAATAGAGTTGAAGTTGCTGTTAAAGTGTAATGGCTGCACCAACCTGCTAATAAAGCACTGTTTTAATGTACACATGCTCGACTACCAAAACATAACAAATTGGTGATGAGATGTTTCTTCTACCACTGCAGCAGCTTGCAGCCTTTCAATGTAGTGGCGAATCCATAGAACAATTAGTAGCAGCTTTGAGCTGGTTGTTACCTGTGAGTTTGGGAATCTAACAGATGAAATGCTAAGAGACCAACGCTGTTTCTATACTAACAAAGGATATTTTCTTGAAATACTTTGCAAAAGATCCGATTGTTGCACCTGCCCTGAGACTGGTCAATTACTTAAAGGATCCAATCCCTGTGCTTGGTTCCTTGCCAGTGACTGTATAATTTGAATCAAATACTGCAAAATGGGACTTTTACATTGTGGATAAGGGTACTGCTAAACTTGGAAGGGATCTCTTTGCTGCATTAAACCTACAATTAGTTGATGGTCTCATTACTACAGCACCAGTGCCTGAAACACAGCCATTGTCTAAAATTTCACCGCAAAGCAACACTTCATTGGGCTGTGCACAAAGTTAAATTGTACACAAAGTTAAATTGAGACCAGATGTAAAACCAGTATGCCAGAAATTGAGGCAATTGCCCTACTCTATAAGGGAGGCTGTCTCACAGGAACTAAAGAAACTGGTAGAGCAAGATGTAATTGAAAAATCAGAATCCTTTGAATGAGTAATAATAACGCAGTTGTTATGGATAATCATCCCTTGCCACATATAGATGAAATATTTTCAGAAACCTGAGGAGGAAAATTCTTTTCCACCCTGGATCTTCAGAGTGCTTATCGTCTAAATATTACTGCACGGGCAAAGCAGAGGCCTCACTGCATTTATCACCCATGATGGTTTGTTTCAATTCAAACATGTACTTTATGGACTGGCTTCAGCATCAAATTGTTTTCAAAGACTGATGTCTTCTATACTCTATGATTTACATGTAATGTACACTGCTGCTTGGATGATCTAATTGTCTACACTCCAATTATGGATTTTTATAACAAATACCTAAAAAATGTTCTGGAATGCATTGATTCTGCAGGACTGAAACTGAACCTTTCAGTTGCTCAACATAGCTTTGAAATAGTGAAACAGATAATTGTGAACAGTCCAGCACTAGCTTTATTTTATCCAGCACTACCCACTATGGTTACTACAGAAGCTTCAGACTATGGCATTGTTGCAGTTCTCACACAGATCCATGCTGATCATAAATAGAAACTGTTGCATTCACATCCAGAACACTTACAGAAACAGATGCTCACTAGGTTACATGTTGCAGATATCAAATTTCCACAAAATAATGTGCCTACAAAATTATCTAAGCCAAATGAAAACCTGGTGCAAGAGAAGTGCACTTTCAAACTGGATCTTTAGTCAGAATGAAGAAACCAGGACTACTGAAACAAGGACAATCTAAATTAACTACACCACTTAGTGAGACACCAGTGAAGAACATACACATATGAACTATATGATGGATGCAAGTAATCTTGCTCCTGCTAGATATGACTTTGGAGAAGCTCCATTCGATAACAGACATTTCCTACTCATGATGCCAACTGTATTAGGCCTGAAGAAAGTGAAGGTAAACAAAAACAAGGTGCTCCAAAATCAATATGTAGAACTCACCAAATCGTAAATGTGGTCCGGGTGGACCAGCCCCAGATCCCCAGTTTCAGGGAGCAGCACGGCAAGGGGAAAGAAGCAGGGGCAACAGGCACTCAGTATGGATCCACAGGACCAAAAGAATTCCGATAAAAATATTCTTTATTTATACAAAGTTAAAAATAGAAATGCATCTCCATCTACCCTACCCATTTCATGTCTGAGCCCATGACTTAAGCACCTCTTCTCCAGCGTGAACATCCCCAATTTGGCCAATCTTTCCTCATAGCTAATGTACCCTTTCTAATACAATAATGTCCTGTTTGAGTAATGGAGACCAAAACTGTACGGCATATTCTAGATGGGGCCTTGCAAGTGCTTTATAAGGTGGAAGAATGACCACCTCCTCCCGTGACTCTATGCCCCTTTTAAACCAGCTCAAGATCTTAATTGCCCTTGATGCTGCTGACTGACATTACTTGCTGCAGTCAAGTTTATCATCCAAGGACCTTTTCCATAATGGGTTTGCCTAGTGCAGTCCCATTAAGGGTATAAGTGGCTTGGATATTTTTACATCCCAGGTGTATGACTTTACATTTATCAACATTGAATCTCATTTGCCAGTTAGCTGCCCAGATTGCTAGTTTATCACGATCCTGTTGCAAAGATGCCACATCCTGGATGGAATTCATTGGGTTGGATAGTTTTGTGTCATCTTCAAACACTTATACATTACTTACAATACCTTCCCTTAAATCATAAATGAACAAGTTAAATAAAAGTGGACCCAATAACGAGCCCTTAGGGACTCCACTTAGAACCTTACTCCAAGAAGAAAATGTACCATTAACAACTACCTTCTGTACCCGATCCCGTAGCCAGTGCAAATTACTTCATTAAGCCCAACATACCTTAGTTTAGAAAGCAGTCATTTATGGGGCACAGTATCAAACCCTTTGGCAAAATCCAAATAGATCACATCTACTGCCCCCCACAGTCCAGCATCTTACTTACCTTATTATAAAAAGAAATCAAATTTGTCTGACATGACCTATCCTTCATAAAGCCACGCTGATTGCTTCTCATAATACAATTTACTAGGTCAAAATTTTAAATGTGATCCCTTAACAAGTCTTCAAATAATTTGCCCACCACAGATGTCAAATTTACTGGCCTATAATTGCCAGGCAGAGATTGTAATCCCTTTTTAAATACTGGAATGACAGCTTTTCTCCAATCCATAGGCACCATACCAGATGAAAGCGAATCTGAGAAAATCAGAAATAGGGGCTGGTATAAAACTGAACCAAGCTCTCTTAGAACCCGGGGGTGTATGCCATGAAGCCCTGAAGCCTTGTTTACATTAATTTTTATTAAAGCTTTATGAATCATCTCCTAAGTCAGTGTCATAATCGGCACCCAAAATCCAGAATCAATGCTAGGCTCCCTTGCCTCAGCTCTTGCTTCTGCCTATAACAGCTGCCTTTAACCTCGGCTAATTGTTTAAGAGAGGAGTTAAGCTAAGGGTTCGGGACGAGTAGAGGGGCATGGACGTTAGCAAAGTATTTTGGGCAGAAGGTCACAGTTCAAGGAGCAGGCAGAAACACTAGTCAAACCAGGCCGGTGAGGGCAGAATACAAGCAGAGTCAAACAGGCAAGGGTCACAAGCGGGAGATCAATCAGAATGGTCAAACAGGCATGGGTCGGATAACAGATTTCAGAATAGTCAGATAACAGGCAGAAGTCAGGATCACAGAAGTCAGGAAGAGTCAGGCAGGCAGGGGTCAAAACAGGTATCAGAATAATCAATAATCACACCCAGGAACTCACAAGAATGAACCAATAACGAGCAGTAAACAAAATACAGGTTATCCCTTAAATCCTATTTGAATTTGGTGCCATTTCGCGCTGACGTCATCACGCCAGCATCAATGCGCCTTTAACATGCGGAAGTGCACACTGCATGCCCTAAGAAACCAGAATTACAGGAGCAGAGGAGCAGCGTTGTGGGCATCCCCGCCGAAGGCACGGCGGGCGTCCCCACCGGCCTTTTGCCTTTTCTGTATCTGTTACAACCATACTGGTACCATTATTTAATGAAGCAACACTCTCAGCCTGCATCTTTTTTTACTATTAATATATTTAAAAAACTGTTTAGGGCTAGCTTTTGCCTCCACCGCAATTAACTCTTCATTTCCTTTCTTTGCCTTCCAGATTGCTGATTTACAACATTTGTTATAGTGTTTATATGACTTAAATGCAGCTTCTTTTCCAAAAGATTTGTAATTTTTAAACACCTTTCTATTCTTTCCTATTAACTTCTTTACTTCTGTATTAAGCCACATAGGATGATTCTTAGAGCTTCTACGTTTACTCCTTAAGGGAATAAATTGAGAACAGTAATAAACTGATATAATTTTAAATGACAACCATTTCTGTTCTGTGGTTTTAGCTGAAAACATAATGCCCCAATCAATACTCTGAAGGGCAGCCCTAAAGGCACTAAAATTAGCTTTTTCGAAATTCATGGTTTTTGTTGCCTCAGTATATATTTGTTTTTTTCACCAGATATTAAATGATATAACATTATGGTCACTATTACCTGCGGTTCAAGGACTTGCACATTTGTTATAAGTTCTGGGTCATTTGAGATCACTAGATCCAGAATAGAATTGCCATAAAATTGTCATGCAACAAGTTTATAAACTTGTTGCCATTAATTGATCCAGCAGTACTGTTGCTTCAGTCAATATCTGGGTAATTAAAATCATCAATAAAATTATCAATACTTTACCTAAACTAGCAGCCTTTTCTATTTTCTTCAGGAACTTAGCCTCCTCCTCATTTACATTAGGGGATCTATAGCATACCCCTCCAATTCATTTGCTGGACAGTTGGTGAAGAACTCCACCCATAAGACTTCTGCCCCCTACTTTTCTAACATAACCTCCTTCTGTATAAGCTTTTAGATCCTGCCTAACAAATAGACATACCCCTCCTCCTTTTCTATTGCCTCTGTCCCTCCGAAACAAAGTATAGCCACTGATATTAACTGCCCAGTCATGCGACTCATTCAGCCATGTTTCGGCCAGCACCAGCACCTCCAGCTCTCCCATTTTACCAGTCAGACACCTAGCCTTTGCAAACATACATTTAATACTGATATACTAATATGACGTGGTCCTCCCTATTCTTAACAGTACCCCCAGCCAAATCTCCTCCCCCATTTCCCCTTCCTTTGCCCACTATCTCATCTAACCTGTCTTCCTCTGAATCTTTTATTGAACCCTCCCCCCACTCCTAAAATCTCCTCCAACCATCTAGCCATCTTGTCTCCCAAAAAAGCTGCACCGTCATCATTGAGGTGCAGCCCATCCCTAGCAAAAAGGCTGTAGCTGACTGAGCCCAGTTCTCCCAAAACCCCAAACCCTCCCCCCTATACCAATCTGTCACATAAATATCCCTAAGCTCCCGCTGTCTTCTTAGCATTGCTTGTGGCACAGGTAATATCTCTGAGAAAATTATCTTGGAAGTTCTCGCCCTCAACTTTACACCTAGTTTTTTAAAATTGTTCTTGAGGACTTCCCCTCTAACTCTGTCATTGGTACCCATGTGTACACTGCTGGGTCTTCCTCCCCCCCCCCCCCCCCCCCCCCATTAAATTTGTCCACTCATTCTACCACATGCCAAATCCTAGCACCAGGCAAGCAGCAGACTCTTCAGCATGTAGGGGCCTTACAGCAGATTACCCTCTCCACCTTTCTAATAATTTATTCCCCTATAACTAGAACCTACTTTCCTTCCTTGCACTCCCCCCACCACCTGTATTAGAACCACTGCCTCCCAGGGTGCTCAGAGAGTCAGCCTGCTCCATACATGTCAGGTTTCCTCCCCAGCATCTTAAGCCAAAATGGTGATTTTACTGTTTTGGACAAGCTGTGGACCAGCCCCCTTACCCTCCTGTTCCCCTTAGAAACTCTCAGGCTAAAACACAAAAAGAAAATAAATCCACTAAATATATCTACCAGTTTACCCCAAACAGAGAAAAGAAAAAGTTGTTTGTCTCAGTCAGAAACTCTCAGAACACACAACAGTCAGTTATTTGCACTTAGTCCCTCTTTGCACCCAGTACTCCCAGCATGCACAGCAAACACCAATGCCTTAAGGTTTTTTAACACCGTTTAACACTAAGGGGCACATTTAGTTTTAGGGTTGAAGTGAATTTTCTAATAAAATTCAAATGTTTAAAATTTAAAATAGCCCAAAATTTGATTCAAATTGAAAAAATGCAAAATCTGAATTGCCATTTTAGCCTATGGGGGACCTCCTAGAGCCTGCCCTGAAATTTTTTCTATGTCCTGAGAATATGAAGGATTTTGGTAGAAATCGTTAGAATCGAATGCTGCATTTGAATGATTTCAATTTGATCGAAAACTGACCTATTTGGTCCTATTTATTCCATTTTCGATCGATAATGTCCCCCCAAAAAATACGATGGTCGAAATTTTGAAGTTTTTTAACTTCGACCCTTAGGGGCAAATTTACTAAATAATTCAACCATTGAATTTTTTTGGGGCCATTATCGATTGAAAATGGACCAAATAGGTCCATTTTTGCTTGTGAGCCACATTTAAATTTAAAAAAGAGTCGGAGAGCAACACAAGCATGAAAAAGTCCATGTGGATGTCAAATAAGAGCTCTGATTGGCTTTTTGGTAACCCCTATATGGACTGGCAGCTTACAGGAGAGAATGCAAAAAGAAAGGTTGTGGGAACACTCCATAGCTAAATAAAAATGTACTAAAATACAATGGAAGTGCTACGGATCTGGCCAAATTAACTATACACATAGGGGAAAAAGAGGAGAGATTGATCAATGCACATCCCCTGGTCCCCTTTCATATAAGTAATCTATGCAGTTGCATGCGTAAAAAGACAGGGGTTTTTTAGTTACAAAATTATGATCATAAGATTGATAAGCCACCACACCACATCAAGGTAAAACCCATATGGCGGTCCCTAACTATTTACCTCTGGTCATAATATCAAATGCTATAGCCTCCCGGCATGAGAGCATTACCTGAAATAAAGGTCTCCCGACCTGGGCATTGGTTTCATCCATTGGGCTTAGTCCTCCCCTGCCATTAGCTTTCAAAGAGGAGAGACAACCTAGACCCTAGATTTGGTTACAGGAGAGAATGTTTGGCAGGACATCTGTTTTTTATGCAACCAAAACTTGCCTCTAAGCCAGTAATTCAAAAATAAGCACCTGCTTTGAGGCCACTGGGAGCAACATCCAAGGGGTTAGAGAGCAACATGTTACTCGCGAGCTACTGGTTGGGGATCACTGCTCTAGGAGGTCTCTCATAGGCTAAAATGCCAATTTGGCAGCTATAAGGTGGCAAGGTGTCTAATTCAAAGGATTTTAAAGAGACAGTACTTCAAAATTTGAATTTTTTCAAATACTGCTTTCAAAACATATTACATTTACAAATAAGTAAAAAAACACTTGCACTTGTATTGTAAAGCTTCTTAGAATAAAACTTTCTTCTTGATGCAAAAAAGTTAACCATTATTCTAAAAATATCCTAAATTATTGCATTGTTCTTTGCTTTTGTATATAAAATGGTGGGACTTTTCAATGTCTTACATTTGGCTGCTGAAGCTAAAGTTGAACAGTCAAACAGAATGATACATTTGTGAATAATATATCGTGCATGCATATATTATTCCAAGGAAGCCAGCTTTTCAATTTGTACAGAATTCTCCAAATCTGTTGTTCTATGACACTATTCCTTTCTCAAGCCTGTGTTTATATTCTATTGTGTGCTGAAACTCTATTGCTTTTCTGTTTTGTGTTGCATTGGTCTTTCTGTCCTTGGGAAGAGACTGTACAATATGACAGTAGTCTGATGACTTTTTGGATTGTCTGAGTGCTCTTAGCATATAAGCAAGTGAAGGCTGCTATTGTTTTCAAAAGCATATAGTATGGCCTTAGTAGGCAGTGACAAATACAGTCATTCACAAACAGGATTAGACTCCAAACAGCGCTGGTGGGCAGGGGCCAGAGGCAAAGCTGAACCAAAATGTAACTCAAAACCTCCACACATGTTTTCACTTTCCTCCCTTCAGTACAGTCCCCGTGTGGCACTTCAGGGAGAATTATGAAAGTGGCGTGTAATTCAGAGAACTAATGTCTTTTTCTCCGGGAGTAATGAAAACAGTTGTGGTACATGTTTTTTTCTATTGAAGGGAAATATCATATTCTATTTGCTATGTATTCTGTTTAGATAACTACATCCTTTAACTGCTTCATTACATGGAAAACAAGGGTGTTTGTGGATGCATATAGGAAAGGCTTTTAGAAGTCAAATTAATTGTCTAAGAAAACCATTCATGGACCTGACAGCAAGAGTGTGACTGATGTATTTAAATATTGAAAGTAAGAGCAATCTCTGAGAAAAAGGATCTCTTCGAACTTTACAACAGTATTTTGATACTGCCGATTTCTTAACCAGTACTTGCTGACAGCAATGCTACACTTTCTCAGGCAGGGACAATCAAAAATGCACATTTCCACAAAAGGCCCTTATAATATCCTCATTGTGCTACAAGCACAAAGAATGAAGTTCCTCCCTTATAGGTAAGGCCTTGCTTGATTTCCAGTTGAGAGTTAAGCAATGACGTTGTGCCTGAATACTAAATCTTGCATTCCTTTTAAGTAGATAAAGTGTTAAAGCTATCTGCATGGGAGGTCCAGTAGCTTTGCGGTACTATATTGTGGTTCTTAACATATTTAATGCGTGACGTCATGTTTGTGGAACAGAGCAGTAAATGTATGCCTTCAGCTGTGGTAACTCTTATAAAATACAGCCACAAATATGCTAAGGAAACTTGGATACTTGTATTACACACGGACTGGAACACCATGCTGTGAACTCACAAAGCACTCAAGCTAAAGTGTGTGTGTGTGCTAAGTGTAATATATGTGTATGTAGAAATGTGATAGTTACGATCAGCAGGAAATTCCAACCAGCAGACAATTCCCTATGTAGCTATGAAAAATGGCACTTGTGCCACATACATTGAAAAATAGACAAAAACAGGCTGCAGATTGGTTTATGAAAATATGTTTCTGAAAAAGTTGCAGATTAATAAGGTTTCTTGAAGTGCTTACTGACTTCAGTATTTTGGGAGGAAGCATTACAAATGCAAATGGATTCGGTATATGTACAGTATGTATATCTTTATTTATACATGCAGCATTATTGAATAGATAGTGCCACATATTTTTACTATTCAATAATATTACATAAAAGGTAGTAATCACAGTAGTAAAAAAAACTAAATATGCACAGTGTCAGACATTAAATGACATACAGGAGTTATGATCCCCCCATCCCATACACAAATAAAAGGACAATAAGTGCTGCTATTCACAACATCTGGCTCATAAGCCAAGATTGTTTTAGATAGGTAGTACTCCAAGTGGTAGGATATGAATTTAGTTTTGTAATGGCTGATGGAGACTTCCATACACACAATGATGGACATCTAGAGGCAAGAAGCTGCAAGTATACGAAATGGCAGTGAATGTGGGTGGTTAAAAAAGTACCAACCTACTAAAAACATGCCTGAAAGTACAGTCACTTGAGTGGAACACCCTTCAGTCCCTCCTTCCTTCTGTTCTGAATTGACTACTGCTGTACCTATTGACCCAGGGGAAGCCTGGCACTACTTCAACCTGTGGAGTAGCCAGTATCTCCATGGTACCCTCTGTGCCCTGTGTCAATCAGAGCAGTCAAGTCATGTCGGATTTCTGATGAAGTGCACACATAGTTGTGTTCATTTGAGTGAATCAAACAGGATTGTGGTTGACATGGAGATCTTGTGCCAAGAGCTTTGACTCTTTGGAACTCCAATGATGCTGGAATTCTGGGAAAAATGCTGTGGTGTGGTAAAAACTATGGTGATTATGCTTGAAATTGCTCACTGCTCTTGTGGACATGCATGTGCCCTGTGCAGGGGCATTCCACCAATGAGGCGAGTTGAGCAACTCACCTCAGGTGGCAGCGCCCCACTAGGTACCAGGGGTGGCAAAAATACCACTCCTGGTGCTTTAAGAGCCAAATTTCCAGTTTTCAAACTGGAAATTCGGCATTTCTAGCACAGAGTGCAATAATGTGCTCTATTCTGGCATCCTGGCCCTCTCTTCTGCCCTCGTGGACCCCCCCATCCGTCACAAAAAGGGGAATGCATGGGGAGGGTTGACAGCAACAGCAAGCTACCTCAGGCGGCGGAGGGGCCAGGATCACCCCTAGCCCAGTGGAGACACAAGTGAAAAAATGTAGATTAGAGAAAAAAGGGAAAGACTCAAATATTACATCCCAAGACAACACTGTGTTAAAGATTATATTATTGGTAGTGATTATAGCAGGGGATAAGGAAAAGAGTTTTATAGAAATCAGTTCTGTTTTAGTTATGTTCAGTTTGAAATGGCATTGATGGAAAATTCACTAGACATTATGAATATCAGTAGTTAGTGTTGGGTGTCTAAATAAATCTAATTATTGTCTGCATTGAAGTGATTTACAGCTCTCTTTACCTTTTGCATTGGTTATTGTATTTCAGTCTGTTTGTTCAATTTAGACAAACAAAATTTATTGTACAGTGATGTGGAATACGTTGGGGATTTATAAATAACTATTATTATTCATGGTAATAATGAACTGCCTGGTTAAAAGACTCGTCAAATAACCTGGTTTGCAAGTCCAACATTTTTTTTTAAATACTGCTGTATTAATATCAACAGATTGTAAATCCATAACATTTGTTATTTTTTTTCCTTTGAAAACAGTTAATATACTACACTATTTTGTAGAGTAATTGAGTTGTATTACAAAAAAAGACTATTAAGTGTACAATATCCTTAATTCTATACTGTATATTGTCCATTAAGACTCATGATGCATTCTATGATAAAGCAGAGCACTTCCATAATAATAAAATAATATCCACTCTAAAACAGGTGAATTGTAGATGAATGCATAAAAAACATACATCATTTGCAAGGTTGCATCCTCCATTATGTGCTGGGCATCTTTATTTTGTTCAAAGATTGCAAGGCTTATTTTTTTTTTTTTTGAGTTTGCATCCAATGGCCTTGTGCATTAACAAAACATTGATATGTGAATAACACACATGAGAAAGCCAAGACTGTAATATTCTGTTAGCCGAGTAATGTAAATAACGAATAATAAAATATTATCTCTCGTTAAAACAGCAACACGAGGAATATGGAAATAATGCTTACTCTGTTAACCAAATAGTTTTTTTGCACAATGACCATAAAATACTCAGGATTTCATTTCAGGAAGTTACTGGTGAGGCCTCTACAGAAGAACGTTAAAGTTTATTTTAAAGGAATCGTTTTGGTTCAAACATTTCCAAACATGTATTTCTACCTAGGAATTTATTGTTAATTACAAAACGTGTCAGGCTCCTTCAGCAGCACATTTCTCAATGGACTGGCATTAGGCCATGCCTTTTTAAAACCAGGATTAATTTGATCACCACTTGCGCAGATTACTAAAATTTGACAATTTAATCTAACCATAGACTGACTTTCAGATAATAAAAGGGTAACTTGACTCGGCAACATTGTAACACACACATGCCGCAGTATATTACTAGAGATATTCAGTTACATAAACCACAGCCTCGTTCAGCAATAAAATCTACACGACTGCATAAAAAAGGAAACATGAAACTCAATTTCTCTCATTTTTTTTTTAATAAAAAATCCACTATGTATAATGGATAGGTGAGATCAAATTCTTTCTTAACAGGGTTAGTCTCATACACAGAACAGTATATACAATTCCAAGAACTGTAGTCTAAATTAGATATCCATGATAGCTAACATACATACATACAGATAAAACAGAATTTAAGGGACACGTTTAATAGATTTATTAACAAGTTTGTTATTTTTTTAAATGTGGTGTCAGGATTGTATGAATGGTTTATTTTAATTGTATGTACAGTGAGAGATTCATTCATCAGTTTTAAGCATATAAACATTCATACATATATACAAACACATGTGAATCAAAAAGAGCCATCGTACTGTACACAGCGATATTGCCTAGGTGCAGAAAGAACAAAAAGTATACAAATAAGTTGGAACTACATTTTAAAATAAATATAAATCCTTCACCAGGAGTGACATGCAACAAACAACAATTGTGTCCATGTATTCATTTACTCTTGCCTATAGATGCTAGATGGTACAGATGTCAGTCCTATGGATTGTATTTATAAATTAGATAGAATGAAGATCAATGACAGGGAATAGTTAAGAGAGCTTGGAAAAACCAGGACCAAACCTTTCACAAGGGTCCATGGGCTTAAAGCTACAATGCTGTACATTTTGCTACTAAATAATACACATTGTCGTACTAAAATTATGTTATCATCTACATCTTTGCAACATGTCTGTACCTCTACATACATGTCCTTGCCTATGCATATGTATCATCTATGTATGCCCAGGAAATACGCTAATAAACAGGGATGAGCACCCAGTATAGTTTTGTGACAAGATTAATCTCGTTGATGGTGCTGGATTTTGGGGGGAGCTATTGGGGAAATTTCACAGGCACAGAAACCAAAACATATGGTGCAACATGTCTAGACTAATTATTTGTTCAGCTTTAGTTCTCCAATAAAAAATTATCACAGTACTTATTTAATGTGCTGAAACTAGCAGCTCTCTTACCCCAGTTATTATTAACCTTTTGTTCAAGCCAGCTTCTCCAAGGATGTTGCAGCAGTTTAATTCCCATACAGTATGTTTACTCCACTTCTAAGTCTGATGTCTGTGCTGCAGACATTGTGGGGGAAAAAGGTGTTGCTGCCTGCCCGGGGGGCTGAAGGCAGGAAAGGTATTAGTATTAACACATTCAATTAATGGTAGGAAGATTTTTAAACTTAATACTGGCACACTTCTTTCAAACCTGGAACATTTTAGTATCACTTTAAAACAGTATTACATTTAATTAGCTTCTGCTTTCTTTCCATTGTTCACCCGCATGAAGCGGTTTTATTACTCCGCAAATATATATAGGTTTTACATCTCATAGAAAGCTGTGTGTTCAATGTGCACTTATGGCATCTGTGTGTAATGATTCTAAAGTGCAAAGTGTTTGCGGTACATTCAAAACTGCTGATGGTTTTCACATTCCTCTTGCACAGGTGTCTATGAAGGAGAGGGAAAAATAGTTAAATAAATCACCATTGACAGAAGAGTTGGCAACCTGTGAAATGAGATTGGGAGACTGAGTCCTGGGATTAACCCCCATTCACACTGCAAAGGGTGGTCCCTTTAGCTCAGCTCAAAGTCACATTTCTGTGTAACTGTAAAGCCCTTAGAAGTGAGCGTTGCTAATTCAATACCTCTCATGAGCCGATCTGCAAAGAAATTGGTAAATGTATACACCCTAAGTATCAGTTGCTTTGTAAAATGCATAGTAGAGATTACCTGTTTCACTTATGTTACTTTCGTCCCAGGTTGTAATGTATGGCATTGAGTAGTCACTGTACAATGAATTGGCATGTTGGCTTCATGGAGAGAAGTGTGCAGACAAGCAAGGAATAAATAAATTGTGGGGATCGTAAAGTTTTATTATATTTTACATAGAAACTACTGGTACTTAATTAACAATTACAGTACATCATTGCCATTAGGGGCCTCCAAATTTAGATTTAATAGATATTTATAAATCCAGAGAAAATACTTTTAACTAAAATATGGAGTAAAATGAATGCCAGTGGGCTTGTTTACATAAAATGCACCAAGGTCCAAGCAAAAAATTGGGGTGTCATATTTTCTGCAACTTGCTCCAGTCAAATGTACTATTATTAGTATTTTGCTCAACCCCATCTCCCATATGTAATAAAAGACATACAAATTACCAAGGTGAAGTAATTCATAGCAACCAATAAGTTTGCTTTTAAACAGGTATCGGTAAATGTTACCTGCAGATTGGTTGCTATAGGTGACTAGACATATAGCAGACTTTTGCATCTTTTATTCAATAATAAGAAAAACAAAAATGGTTGAACTTGACTTTAGGCAAATTCAGGATTATAATAACTCTCCCAGGGCTATCCTTCTTGTACCCCCAAGTGTTATTTTGTTGTTAATACAGTAAATACTTCATCAATGTATTTTGGTCAAGTGTCTTGATGTTTTTAAGGTGCAAAAACAATTAATATAGAAGTAAAGCAGAATAAAATATAAATTAAATATAAATTAATTAAAATACACTTGCAAATATACAACCTATTCGAAACTCAAATAACAAATTAATGATTTTTATAGAATTAAATATGATGCACTTACCATGCACTGGTAAAACTGGTGTGTTTGCTTTAGAAACACTTATTCTACAGTTAATAAAATAAGCTGCTTTGTATCTATGGAGGCAACCATTTAAGTTATTGCTGGCGGGAAAGTATTTTAGGGAGATTTGTCTCCTACGGTAGTATGCCAACAACACTAAATTTATCACTATTTCTTCTGCACAAAAACTCTAAATCCACAATGTTATTTTAAGGCATCTTGCTTGTAATTTTTTCTTTCTCTCACAAATAGAAAATGCAAAATGAACTGATTATGTCGAGGAAAATAATCCCAGAGTTGAAGCAGCAATACTGGCCTTTATAAGAGGAGCATTAATAAAGTTATATTATGTATGTACTTTGCAGCACTACATGGGTTGTTCACCTTAAAATGAATGTAACCCTTTCTTGATGGGAAAATTTGAAGAGTACTGCACCCTAAATTGAATGAGACATATGAGAGATTTATCTTTAACTCTGGAGTGCAGTCAGGCCCGGACTGGCAATTTTTGGGTTCTGGCAAATGCCATAGGGTCTGCTATAAGATGCCATAGAAATTCAGTATTTAGTGGGCTGGTGGGGGCTGTTTGGGCCTCTGTGTGGGCTGATTGGGCCTCTATGAACCTGAAATGTCAGGGCCTATTTTGATTCTAAGTCCAGACCTGAGTGCAGTCTCCAATTGAAAACATAGAGGAATACAAAACAGACCTCAAGCTGAAAAGCAGACAATTAACTTTGGTCAACTGAGAGATTCATTATAGAGAGAGAGTTGTAATTGGATACAATGATCAAAAAGTGCAAGAAAGATTGTTAAGGGAAAAGGATCTTACATTAGAAAAAGCCATAAGAATGTGTCAAGTAGCGGAACTCAAAAAACAGCAGCTCAAATTTCTAACAGGAAGAAGAAATGAAGAGAAAGTTACTCAAGTCAGCAGAGTGGCCATGTCCTCAGTGACATAAAGGGCTCACACAACTAAATCTGATTTTAAGAAAGGCAAATGGAAAATTGATAAAAGATTTACCAAATACCAAGTCTGTAATAATTGTGGCAATACCCATTTATTTAACAACTACCTGGCTTTTGGTAAATAATGCAAGGTGTGTGGCAAATAGAATCACTTTGCCAAGCAGTGTTGTAGTAAAAGCAAACTAAATGCAGTGATGAACAGCAGCAGTGAGAAGAGTCAGGAGGAGATCTATGTAAGTTCTGTTAGTAAAAGGAATGGAAGTGAAAAAAGATGGACTATAGACATTGATACAAATGTTTACCTGATTAAGTATAAAGTGGGCACAGGGGCAGAAAAAAACATTATCATAGAAAAAATATGGAGAAACCTACAAATGAAAGCAAAATTATAAAGTAAAACATCAGTGCTTAAGGCATAAAATGAGTCTGAAATCCCATTGGTAGGAAAATGCACACTCACTCTTACTTACAAGGGCAAGGTAAGCAAACATGAATTTGCAGTAGTAATTACTGTCCCATATTAGGAGCACAAATGTGAGAATTTGGGACTGGTAAACTTTGTTGTTGTGGAAGAAATACCACAAAGCATCATAGATATACTGCTAAGTGAATATAAGGATGTGTTTACAGATCTTGACGACTGCCAGTTACATATGGCATTTCATTAAAAGCTGATGCAATACCAGTTGTACCAGCCAAAAGGCATGTGACAGTGGCACTGAGAGAAAGACTTAAATGTTAATTGCAGTGCCTGACTGCATTAGATGTAATTGAGCCTATCAGTGAACCTTCGCCTTGGGTACATTCCTTAGTCATTATAGAGAAAAAAGACAGATACTTGAGATTGTGCTTGGATCCCGAAAAGTTAAATGAAAACATAAGAAGTGAACATTTTCATATACCAACTTGAAACGAAATTGTGGGTGAAATGGCAAATGTCAAAATATTTACAATCCTAGATGCCTCAAATGGGGTTTGGCAGATTCCTCTCACTAAGAGCAGAAAATTGTGTACCTACACCTTTTGGAAGATATTAGTTCAAGTGTCTGCCTTTTGGATTAAGTTCTGCAGCAACTCTTGTAAGGGGTTGAAATAATTGGAGTCTACATAGATGATATTTTAATTTGGGGCACCACAGAAGCAGAGCATGACAAAATATTAAAGTGATACTTACAGATAGCAAAAGAAATGGATTTTAAATGTCAGTTCAAGAAACCAGAATTTTTTTTATCTTGGTGAAATAATTTCTCACAGTGGAGTGAAACCAGATCATGCAAAAGTTCTCGCAATTAAAACAATGGCCAGTCCCAGTAATACAAAGGAAGTGCATAGATTTGTGAAACAAATTTAAGTCAATAGGTGTCAAAATTATTTTAATGCATGTCAAATTGTGCCTATTTTTTCTGAACGCATTAAAGTTAATGGTCGTCCAAACACGTGAAAATGTTTATGCGAGCACCTATTCTGATGCGTGGCCAAATTTTTTTTAAGAGCCAGATTTTTCGCTGGCTAACTGTCACAGCAATTTTGCAAATTTAGGACTACAAAGTAGCATATACACCAGGCAGGCTCCTTCGAGTTGCAGATGCATTAACAAGGACATGAGTAATGAGTAATGAGAACACTGTTGCATCAGACAATGAAAGGATACAAATGGAGTTGATATATTCATGTTGAACGGAAAGGAGCATTTGGCAATATTAGATACATACTCCAATTATCCAGAAGTTCGAAAATAAAAAATAGCACATCATTTGAGGTATGCAAATACTTAAAACATACTTCTGCAGATATGGAACAAGATAAGCAAGAACAGATAATTGTTCTCGGTTTATAGGAAAAGTGTTTGTAAGATTCACAGAAGAGTTTGGATTCATGTACGTACATCACTTCAAGCCCAAGATTCCCGCAGAGTGTGGCGTAAAGATTATAAAACAGTTGTTGAAAAAAGCTGTTCATTCAGGTCAGGACCCAGAAGTGGCACTTAAACTACAGAGCAACAGCTCTGGAAGGAGACAAATCTCCAGCTGAGTTAATCCTTGCAAAAAAAATACTGAAAACATTACCTGCATTGGAGCTTAACTGTAACCACAATGATAAGACCCTAGATAAACGATACGGACAACAGAAACAAGAGAGCCATGCTTCTTTCATGCACTGTATTTTAATAAATAATTTGCTGTTGCAAAACCCAGAATTTCATTACTAAGGAGTACAACACACACGAGTTTCAAATGATACAGTCTATAGATTTGATCCATTTTCAAATCTTTGCATTAAGCAACACGCAACACTGATTTTCAGGGTATAAAGACCTGCAGACCTTGATACTCAGTTATGTGTTTACATTGAAGGTCGAGGTGCCTCAGCAATACTTTCAGCTTCATATTTTTTCTTTTAGATCATGTTTGTTAGTCTTATAGTGATATCAACAGTGCTGACACCAACTTTAGTTATGGAGAGATGTAATGCTTTCCACCTGAAAAACTGTGCTGTCAGTTAAATTTTTGTTTCATAAAATGTGGATATCTAATGCAAGGCTATAATGAAGATATGTCAAAAAGAATAGTTGGCAGTTTTTATCTGTCATATCCTATTGTGGTGCCTACCTCAAACACTGTTTTAAGTCTTGTAGTTAATGGTGCAGCGGTCCTTCAGTTCAGTTGTGAAGTGACTTGAGGAAATACTTTTTGCCATTTTCTGTAAATCTTTCAAAACACAAAGAAAGTGTCAAGGAGTTTCAAGAAATATTTTAGCCTGATATCTGTCTGAACAAGCATTTCATAGCACAGAGCTTAAAAGATTTATGATGTTCTAAAGTATTGAGACATCTTTCTCAGTAAATATGGATAAGGTTTTAAGTAAAGAGAAGGATAATGTTGCACATCCATTTGTCTACATCTTAGGTTAAACTCTTTTGGGAAGGGCTCTCTTTATCTCTTGTATTAAGTTACTACTGTCTTGTAAATGTATATAACCATTTATTGTACATTGCCGTGGAATAAATTGCCACAATATAAACAAATGATACTAACAATATCAATGTATGTAGGAAGACCTCTCCTTGGTTGTGATGGGCGAATTTATTCGCCAGGGGCGAATTCGCGGCAAATTCCCGTGATTCGCTGGCAAATAAATTCGCGAAACGCCAGCGAAAATTCGCCCATCACTACTCCTTGGACCAACTTAGATATATTTGTGCTTCAAATATGGTAACCCATATTTTATTATCAGGATTTGTTATATTCCAGAGACTTCTGGGTTGCAGCCACAGGCACCAAATTGTTCATAGACGTGCCAATTAAACCACAAAAAAAAAATTATCAAAAAAGAGGCTTCAAGTATGCCTAAAATGCAGTTTATTAGCTGAATATGTGTAATGTCCATGAAAAAAACCTTATCAATAGAGGCTTTGGGTATGGAAATTGAAGCAAAGTCTATAAGTAACTGAGCAGGAGCAATTCTTTTTTAATGTAATGACATAGTCATGGTTGGAAATCTAAGCCAAGTATCAAGATAAGTAATGTTCTTTTGAACATGAAATCAGTGGCCTCAGATATGAGATCACCTTGTTGGTCTCAAATTTAATAGATCATCCTCTTCTCAAATCCAGACATAGAAGTCTTAAACATTGCTTGTTACCCCAACATTAGTTGCTGACCATTATTCATTTACCTTTGTTTAATTAACTCTGCTCATGAGCTCGTCTGTGTTGTTTCATAGCATTGTAATCTTTCTTCCCTAGTTCTATGATCATAAGCACCTATCCAGGATCATTTGGAGAAAAATGGCTTTCATTTTCAAGCACTTCCCAAGAGATCTTTGAGGGGTTGACTATTGTGTTGCACCTGCAGCTGAGCAGTCTAAGTAGGCTAGATGCTGAAATGCTGTTGATAAGAAGATAACAGATATAGAGCTTAATTAAAAAAGTAAAAATGTGTTTTCATCCGAAAATTAATGCACAATTTTACAGTCAATCTGGCATAAATGTGTTATCGGCGTTTCTGGTTTTTACTACCGTTTTGGAGGAAATTGTTGTTTTTCACAACAAATCAAGCCCCAACTTAACATGCCATATTCTACCTATGTCTAGAATTGCTTTAATACAACATATGGCAAGCTCATAACTTTTTCATTTTTTGAGACGGAAAATAGGTTCAGGTTCCTCTCTAAAGGTCAATAGTGTATAAGATTTCTACAAACATCTTCTATTGGCTCATCCCAACCAATCGAAGCTTATTAGTTAAAACCACACACCGCCATAGCAATGAGATAAAATACCCCATGATGTATGGCAAGAAGCCAAGGAGTGAAGGGTTTTTATAGTCCTGTTTACCATAGCCAAATTTAACATTAGCAATTTCAGATCTAAAACAGGTCAGATTTTAAAAACAACATTGAAAATGATCTTAGCACATTCAGCTTGCAAAGCTGAAGGTTTAACAGTCAAGTGCAAACAATTGGAGATGATTAAATCATTTACACAGTGGATTAGGGATCCCCTGAAAGGGAAATGATTAAGAATGATTAGTGATGACAATTGTTGAAAGGCCTATTTAGGATTTATGTGGATATGTATTAATTAACATATACAATGCTAATATTATAAACACATCAATTCTTTTTCAAAGTTTGTCTTAAAGGGGTGGTTCACCTTCACATTAACTTTTAGTATATTGTAGAAGGACCAATTCTAAGAAACTTTTCAATTGGTCTTCATTAATTATTTGTCATAGTTTTTTAATGATTTGCAATTTTCTTCTGTTTCTTTGCAGCTTTCAAATGGGGGGTCACTGACACCATCTAAAAACAAATGCTCTGTAAGGCTACAAATGTATTGTTATTGCCACTTTTTATTACTTATCATTCTATTCAGTCCATCTTATATTCATATTCCAGTCTCTTATTCAAATCAATGCAGGGTTGCTAGGGTAATTTGTACCCTAGAAACCAAATTGCTGACGCTGCAAACTAGAGAGCTGCTGAATAAAAAGCTAAATAACTAGAAAACCACAAACAATAAAAAATGAAAACCAATTGCAAATTGTCTCAGAATAGCACTCTCTACATTATACTAAAATATAACTCAAATGTGAACAACCACTTTAATTCATCAGAATCTCTTCTATCATCCCATACTCCATAGGATACCTAAGGGCTTCTGGGGTGCAGTACTATTGTGCCAAGCACACTATTAATAATTTCTATTGACCATGTAGGAATTCTATTATAAGGTCTATTAAGATGAAAAAAATGTAGCACAATCCCTAAAATTAGGGCAGAAACTGCACCTGGAACAGAAATTGATGATATCCCACATGTTCCTTACACAGTTCAAAAGAAGAGCAAGCACTATCCCTTGTCTGGGCCTTGAAAGCTTTATTTCTCTTAATAATTGAAAACTCTGGCATATCCACATAAACAAAATGACCATCATCAATTTCATAGGGCATGTTTGGAAATGGACTTTGGGTGTCCAGTAAGACCCAAAGGAATGGTGGTGCCAAATATCTTGAGAGCATATATTATTCACAAGGAACTGTTAAACTTTTAAGAACAAACCATCATTTGATTAATATAGAAAACAATATTCTAAATAATGTTTGTTTTACTGTAGCTTGTGGGCTCTTCTCTATTACACTTCTGCAATGTTAAGTCTTGATTTAAAAAGAAACTGATTATTTTTAGAATCGTTAATTGGTTCCATACATTACATTGCTAGCAGTAGCTGCAGGTATGTTAGATGTCTGACCTGTCTGTGAAATGAGCAACCTTTGTGGTTCAGGTTAAATATTGCTGGGTTCAAACTAAAAAAAACATCCAAGCAAAGGAGTGTAATCAAGATACAAGGTAATAACCATTGTCCACACACAACTATTAAATAAGTAAAAATGTAAAAATACATAACAGACAAACAAATATATGACAGTTGTATCTTAAGACTAGTCACATGCTAAATCTATTTAATTTGGGATATTTCAAATGTGAGACCTGTTAAATTATGTTTTAAAAATAAATTTGTTTCGAAAGCATAAACATAAAGATTGGCTATAATGATTAGCTGACTGAGTATAGGTTATAATCCCTGTGTATTCATTAGGAGGATACAGAAAATATCTAAAGTAATATGAAAACAGGGGGGTCATTAGTTATATAAGTGGTATGGTAACCTTAGAATAATGGCTACTTATATGTTTGTGTGTATGTATTTATATAACAAAGCAGTGACTAATTTATTAGATTATTGTGAAAATGTTACAAACTTTCTATGCCTTCCTGCTTTTCATTACCTGTCTTAAACACCCCAGTAGCCACGCTGCATATGTTGGGTTTGGTTTATTATTGTTTGTGTAAGATTTATGGAAACTCCATGGCTGGTGTCTCCTAACCTTGAAAGTGAAATAAGAGAAGCAACAGAGTTTATGTAATATTTAGGGCTAAATAAACAGAAGTCCAGAACATTCAATCATTGTCACACAAACCAGACACAATATTGGACTACAGATAAATAGGGTGCTAAAGTTCCTGACTAACCATGTAGAACATTGTAAAGAAATGTATTGTATATGTCTCTGTATAAATATTAAAGCATCAGTAATCATCCATTTTAATGTGGACAGTGCACACTTTATATACAAATTTATTTTTAATCAATGATTGGATGCGGGTAAATAGATTTAAGAAAAGGATAGTGAGATCTTTAGCTAGTTTATATTTCCATGAATCAATTGCTTTATTTTTTCTTTCTTTCCCACTAATGTGGATTTTCAAAATATAAAAAGCTTGCAAGCTTAAAGAACTCACATATTCTTACACTGATTCACCAGCACCAGCCCACTGATTGATAATAAATCTGTCTCTATTATTATTACTATTGTTAAAAATAATACTACTAACAATAATAAATTGTTATTCAATGAGTTGAATACAGTCTGACTAATTTACACACTGATCATATTGATAAATCTTTCAGAATTGCCCAGTATTAATTTTTACAAATCTGCACATCATTATGCAAGAAGGAAAAACTTGAAAATTAAACTTGATGAAATCAATATGTGAATGGAAATGCTTCATGCAATAAATTCCAATGATGGTTGCAGCTGATATTCAAACAATTAAATTGGTTCATTAAATAGAAATCAAATATTCAATAAAGTGATTTATTCTGTATAGAAATCTTAATTCATTCATTGGTAACTGAAACATTCCAAAAAACACATTAAATATTGTATCTCTCGTGTACTATTGTAAGAGCACAGTTCCGGTATGAAATAATGTGGTGCAAGGTAAAGAAGCGGCTAACTCATTAATTGCGGATATGCCCAAATGAATTCCTAAGTGATTAATATAAGAATTTGAAAAAAATACCTGAAGAATCTATCATTAACCATGATATCACCACCACTGTTAAATTGTTACACTGATGCCTACTAACTAACTAAGTGCTATGAACAACAATAAAACGTACTTCTTTAAAAAAATATATATATTTATATATCTATATATAGATATATATATCCACATTACCTTAGCTGGACTAGTGATTGCATTAACCAGGAAAGATAATTGCCAAATGGATGGAAACTAACATAAACAGTGGCCAAGCTAAGAATAACATTATTTTTAAGGATAATTTACACATTTGTTAAATATCTAACTCTAAGAATCATATTGCTCATTTGCAGTTATCAAAAATGGGCAATTATAATCTCTAAAATATATGCCATTTTCCATCTGCCAAACTCTCAAAAAGTTTTAGATGAGCTGTACAAAAATCTATAAACCCTATAAGGACATTTTCCAAATAAATAAACGTTATATGGACAATTTCTAAACCTTCAACATTATTGAAAAAGGAAACTTTTTTAACATAAAAATTATATTGACTGGAAAGGATTATTTGTTTTGGCACTATGTCCAAATGTTTAGCTTTGAGACCAATGTTATGCTTTTGTTCTCTTTTGCATCGGTGCATTATATTAGGCTGTCGTACGTCCAGTGTTTTTATTTCGAGAGGGTTGGCCATAAGCACAGTGGTTCCTACAGAGGGATATTTGTTTTACATTTTCATGCTTCCACAGATAATACTTTTTGCTGTGGCACACAGCATGGGAGTCTTGTTGAAAATACAAAAAGAAACATTCTTCCCAGTGCTTGCAAACCAAGCAATGAATGTGAACCCTAAACTAATTGATTTGTACTAGCCCTGAATGTCATTCCATACCCCTAGCTAATTACACAACAGATTGACATACAAGTGTTGCATTATACACAGAGAACCACACATAAAGGTCCTTAAAATGGTTTTACAGAAGATATCAGTTCAACAAGGGAGAAAAGAATGGATTTACAACAGCTGCTCTTACCACAGGGATTGCTAACAGACTGATTATTTAACGAAACTTAGCTCAAATGAATGTAAAAAGCCAGTGGCACCATTCTTATATTTGCCACACTTAAAATAATTTCAGTATATGAAAGTTGATATCTTCAATGTATGGTAAAGCTAAGAAGAATTTACTTGATGGATTATCCATGAATTCATTAGTGGCAATATATTAGATTAATGAAGAACTTTGCCATCACTTATGCTGTACTGCGTTTTAATTGCTCCTACACCATTAAAACTCAAACACTATAGTTACATTCCTCCAAAATATATTCTAAACAATTGCAGCCATTTCCACATTATGCTGCTTGTAAATTGTCATTTAAAAAATCATATATGGTATTTCTCAGAATGATTCATGTTTATGTGCCATATACTGTATGAGTAATATTTTTTTGCAATCAGAAATACTTTCCAGCAGTTCTAAGAAATTTTTTTTCTAAAGGAAATATTAAGGGGGTTATTTATCAAAGGTCGAGTAGTTTGTGCTTCAACCACCTTGTATGAACTTGTGAAGTGGGTGCAAAGCAGTCCAGAAACCATTCTCAAGGGTTACATAGATATACAGGGAAAGAAAAAAATGATGCAAAAGTGAAAAATTTTATTTGTTAGGCCAGACAACCAGCCAGAGTAATGTACATTTTTTTAAATTCACAATTCGAATGGTATGTTATTTATGAAAAATTCTATTTATTTAAAATTCAAAATTTATCTAAAATTCAATTGAATAGTCCAGGCCCAAAAATGCAAACCAAATTTGAATCGAATTAGAATCGAGTAAAAAAAACTACTTTTGAGCGTCAATTTTTGTTAAAGTAACAATTTTTTTCTTCTTTTGGAGTCTATAGGGCTTAATTTTCACAGAGAAACTTGGCAAAATTTGGCTCATCAATACAATTAACATCTTCAGATGGACCTCTGCCATTGCAATGGTCCTTTGCCATTGAATTCTACATCAGCTCACCAGCATTCAGGTGGAGAACAGTCGAATTCAAATTTTTGAAAGGTCTGACTGTAATAAATATCACATTTGAATCTGAATTCAAATTTTAGTTGAAATCGAGCTGGGGACTTTGTGAAACTCGAGTGTTTACCAAAAATCCCAACTCAAAAATTTTAATTCTAATCTTATTAAATCTGCCTCTGAGTGTAAAAGCAAAATTTTGCACCCATTATTTTGGTCCAATCTATGCTAGAGTACAGACACAAGATTTGTAGATGTCATGATAGTAGAATCTACTCATTTTAGATGCCACTTTGGAAAGACAAGTCCTATACAACTTCACAGGTGCAATTCTGATTTGACATATATTCCTTCCTCCAAAGGGTTCGATAAACTTTTTCAAACTCTTAAAGGGGTTGTTCACCTTTGAGATAACTTTTAGTATGATGTAGAGAGTTTTATTCTGAGACAATTTGCAATTGGTTTTCATTATTTATTATTCTTGGTTTTTTAGTTATTTAGCTTTTTATTCAGCAGTTCTTCAATTTGAATTTCAAGCAATCTGGTAACTAGGGCCCAAATTACCCTAGCAACCATGCCCTGATTTGAATAAGAGACTGGAATATGTATATATATATATATGGAAAATATATAATATATATCATTATAATATATATGGAATATATGGAATAGTAGAGAGTCTGAATAGAAGGATCAGCAATAAAAAGTAGCAATAACAATGCATATGTAGCCTTACAGAGCATTTGTTTTTTAACAAGGGGACAGCGACACCCATTTGAAAGCTGAAAAGAACCAGAAGAAAAGGACAAATAACTATAAAACTATAAATAATAAATAATGAAAACCAATTGAAAAGTTGCTTAGAATTGGCTGTTGTCTAACATAATAAAAGTTACCTTAAAGGTGAACCACCCCTTTACCTGTTTCTTGAATCAATGGGAAATGAGCTTGTCTGTTTGTTCAACAATACCCACTTGCAAGGTAGTATATGCAATAAATGCATTTTACAAGAACAACAGACTAGTATGATGGCCAAATAACATTTCACTGGCAAGTAACGGATACCTGTGCAAGAGTTTGTTGCTTCTGTAAAATGGATTCACTCCATAAACCTATTGTATAACATAATTTAAATATAACTTTGCCCACAACCCTGTCATGTATATAAGAAAAGTGCCCAATCACTTGAAAGCTTTCACAGTTTTCACTCAATGAAATACAATGAATTTCAATTTTCAAATATTGGTTTTCTGGAACTACCCAAGAACAAAATGCTCGTGACCTCCATGTGCAGCAAGTCCATAAACAGCCCAATCCACCAAATTAAAATCATATTTGTTGTCAAAGAAAGTATATAAAAAAGGGGGAAATTATCTGTGCACAATATACATTCTTGTACACTGATGGTGAACGATAGACATTATTATGTATTGAAACTATTTCATTTTGTAAATCCAGGGCTCTAAATAGCTATTTTACTTAACTACTAGTGGAACATTAATACCAGGCAGCTGTTCAGTCACCCAACTAGGCACTGATTGAAGGACTGGCTGTTATTTACAAACTATGAGAAATAAAACATTAAACAAACACAACACTTACAAGATGTATTTCCTATATACAGTTCCCCAATCTGTCTGCCATTATATATTGAACTTAATGGACACCAGAAATGGCACTTAGCAGCAGATTCGCAAAAGATTGCATTGCACTATGCTGTATGCAAAGAAATCATCTACTTCTTAATTTGCTGTGATTTCTTTTTTCAGTGGAGAAATATCAAATGCTGCTACACCATTCTTTAAGGTTGGTTGGGCAAAGCAGTTTTAAAGGTGCACAGCCCCTGTAACCATAAGAGAGACTGTACATTACATTTGTATATAAATATAAATGCCAGTACAAATAACTCACAAAAATTCACACACACACACCCAAGTATTTATTGAATTTGGTGTTTTATGTATTGGGTATCTTTACTTCCTTCTTTTCCCCTTTGGGTTAACAGAGCAATATAGCATTATGAGATTGAAAGTTTGAACTTGATGCTCTTGTTACATTTATTAATGTTAATAAATGCAATGTTTTGTTATTTTGAATAAATTATAATAATAATAAAATTAAAAGTCATACATAATCAACATCGCACTAGATTAGGTGTCAGAAGAATCAGTCACAAAGAAAATATTTTTTCAGATAATTTTTTCCTCATTTGAATCAAACTAGTTTGTTGATATTTCGATGATTCAAGACCCTGGAAGAAAATTACTTTCAGCGAAGCAAAATACCCAATGCATTATGAAATTATTACATTTCTCTTCAGCAAATAAAACCCCAACAGCCTAATTATGCAGTGTGGTATCAAATCCATTTAGCTGACCTGACAGATAGAAACCAGACCTACAGTAAAAAGTTATTTCAGGGGGGTAGCAAAGACACAATAAACATATACTGTATACTAAGTTTGAGACTTTCAAATGAACCATAAAGAAGTGCTTTAAAGTTAAGTTATTCATGAGGATGGAGTTAGCTCCATTACTGAATATAGTTAGATATCTTAATAAAACCCTGTGTTACTTTAAAATAAGCTATTTTTCTATTTGTGCTGGAATTTAGCAATAAACTGAAAACAGCTAAAATAACAGAAACATATTTTGCTGTACAAATTAAATGTCACACAGATATACAAATCTTTAAACGTTTTGAAATTTTTTTTAAAAAGTCAGTGACTCAGAACTTCTTAATTTTAGTGAATGAAATGAAACAACTATGTAAAGAAACATATGGTTGCAGTAAATCAAATTTGGGACTCTGCCACTTCCTTCATTTTCTGTTGCTTTCTTTGTTTTACTAGTTTTCTTCACATTTCTTATGTCTATCTCTCATCCATCCCTCCTTTTTACTACCAAAGAGAAAAATATGGTGCCCGTGAGCTCCACTACGCTCACTCTGCATGTGCGGTTGCTATTTCTAGAGGGGACAGATTTCAGGGTACAACTGTGCAAGGGGGAGTCAGGGAAAGGGGCCAGCAGAGGGGGCCAGTGGGGACTTATCACCATGGGGGGTTTAGTTCTCCTTTAAGACCATCTACAGCAAAATGTGCTTGTCTGTCTTTACTTGCTATTGAATCCACTTGGACTTGGAGGCTGGTATGGCAGGTAACCTGTAATTCTAAATGTTCTTGATTTTGGTATTAATGCATGCATTCCTGTGGGGCTTTGTTAGTTCTACAGGGGTAGCAAAGGTTTGTTATGAATTATGTTTATGCTACATTAAGTTGCTAAGTGTATTCAAATTACTTTTGTAACTACTGTGGCCCTTCATTACAGTACTAGATGTAACTATTTATTCCTGGCAGTTTCAGGAGATTGTGTGTGCAAGATCTTAAGCATTGTGCGTAAATGGCCCCTACTAACTCAAAATATCAACAAATTGGTGTCCCATCTTCAACAAAACATTGTGTTATGTTTTATGTTTTTATTATGGCAAAAGACAGATACATGAGGTACAATCACACAGAATATATATAACAAGGAATGCATAGAAGCCATATCTGAATCTGCTAATAATTTTTTCCTACATTTTTGACATTGAGGTGAAGGTATTTGAATACAACATGCACAATCTATTTATTTATTGTACTATCTAGGAAGGAAATGCTGGAGCATATTGCAGTGTTGCAAAAAGACTAGTGTTGTAGAGTGAAAGTAACATTTTCATCAAGGTAAAGTCTATCAAATGTAGGAATGAAATGCCAAAGTAAAAGATGCTTTTTGAGAAAAAAAAAATTATTGGGTAAAAAGTGATGGTTTTAGAATGTATGTAGATGCTTAAAACCAAACAGTTCATTTAAAAAAGGAGAATGACAGAGTGCAGAGTGATTTGTCTAAGTTGGGAAACTGAGCAGCAAACTGGAAGATAAGGTTCAATGTTGATAAATTCAAGGTTATGCACTTTGGCAAAAATAACATAAATGCAAGTTATTCGACTATCAAATAGCCCAAAATTCGATTCGAATTTGATTGTCGAAGTACTGGCCCTTTAAAATAAATTCAATATAACAATTCGGCACCTACTGAAACCTACCAAATTGCTATATATACCTATGGGAAGCTCCCATAGGCTTTTCCCAAGTTTTTTTGATCTAATATAAAAAATGCGATTGAATGGTTAAAATCGTTCGAGGGGTTTTAATTTGAATTTAATTTTATTCTAGGGTCGAATTTGAGGGTTAATTAACCCTCGAAATTCGACCCTTAGTAAATGTGCCCCTAAATGGCAGTGTGTTGGGATTTTCCTTAAATGAGAAGGATCTTGTTTTTTTTTATAGCTAACAAGTTTCATTCTGTAGCTACTAAAGCAAATAAATCCCTAGTAAGACCTCATCTGGAGTATGCAGTGCAGTTTTCGACTCCAGTCCTTAAGAAGGATATAAATGAGCTGGAGAGAGTGCAGAGACATGCAACTAAGCTGGTTAGAGGAAGACAAATTAAGAGGGTAGACTGTCCAGGTTGGGGTTGTTCTCTCTGGAAAAAAGGTGCTTACGAGGGGACATGATTACATTTTACAAATATATTAGAGGACATTAGAGGCCACCCCTTCAGACTAGAAGAAAAGAACTTTCATTTGAAGCAGCATAGGGGGTTCTTCACAGTGCGGACAGTGAGATTGTGGAATGCAGGTGATGGCTGATTCTGTTAATGCTTTCAAGAGGGGCTTGGATGATTTCTTGGACAGATATAATATCAAAGGTTATTGTGATACTAAACTCTATAGTTGGTATATTGGCATATATAATTTATGTGAAGCTGTGGAGGGGTGTGTGTGTATGGATGCTGGGTTTTCATTTGGAGGGGTTGAACTTGATGGACTTTGTCTATTTTCAACCCAATTTAACTATGTAACTATGTAATAGAGGGCCAAGCTGTAGTACATGGTTCATTGTTGAAGCACCCTGGTCAAGGCAAAAAGAGATGGAATTCTGTTTTAAGAACTCGTAATGCTAATAAAGCTTTAGTTCAGGGACTTTTTCCCAGTTGATATTATAAAAAGAAAATATGGGGTATAAATATACAGGTGTTGCCACAGGATAAAAAAACAATTCACCCTCCAAGACTATCTAGGAAATTAATATTTAGATGTCAAATGTGTGAAGATTTGTATTTGTGCACTGTTTTGGTCCTTTTTGAGCCCTTAAGTTTCACATGAAAATAGCCACACTTGTGTTGTTACAGAAATAAACCATATCAGTCATATGTGGCAGATCTTCGGTATTTTCAGATCATTGATTGTTGACATCAGCTGTTGGAATGCAAAGTAAAACTAAGTATCATATGATCCTTGGTAAATGAATTTTGTGGGATTGCCACATCCAATAGCAATCATTTAGCTTTGTTTCTGTTGTGGTTAATAGAAGGAGTGGAAGTCACAACAGATGTTACATATGCCCCAATCACTTTTTAAACTGAGGAATGGTTTCTGTATATTTGTACCTATGATTACTTGTGGGATCACACAAAACACGTTAGGAAACATGTTGATGGAATTAAGCTATTTTCTAAATCCTCACTGCTGTCTGGTAGTCCGTGGAGTGCACATGGGAGATTCAGGGCTTGGGCACCCAAACCCCCTTAATAATCTGGTGAGCATAATGGATTATTAAAATTGTTTAAAATGAATGCAAGTGCAATTTACAGTAACCATATTAATGCCACAGAGGTTAGAGCTTCCTTGTATTTGGGATTAAGTGGATATAAAACAAAACTTTATACCAATTGTTCCCACACCTGTCCATATAAGTAATTGTTATTTACCATCCCCTTCTCTAAAATGTTTGTAATGAAATGTTAAGTGTGTAATGCTAAACTCGGTGGGTTTGTAGTCTCGACTGGTACAGGTATGATTATGTGATCCCCCTCCCTACTTGGTGTATTAAAAGAAAGGAGTGTCTTAGATCCCTTCATGTTGAGATTGGAGGTGTATCTAGAACCTGGGGTTGTGAATTCCCCTGAAGAGCCAATTTCTGCACAGGGGACCCCATGAATGCTGGCTACAGAAGGAGTTCCTCTTAAACAGGCCTACGAGTGCTTCAGTTCCATAACTTATTACTATGCATTCTGTTTATGAGCACTAAAGTATTGATGTATTTTGTCTGCTTTTAACTGGTGAGCTTTAATAAGTTTCCATTGTACCACAATAATTCTTATCTATTTGTGTTCAATGTATTTTTAACCAAAACCTTTATACTACATTTGTAGTATGTGAGGGTGTGAGGAATCAGTAACCTTGTTCTCTTGTTTATAAACATATTTATTCTTGTCAATTCATGTAATAATTTCTTTGAACATTATAGCCAGACCTTTTTGAATAAATTATTTATGAAAAATATTATAGTTGCAACTCTTCTTGGCAGGAATTTGCTGATTTCTTTAGTGATCTAATTGAGGGTAATAATTGCCATGAAGTATTATGATATAAAAAACCCTCTCCCTCCATATTTAAATGCAATGCCTTGGTTTAACATTTCCAAGTGGTTATTTTAGTGCTTTTTCATGATACAAAAGCACATGTAAGATAGGGTAACTCTGTTGACCAGTACATTATTCAACTTGTTTGTCTGCAAGGAATACGACCACCTAATTTCAATAGACATTTGCTGGTTGGCTGAAGCATTTCACAATTGATGGAGAAGAGGCTTCTTTTGTGGTTCGCACCTTTTGTGGCTACAAAGATGAATGGTTTGGAAACACAGGGTTTCTTTCTGCCCGCTGTATTCTGGTATAATTTCCCCCATGAATGGGCTCTCATGATAAGGAGGGAAACTGGGGGGTCGAGATGGGATGGTATGCAATAATGCATATAATTGCAGGGTCCTTCAAATCAACAAAGCTTTTCCCAACACTTTGCTTTTTAGAAGTACAATGTTTCATTACAATGGGTCTGGTAGAAAGCTAGAGCAGCAGAAAGATTGGGACAGATACTAAAGGTGGAAACTTCAGTCAAGTGATGGTCCTTTGGTGAGGTTCAAGTGGTGAAATGCTAAGTGGCTGAGAACTGGGTCCCAAACATTGCTCTGAAAAGCTGAACATATTCAAAAAAACGTATGCTCGTAATGGATCAATCTTTCCTATAGAATGTATTATTGTCACAGTTGTATAAGGTCATCTGTGGCAGCTGTACATTATCCAGCAAAGGTGGTCACACTTTAAAACACTCCCTTCAAGTACTGTATTTTGTGAGAGTAGTTATTTAGTAAAAGGAAACAAATGCCAAGTAGGATCAGTGAAAACAGCTAACAATATTTTTTAACAAACAAACTTACAGCTGTCTGTGACTGTGATAACAGTGGAATAAAACATTAGTAGGTATAATATGGGCTCATTTATGCAGAGTTGATCTATCTATTTTTATTGTGCTTGTTTTCATTGTGTTTTAGAGATGAGTAATGCCGTGTTTCTCTTAAATTGACACATCAAGTATTTCTTATACCTGCTTTAAATATTTCACTATTTTATACATAAGATCAAAAACAGTTGGTTATAATTTTTCCTGTATTCAAAGTCATAGGTCTAGTAGTATTGACAGTTAAATAGTTGTTTTTTTAATAACTTGAAAAAAAATCACTTAATTAACTATTTACCCTAAATTCTATTTGTAGCTTGATAAAGGTCAAGGTTAGAGCCAATATTCAAATAAAGGTGTTTTAAATAGAAGATTTTTAATTTTCGATGCTGTCAGTGAATATCACATTGACATAAACAGATGGAGATGGCCACCATGTGACTTGCACCGAATTGAAGCTGAATACAGGGAGCGTGCTGACAAAACAATCCTGTACTCTAAATTCTATTTGTCATAATGTATAGGATGTAATCTTCTGAGTCAGTTCATATTCCTATTACATTTTTATTTTTACATGTGTTTATTTTTTTATTATAGTACATCACAAGCATACCCGGATATAAGTGCTCCATGTATGAGGTTTTGCACCCCTTGGTGCTCTTGAACTTGAACTGCCTGCGGGAATCATAAATGACCCATTTTATCTAACAGTTAGTGATGGGCGAAACTCCTGCGTTTCGCTTCGCCAAAAATTGGCGAAAAATTTTTGAGTCGTGCGTCGCGTCATTTTTGTCAGCGAATTTTTCGGCGCAAATTTTTGCTGGCGTTTCGCGAATCGCGAATAAATTCGCCCATCACTACTAACAGTATAACTTCTCTAACATTGTTTGTTCATAAGAGACAAACAAATGGGCCTATCAGAGCAAAGTTGGCATTAGTTGCAGCTACAGTTCTATCTGCCCTTGTATTAATCCTGTCCTGCTCTCACTAATGACATGAAGGTGTCTGGAGTCTCTGTAAAACTTACATATATACATACATTCTTTGAGAAAGGTCCTTGTGTGGGACCAAAACGTCGGAATAATAAACTTTTTTATTTTTTAAGTTGCTTTGTTTTGAAAATCCTGTGAGTGCCATCACCTTCAATTGACTATAGATAACGCATGCATGAGCACAGATTATTAAGGTGTGCGACCCATACCTACACTATATATATACAGATATATATATGTGTGTGTGTAAAAAGAGGTTCCCCGTCATAATGGTTTACATAGCTTTGTGTCGTCAATTAGCTTGGCCCTATAGCAGAATGGGAAACACTGGGAAAAGCAGCAGTATTTGTAATTGCATTACCTGAAAAACACAAATCAATGGATCTAATAACATATGAAGTAACTGATCCTATATACATACATATGTATTCCATTAGTCACATAATGTGAGAACACATTATAAAAGTCCCCACTTGCAAATACTTATGTGACAAATTTTATTATAAATTATAATTATATTTTGTGTCACAACAAATTATCTTTGCTTGTATTACCTTGTTCTGCTGCTATCATTTCAGGAATGTCATACTGCACACATCATATTCGATATAGCGTTTTTAATCCCAGCAAATAAAATATCTGGCAAATAAAATTCTTTCCATATGCATGAATATTTTGCTCTTATGCCCTACCATAAGATTGAACTTAGATGTGAAAAAACTGTACAATCCCTTTTTATGTGATTACAAAATAAAGCCACAAATATTTAAAGCCAGACATGATTTTTAGTTAAATTATACTGTAGTTTTAATTTTACTGATCTTTCAACAAAACAATCCAATAGTTTCAGTTCTCTGGATAAATAAGCTTGAAAAGCACCTGGCCCTGTTTTTCTTATGTAATCTATTTCAGATAATTCACTGCCAATATGAATTACTATTCATTACAATATTTAGCAGTGCACAGTTTAAGTCCTTGATATCTACAAACAAGATGTTCAGGCATTCTGCATTCAATATACTGTAAATTGTTTAGCACAGTAGTTGCTTATTTTAAAAAACAGCCTTATTGAAAAAATACATGCAGTAATTCAATTTTCACAGTATGGCATCTTTTATCAAGAAACCCATTATCCAGGGTTATTTTAAGCAAATAATGCATTTTTTTAAAAACAATTATTTTCCTTTTCTCTGTAATAATAAATATGTAATTCATAGCAACTAAGGTGTATGAATCCATATTGGTGGCAAAACATTTCTATGGGTGGGGTGGGCGTAATTAATGCTTAAATGTTTAGATGTTAAATGTTGAGTAGATTTAAAATATGTTAATCCATATTACAGAAAAACTCTGTATCCAGATACTGTCAGGACCCACACACTCCAGATAATATATCTCATACCTTTCATTGGGGTTTTTGAATTTGTTTTAAATTTAATTTTAATTTCTTTTATCATACGTGAATAGGCAACTTTAGGGGGAAGATTTACTAAGGGTCGAATTTGAGGGTTAATTAACCATCGAATTTGCATCGAATTAAAACCCCTCGAATTCGAATATTTTAATGCAATTTGATTTATTGAATGATCGAATATGAAAAATTCGGCAGATAAAACCTACCAGAATTGCTATATAACCCTATAGGAAGCTCCCATAGGGTTATATAGCAATTCGGTAGGTTTAATCTGCCGAATTATTATATCAAATTTTTTTAAAGGGCAAGAATTTTTGGCTATTCGATAGTCGAATTTTGCAAATTAGATGGTCAAAGTAGCCCAAAATTAATTAACCCTTGAATTCAACAGTCAAATTAAATTCAAATTAAGACCCTTCGAATTCGAATTTGGGTTATACTGCAATTTGAATTATCGAACAATCGAATGTAAAAAATTCGATTGATCAATAAAATTGTTCGAATCGAACAATTTTGGCCATTCAATCAAATTTTTTATATTCTATCAAAAAAACTTGGGAACTTCCCATAGGGAAGCTTCCCATAGGGAAATATAGCAATTCGGTAGATTTAATCTGCCGAATTGTTATATCGAATCATGTTGATTTGACGACACAACAATCCTAATTAGAAAGTAGCAAAGATTAAAAAATTGGGGTTGGGGTTGCATTAGGGTACCATACAACTTTTTAATAACTTGTTTTATGCAGGGTTGAACTGGCCCACTGGGCCACCTGGGCCTTGCCACCTCCCTTCCATTATTCTCCTCTTTTTTGTGGGCCCCACTGATTGCCTGCCTCCCTGCTGCCAACTGTGTGCCTCCTTTGGGGCTTCCCTGGGGCCCACAACTGTGCATTGCCACACATACTTTAATCTTATTCATAATGATATTAATAGTTATATATGGCTACACATTCCACTGTGGAACACACAACCATATTTAATTTTTATGTTGGACCTGCCTCCTTTGCATCCTTCCTCCCTTCTTCCTTTGGCCCGGCCAACCTCCCTACATCTCCCTGCTGGACCCACCTGGTGCGTGAATGTACAGCTTT
Organism: Xenopus borealis; assembly: GCA_024363595.1. NCBI lineage: Eukaryota > Metazoa > Chordata > Amphibia > Anura > Pipidae > Xenopus > Xenopus borealis. Next base: position 86,825,125 of record CM044437.1, read on the forward strand.
TCACTGCTTTCAAACTGGGAAAACTGCCATTGTGAAAACCTGGTTCCATCAACTTTTATAAACATCTGTAAAAAGATTAAAAGTTTTTTTTTTTAAAAAGGGGGACTGCTGTGGAGCGCACATCCATCTTTAATTTTTTGTCAAGCAGTGATCATACTTGCATGCCTGGGGTTAATTACCCAATTGGATATTTTCTGCAGTGATCTTACTGGTGTGTCTGGGGTTAATTGTTGTTTAATCCATTTCTGAAGTGATCTTACCTGTCTAGGGTAAATCATTGTTAATTTCTGCAGCAAGCTTACTGATATGCATGGTTTCATATGCTAGTTATCCATTTTCTGCAGTGTATTAGTTTCATGCTCTCTCTCTCTTTCTCTCTCTCTATAAACTGTGTGCTAATCTCTCTTCCATTAACAATTCTTAAGGCTTTGGTCATTCACACAAAATTGTAACTGTTATGCAAAGATCAAAACTAACTGTAGTTAATAGTAACACAAGAGTAGAACTGAGGGGATGATCTTAAATGCTAGAAAGAGAACATTATTCAGTTATAGACATATTGGAACCTGCTTTGTAAGTTAAACGTTACCAAAAAAAAAAAAGGTAAATACTTCTGGTAAAAACTAGAAAATATTCATTTTTGATAATGGTGGCAACAACCATGCTTCCTATTTTTTCACTACATATTTTCACATATGTGCAAATTAATCATAGGGTGATTGTTTTATCCTCCATAGTTGTTTAAGCGAACAAATCATTAATTAAGAACATAAATGCTTTTCAGGGGCCGATCTGTACCTCTGTCATCTGCAGTCATTCTGATTAGGTGAAAGACACAACTCATTCTTAAAACTGTGACCTGATCTTGGCAGAAGTATTAAATAAAAAGTCACAAGTGGATTATGCTAAACTGATATGATATCACCAAAAATATGCCTTAGTTTATTAACTTTCAGAGAATGTCAGAATATGAAGACAAATAATTAATACTTGTTTAAATTCTTTAACTTGAGTCTGCCAATGTACTGTTTAGTTTAATTGAAATCCTGACATTTTCACTCAGCACATTAATGTCTAAACAGTGAAAGACCTGCCACTTATCTCAAACACACCATGTCTAGGAATGTGTTATGTGTAAGCTTGGCTTACTCGCATGTACACTATGTATTCCTTTTCATCCCAGTTGTGTGTTTTTTATGAAAGCACTCCAGACACTTTTTTTCTAGTTTGGACACAAATATACTGTATGTAAAACATACCATGTCACATATCAAATATAGACAAACTGTGGCTTTCCAGCTGTTAGTGAACTTCGACTCCCAAGACAGCATCTGGTTGGTTATCTCTGCTGTGTAAAAAAGTTCAATTACAAAGTCAACAGCACTGAGTTACAGAAACATAAACTATTTTATAAGAGAGGCTGAAAGCATGCTTTTCTAGCTAAACTTGTTTTGGCATATGGTACTAAGTGAGTGAATATTGAAAATAGATCCACTCTACATCCTTTGTCAGTTGGTGTGAATATAAGATACACATCTCATTGCTAATAAAAAATTTATGCAATTTCACTATAAACAATAATTAGTACTTTGCAAGTTTAGTATATAATTAAAAAAATTGAGATATACACAAATTGCATTATAAGTGGTTCCAACCCACAGTCCAGGTGGTCTAAAACGTCATGACAGGTTGGAACATCACCTTCCCCATAACTTAATCAGTTAAAGAGCTTTGATATCAAAATCACACAATTACAGTCAGACAGACTTTGTTAAATTGAATCAAAACCATAATATAACAGTACAAGCAGGAAAACATCCACATTTGCTATTAATAGAAAATATGATAACATAAAGAGAAACTCCTGATATTTCACAAAATATTCAAAAATAAGGGGAGGGTGGGTGATATTTGTTTACTTGCTCAGAAGATAAGGAAGTGAACTGCTTCTTCCCCTGTCTTTCTTCACCCCCAGCCTGGCCTTCCCTGCCTTAACTCTTTCCTTCACACCCAATCACAGCTGCATCAGTTTCTGTCAATCTTTAAAATATAAACCAGTGTTATCTGCTGGCCATTAGGATCCCTTGTCATGCAGCCCCTGTGTTTATACAGTAGCTCCAGGGCTTTCCTTTACAAGGGGACTCCTAAACTGACCCATACTATTGAACCCCTTTGTTAAATACTGTAATGAAATACCAGGAGCTAAAAATGGTGAAAATGGCCACAGCATTTATTCACATTTTATCAAATAAATATGACCTTGCCAGACTCACCCCAAGGCAATAATCAAAACCAGAATTCCATAAGAGATTGCTACTATGCTCTGCCTCGCCTTGTTTGAGATCAGCGCTATGTCATTATGTCCACCACAGAGTATTATGCTGCCTCTACCTAGAGAGAGGATGGCCCTAAACTCTGTCATGATAGGAAATCCAAGCAGGCTGTCACCCAGCACAAGCATTAGTAGCTGTTGTATCAATCAACCAACTGTGCAGTCACAGGAGAGAACCTCCTTAATCCTTCTTCTAAATTTACCTGTGCAGTTCTTGGGCAAGGTTCTACTGGCACAACGAGTCCAAATGAAAACCTTCAACTGAGTTGCCCCCACCATAACTTTATAACTATTGATTATTAGTTAATGAAACAACAAAAAAAAAAAGAATGAAAATTAAATGTTCACAAACATCCAAACATTTCCTTTGTATCACACATTCTGTACCACAGGATGGAATAACATAGCCATTAGCCTTATGGAATATAACCACTTACAATGTTTCTTCAGTAGCGACCCATCCTCTCTGTAAAGACACCCTCATTTTTATCTGGCTCACAGGGTCAATCAAAGGTCAACTGATCACTTACCGTGCTGGTATCATAGCTGCCCATTCACACTCTGGACATCCACTTCGACAGCCCTTCCTTGATGTAGAAACCTGTGCTCTGACAGTTTTTCCATGCTGTAGAGACCCCATGCTCCGACAGCCTTAACAAACTGTGGAGACCAGTGCTCCAACAGCTCTTCCACGCTGTGGAGACCCGTGCTCCAACAGCTCTTCCACACTGGGGAGACCTGCGCTCCAACAGCCCTTCCACGCTGTGGAGACGCACGCTCCGACAACCCTTCCATGCTGTGGAGACCCGCATTCCAATAGCCAAAACACGCTGTGGAGACCCATGCTCTGACATCCTTTCCACACTGTGGAAACCCATGCTCCAACATCCCTTCCACTATGTGGAGACCCAAGCTACAACAGCCCTTCCATGCTATGGAGACCCGCGATCCGACAGCCCTTCCACGCTGTGGAGACTCACGCTCCGACAGCCGTTCCACACTGTGGAGACCCTCTCTCCTACAGCTCTTCCCCGCTGTGGAGACCCGCACTCCGACAGACCTTCCACACTGTGGAGACCTGTGCTTCAACTTCCCTTCCACACTGTGGAGACCCGTGCTTAGACTGCCTTTCCACACTGTGGAAACCTATGCTCCAACAGCCTTTCCATGCTGCTTTTTGCCAAACCAAAACTAGGCTCTATGAAAATAAAGGCTAGCATTGTGCCAGGGAGTTACCTACCTCTCCCTGGCTCACAAAGGAATAGCAGGCCTATATGATATAATATTGGGGCTGTTAATTTTATATAGTTGCCCAGATACAGTGAAATTGCCTCTAACCCTGAATTGTTATGCAAGCGACTTTGTGCTAAGTGTATGGTATTAGTGTACGGTAGTATTTACTTTTTTTTCCAGGGGCTATGGATTTTATGCAAACTTAAAGCATGAAGTGAAATTACCCCTTTCCTCAGAGAGAATGCTTGCCAATAATCAAACACCATATGCCCTCCTGGGCTACCTGACATGCTGGCCACCCAACCACTAGGGGTCAGGTGGGGAAGTGTAACCAGGCAGACAATTCTGGCCATAGCCCCCCCCCCCCCAAGGCAAGACACAGGAACAATGAGCAGTCACTGCTTTATTTAGATTGAGTAGGTGAAGGTCTGCGTTATGTAACTCTTTTGAATTTAAGCTGCACCAATGGGAAGTGTGGATCCACTAATCCACTTTAGAAAAGGTCAACATAAAAGAATGGTGTGCTATCTTGATGGTTAAATGCCCAGTGTCTAAAAAGTAAAGAAAGAACTGAGGTCGGAGCGCTTTTAGTACCAGTGAAGATCGCGTCTTGATCTAATACATAGCTGCCATGGTCAGAAGCTGAATTTCTGTGCCTCTAGCAGAAGCCGTGCTCATGTCCTGGTATGCTCTGTGTGTGTATTTGTCGAATCTAAGGTTCAGCACACGGGGCATACCAGGACATGACCATGATATTGTGAGTAGTTCCCATGCGCCAATTATCTTTTGCACAAGGATAATACACTATCAGGTCTTTCTTTACTTTTTAGGCACTGAACATTTAACCATCTAGACAGCGCACCATTCATTTATGTTGACCTAGTCACTGCTTTATACTTACCCCTGAGTATCTGGAAACTTACTAGATGGTCTAACTGTGGATTACTATATGTAGGTTCTGTCTGCAGTAGCAGTGGATTGTCATCTGATTATGAGCTGAAATCATTAATTCATTGAAGTCCAGCAAAATAGAGGTCAGAATCTGATAATACACTGCTGATTCAAGTGACTTTAGCTATTGAAATACTATGTAATGTGTTGATTTCTGAAAGCAATGCCAAGAAAAGTAACTGTATTCAGGCTTTGTCCTATTACTGACAAAGATCCACCACCATCTCTGAAGAGCTGCGGACTGGGCCAGCAGAACACAGGGTAAAACCTGGTGGGCCCAGAACTGCTCTCCCAAACAGAATTGTGCCGATGTGCCTACACACAGGTGTGCCCTCAATAAACACTTGCGCAGATGCACCAGCGTTCGCATTGGCATGCAAAGCGAAGCTGGGAGGGTGCCCCGGTAGTCTGGAGGACCCTTCATGGGGCAGTCCCATTGGGCCCGCAAATAAGCACCAAGAGACTAACCTGCACTTGCCCAATAGTTCTTCCCCGTATAGTGAGAAGTTAATGTGTATATACAGCAGTTAATAATATTATATTACAGAGAGAGCTCTGCCTACCTGCTCAGCTTCTTCCCCTGACATCACATTCCTGTCCTTCTCTGCCCCCAGCCTGGCTTTTCCCTGCTTAACTCATTCCTTCTCACTCATTCATAGCTGCATCTGATTCTGCCAATCTTGAACATATAAACCATCTGGCTGCTGGGCATTTGGTAATTTAGGCCTTAACAGGTTAAGGGTGGAAGAAGTGACAGTTCTCCAAGTTAGCCAGTCAGTATTACCATATTACAATTGTGGGATTGAACTGTGCATATTTTTTATACAGTATTCATGAATTGTAGTTTCACCAATTTTTCTGCAAAGTGAAATGGAACAAATTCGCTCAGTACTACTGATAATATTATATAACAATATTGCCCTTATTTCTTTAATAAAGCAGAGACCCACTGATCTTCTCCTCTGTTTATCTTCTTGGTTAAAATGAGCTGTACCATTTGTATAGACTTCTTCAAAAAGTTAAGTCGTTTGCAGATGTGCTCACCACAGGCAATGCTCTAATTATCTCTTGGTAAAGCAAATCTGTACTGCAGAAAGCTGAGGTGTCCTCCAATGGTAATAGCAGTTTTTTTTTTCTTTGTGGTCATTAGAAAGGCCCTGTTAGAAAGTTGCAGAAGAGCCTTGACATTTCAAGCAATCTCTGCACCTATAATCCAAGTACGTATTTTGGGAGCATCACCAGAAGCCTCAACTTTGTCCATAATTTTAAAAGAAGTAATTTTGTCATTATAAAATAAAAAAATTTCAACTTCTCATTTTTTCTTTTTTCGAGATTTTAATTTATTGTTTTTCCATTCTGTCACTGACCTTGTAACGAATAAACTGCATATAGGCATTCAGTTTTGATGTTAATTTTGCTATTATTGTTATTTCTTTATTTTGTCTACCCAGGTCCGTTTGAATTAATCTTCTATACTCACTAATCTCTAATTTAGATCTAGCAACTAGATAGTTTGAAAACCAACAATGGAAAACACAGTAAAAAAATATAAATGAGTCAAAACCACACAAAAACAAGCCTTGCCCTATGTTGAAAAGGCACTACCCAAATATCAATATCAAACAAAAGATACAAAACATTGCATAAAATATATTTGCTGCATGGAGATGGATAAAACGTCTAAAAAAAAGGACCTTGGAGAGGAAATGTTCAATAAAATAATAACTTGTATCTGGTATCTCAACACTGAAAATCAAATTTCACAGGCAGCAACCCCTATACTCTTTGTTGTGTTGGACTTGCAGGACAAATTGATAAGTTATTTTGGATTACAGGCCAGGGGGCATAGCTATATGGGGTGCCATTTGTCCCAAATACATTCTGTATACAAAACTATCCCTAATGCACAGAATAAATGTCTCTCATGGTATATAACTATTTGTGACCATATACACATATAAAAAAATACAAAATACTTATTTCTATGAAATAATGAGAACAAAATATTGTTAGTGCACAAAAGGATGTCATTATATTACAAACTCCATTCTATACATTTTAACAATCAATTTCTCTCACAAATATAAAACCTCAGTGTAACGGACGCAAAGTTACTTACAGAATGAATTATGTAAAAAAAACTTGGACATAATATATAATAGTGTAACTAACTGGTGCATGCCAAGCTAGATTTGAATGACAAAATAGATATTTGTGTCAGAAAGCAAGATTTCATAGTACAGGATTAACAAAATGAAAGTTTTATTTCACTAAACAGATAAAATACCTATTCTGTGAAGCAATACTGCCAGTCATTGTACAGAACCAATAAGAAGAAAGATAACTGCCATATAACAAACAAGATGAAAAGTTGGTAGTTCTGCTCCATATGGCTGCATCATCCCTAAGGGCATAGCATACTGTCTGGCTTGCTATAGAGAGCGCCCTCTAATGTCCCCTGTGCTGAAAAGTAATAAACATGAACAAAGTTGGAAGTTCTTACAAATGACTGAGAAATATAACGCTGCACTGATAATGATTTTAGAGAAAGAAAAGTATTCAAAACATAAATATGATCATTTTAGGTGATATGGCTATTCTTATTGTAGCTTGTGTGGCCATTTTGGTTAAGGGCATTCCTGCTGTTTTGCCATTGCCTTATGGTTCATATTCCTGTTTCCCTCTTCCTGTCTAAGCTGAGAGGAAACATGAAGCAGCCGCACCCACCTGCCATGTTGTAATAATTGTACTGTGCTTGTCTCACTGCTTTACCTAAACTAACACAACACAATCATTTATTAATCCACTACCAGCCAGTTTGTCACACTTACTATCTTGCAGCCTAACTCTAACATCATTATCATAGGCCTAAAATCCCTTCAATGATGTTCAATAAGTTTTCATTTTGTTGAAAGAATGAATCCTGTACTATAAAATCTTGTTTTTTGTCACAAAATGTTTCCAAAATGTTGGGAGGTATGAATCATGTGCACACACATCTGTATAGTATGATGGATGGGTTTTATGAATAGTTGTAGTTCAACTACTACTACATAATAGTTGTAGCCACAGATGTGGGACTGATCATGTGCAGCCACTCCTGAGTACTGTGTGCAAACAAAATGGGTCATTTAGGCAGGGGCAATTTTAGGGGATCATAATTTATTCACTCGAAGGAATGTACTGTTTTTCTAATTATATTATTGTATGATATGCACCTGGATTTTCACTGGTGAAGGAGCTGCATGGTTCAGATTTGGCAGTATTAATTATACAATGTCCCTTATCACCAATTGTACTACATAGACTTTAGGGGTCATCTACGACTGCAATAGCCATGTTTTTTAACCACAATTCATTACATTACCCATAATATAGGTGCAATTGCCAGGGTGAAATGTGCCTAGGGTTGCCACCTGGCCAGTTTTCACCTAGACAGCCCGGATTTTTGAAGGTCTGTCCAAATCAAACAAAAAACAAAAAAACAGGCGGTTTACAGCAGTCTCTCCCAATAAATCACATCCAGATCTGCTGTCTTCGTGTGGAGTCCAGGTCAAAACTGCCTGCCTAGTTTCCCAACCAGAAAAAAAAAAGACGGGCAGTGTTTCCTTTGACTGACGCAGTGATTAGGCAATTGCCCCTGACATCATGGCTTCAACACCATTGCAGCAAGACCTGCCCCCATTGCAACACAGCCCACCCTCGGCCTGGAGTTAGACAAGTCAAAAGGTGGCAACCCTGACACAATTGCATTAACGCTCAATTACATTTGTGCTTTGACATAAATCGGATCCAATTGTTCTTTTCTAATGCTGGGTGTTGTCATTTCTGATGTGACATGCGTGTGACATGTACACAGTTGTGCTCTCTGAACTAGTGTTGTGTCCCCCACAACCCACTCTGATGTGAAAGAGGTAAGCGCTGGGCAGGTGGGGGGACAACATTAGATCCTTTTGTTATAAATGAATGTAAAACACTGTGCAGCTTTATAGTCCCCTAAAATTGCCCCTGTATAAATGACCCCTTTTGTTTGCAATATAGTACTTAGGAGTGGCTGCTCATAAGTTCTATACATCATACTATACAGAATATATTTGCACATGATCACTCCCACATCTGTGGCTAATAGAGATGGTGTCATGGGCAATGCCATTCAACTCTATGGGTGTCATTTCTGCGGCAAAACAAGGCGAAAAAATTCACCCATCCCTAGTGGCTAAACCTATGATGTAGTAGTTGAACTACAGCTAACTATGAGACTACTCATAAGACCCACTCATCATACTATACAGAATGTGAGTGCACATGATCAGTCCCACATCTCTGGCTAAACCTATTATGTAGTAGTTGAACTATAGCTGAGCCCATTATTAAAGGGGTTGTTCAACTTTGTGTTAACTTTTAGTATGATGTATTCTGAGACAACTTGCAACTGGTTTTCATTTTCTATTATTTGTGTATTTTGAGTTATTTACCTTTTCATTCAGTAGCTCTCCAGTTTGCAGTGTAATAGGGGTCGGTCGGAAGAGAAAGATGAGTAATAATTAGTAGCGATAACAAGAAATATATAACTTTAGAGAGGATTTGTTTTTAGAGGGGGTCAGTGACTCCCTTTTGAAAGCTAGAAAGAGTCAGTAGAAAAAGGAAAATAATTAACTATAACTATAAAAAATAAATAATGAAGACAATTTGAAAAGTTGCTTAGAATTGGGCATTCTATAACATACTAAAAGTTAACTTGAAGGTGAACCACCCCTTTAAGAGACTGATATACAGTAAGCTAACTGGTGCAATATTATAGCTAGGAGGAGGAGATATTGGAGTATAACAATCATACAAAACTTATTAGTGCCTGTGAGAGTTTTTAAGACATAACTGAAGGGATATTAGGCCTATTATAATAATGTTAGATTGATGGCTGCAAGATATTTGGGCATGTTTACTGGAGATTTCTGGAGATGTTGCCCATAGTAACCAATATGTTTTCTAACTTATAAGTAGCTGTTTAAATATAATTGCTGATTGGTTGCCATTAGGGTTGCCACCTTTGGCAAAATGTATTACTGGCCGGCGGGGGGGGGGGG
>CM044437.1:86850194-86909723 GCA_024363595.1 Xenopus borealis
TTTTTTTTTTTTTTTGTAAAATTTAGGTAACTCAGTAAACAATATGCATGCAATAACATACTGGTCTCTGGCATTTAAAAGTTTATGAAGAGCTAATTTTACTAGGTTAGCTTGTAAATGAAAACTTAAAAACCTTACCCTTTAGACCTCACAAGGTTTCAATTAAAGACCTATTAGTCTGAGTAATTCCCTACATGACATAGGTTTGCATAATACAAACATTTCTAACTTTCCAGACACACACATGAGACTTGGCACTTCATCATACGGCCAGTATAGATATATAATTGGGGAAATTACTGAAAATAAATATGTCCTCCAGAACCAGGAGAGCTGTAAATTATTTTTTGTTGTTGTTTCATGCAATGAAATGAGGCCAAATCAAAAAGGTCAGCTTATCTCCAGAACTTAAGATGGGGAAATGCATTAAATTATATACTGTTTTATGGACTTTGTGATACTGTATATAGAACATGGGAGGAAAGAATGTGCAATAACTTTTTGAAAGATATAATAAAATCCATGATATTTAGTAAAAGTACTTGCAGGACATTGTTATCTACTAAAATTATTAATTTGTTGTGTGTACAGTATGCTAGAGTGGTATTCAGCAGGCATTTAGTTCTCTTTATTTGTGGCAAGTGACTACAACAATAACTAGTCACAGTGAGTTTAGTATTATTATTATTATTATTATTATTATTAATAACATAAACTGAATGTACTGGAAAGAAATGAGAGCAAGGGGCACATTTACTAAAACTTTAATTAATCAAATTTTTTTATGAAAACAAATACAACCAAACTCCCTTCCACGATTTTAACTTATTTATCAATACTTTTTCTCTAACAAATCGGAGCAACCAAATGTTGTGACAAAATCGAGCATCAATTTGAACCACACAATTGCCACTCTAAAATCTCTGTTTTATTGAGTTTTTACTATGAAAACTCAACTTTTTTGGATTATCGGATGGAAACCCCAAATTTATCAGATTATCCAGTGCCGATCACAATGTCAAGAAACAATTTCAGGGACATCTGCTATTGACTTTTACATGACCTTGAAAAGTTTGAGATGGCATATTTTTGGATTTGGATTTTATAGCAGCTTTGGGGTTGATAAACCTTTAAAAATTTTAGTTTTTTCCCTGCAAAAAAATTGAGCTTCCCCCCATAAAAACATTGACCAGAAAAAATAATAAACGGGGCCCATAATAGTGCTTTTCTTATAGTCATACAGATGTTTTGATTTTCAGTCATTTAGAATGGTCTATGATTGTATGGCCCCCTAAAATAACCCATGGCTGATCAATGGTTGGCTCTGTGGCCAACAAGTACTAGATGCACATCCCAGTCTGAATCTGTCTTTGGGACCCGCCAGATATCCCTGGCTGCTAACTCTTGCATGGCCAACTTTAGACATTATTTGAATCTGGACATTCTCTACAAAGAAATGTGAAATAAGCTGGTACAATACTTCACACAGTTACTAATATTGCCATCTTCTGGTAACAAAGATTTTCATATAATTCTCAGTACATTTGTGACTCTTTATGACCCAAAAGCAAGCAAACAAACTTTCCTTTAGTACCTATGGAATAGCAATTTAATAAGGAGTAGGAATATGGACACCCACAGAATGCACCCCTCTTCTACATCATTTACTGTCAGGTGCACCCCCATGCACCAGCGAAAACAGGAAGAAGAGCACACGGGCGAACATGGCTGCCATGAACTCAACAGGAGAGGAACTGCACAGAGGGGTCAGTAACAAGTTAGGGGCATTTGCCCAGGGGTGGAGGTAGGCCGGGGGGAGGAGGGAGGGAGGACAACACAGTGGAGGGATTTTAGCACCGGAGGGGTTGAATTCTCCTCATGTGTAAATAGGTACAGCAAGGTGCAATTTTTTTGGAGATGAACAACATCTGAAATTTATATTTGGATTATACTTCTACCAGATTTAAGGAAGATTTGTTTTTTTCCATCCACAATATTAGCTAAAGCACCAATAATCTTGATTTTGAACTACCATCTAGTCATCAAAATATATTTGTGATCAGTATAATATGAGCAATATAACCTAGTGTATATATAGTTGGAGAAACAAAAACATGTACATGTTCCCATTTTTATTTATCATATTTAAAGGAGAAAGAAAGCTTACCCCATAATCTTTGCAGCAATAAAAGTTCCCAACATAGAGTGCTGAATCGCTAAGGTAATTCTGTTATAGGCATTTGGAGGGTTAAAAGCAACCCTCCTAAATGTCTTTGTTCCTTTCATCATATGGTCGACATCAAGGTAACCTATTGGGCATACTCAAAAATTCCTACAACCGTGACATCTGTGAGCGACGTCAATCAAGGAAGCAAAGCAGCAACCATAAGTGGAATGCGGCTGCGGGTAGTGTTAGAAGGGAAGGTAAATTAATTTACCTGATACATTTAAATTTGAAACAAGCAGGAGTTACACAGCACTGTAGTCTGTAATCACCTTTATTTGGTGTAGATTCACAACATGTTTCGGGAGCACACAAATACTTGAGGAGACCACTCCCCTTCTGAATACCATGTGATATCTTTTAGATTAACAACAATTTTTTTAACAATCAAAGTTTGTACAATGTCCATTTTAGACCAATTATCTTCAGAATAATAATCATTCCAATCACTTAGGAGCAGATTTACAAAATCTGTGTGAAGAATCCGAAGTACGATCGGATTTTTAATAAATTCGAATTTGAATGTTTGAATATGCAAATTAGGTAAATTCAATCATCGAATATTCAAATTGGAATAATTAGAATATTCGAATTTAATTTTATTTGAATATTCGACTATTCGATGGTCGAAGTATTTCCACTTTAAAATGTTATTCGACCACCTAGTTCGCTAGATCCAAGCTGCCAAATTGGGGATCATTATTTTGGATCAAATAAAGAAAATTCAAATCGATCAATAAAATAGTTCGAATCGTTAGATTCGAACGATCAAATTTTTTCTATCGTTCGATCGATCGAATTACAGAAAAATCCTTCAAATTTAATACTCAAATTCAAAGGATTTTACTTCACATGGTCGAATTTAAATTTTTTTTTAATTCGAAATTCGACCAATAGTAAATCTGCCCCTTAATGTCCTTTTTAACCAAGTGATTGGAATGATTATTATTCTGAAGATAATTGGTCTAAAATGGACATTCTCCTAAAATGTGTATATAATGTACAATTTTCACTTTGATTGTTAAAAAAATTGTTGTTAATCTAAAAGGTATCACATGGTATTCAGAAGGGGAGTGGTCTACTCGAGTATTTGTGTGCAGTGCACGTGGTGCTGGTTCACTTGAGAAAGGGACTAGCTCCCGAAACATGTTATGGAACTACACAAAATAAAGGTGATTGCAGACTACAGTGCTGTGTAACTCCTGCTTGTTTCAAATTTAAATGTGTCTAACTGGATTCACGCGGTGGAAAGAACGAGTTTGGAAACAGGCGGTATAGCCATTGCCTTGATTCTTCGCTCTGCTACTTCTTGTATTAATTTACCTGATACCCCAGGCAAGTGCTCCTATCAGCAGAAATCTGCACCGGCCAGGGTTCTTCCACCGAGCACCACTGAGCAAGTCTGTTCCTGCTACCTCGGTTTTCTTTAAAAAGTTGTCTTTTTTTTTTGTTATACTGTGCATGCATCTGCCCTGGGTACTCGCTGGAAGAACACCGGGCTGGTGCAGATTTCTGCTGATCAGTGCATCGGCCAAGGTTATCACATAAGTAAATATAATCACTTGGGGATGCCATTCCTTCTCCTCGTGATGGAACTGCATCTTTTTGTCAAGAACTATTCTGAATCTAGTTGAAGATTTGCTGCAGGGTCGACCTAAGCAGCAATTATTTGAAACACAACCTATGCTTGTCTGGAGAGTAAAGGATGCTCCAGGCAACTGCCTGGGTCCCACTTTGTTACATGGAGGCTGTTGCAGGGAGGGGGGTGTTTACATAAGGGCACTTCTTTAAACAAAATCAATTGTTCTGTCAGTTGTCGGTGACAGTTAACTTTGCTGAACATTCCCAATTTTTCTTTCTTTTGCCCTTCTCTTCCTATTTCTAATCTTAATATATTAGCTAGACACAATGCTGATGTTACTGAAAAAGTTTAAACAACATATGAAAGTTGTAGTGTTAGTTAAACACTGCTGACCATTTAAGACTCTATTTTCCACACAGTGCTATCTATATCTATTTATCCATCTATATATTATTCTATATTGTATGTCTAATAATACAAATTCTTTCATCCATATTATAAAAATGCATTTATTTATATTGCTCTCCATTTCCATTTATTTCTGCATTCTCTCAATTGTCTAAATGTTTTTGTGGAATCAAAATATCCTTGACAAACCGTATTGCTTTCCATAACTTTCTATTGTTTATATACACTGACTCACTAGTTCCAATGCCAACTTGAATGTCATATAAATTTAAACAATTGAATAATAGAACAAAGTAATATCTCAAGGAGAGAACCTTTGTGTACACTTATTCAATAGAACCTGTCCCATTAACCTCAGCTTTTTGTATTTTAACCTTCTAGCAGCTTTCTTTTTTAAGTGCACATTATAGCCTATAAGTACTTTATTAATGACTTAATCTGGCAAAACACTCTAGCAAATGATGTGTTAATGCCTTACATTTCAGGATTGTCCCAGTAAGCATAAGGTCCCAATGAAGACATAGGGTCTGATTTACTATGGGTTGAAGTGAATATTTGAATGCAAAAAGTTCGATTTTTGAAGTAAATTTTTTAAAAACTTCAACCATCGAATAGGCTACTTCGACCATTCAACCATTCGATTCAGATGGTTGAATAGTAAAATCCTTCGACTTCGAAATTCGAAGTACTGTCTCTTTAAAAAACTTTGATTCGCTAAATAAAAGCTGGCAAAGTGCTATGTTAGCCTATGGCGACCGCCTAGACCATTTTTCTAAGTTTCTAAATCATTCGATCATATGCTAAAATCGTTCGAATCGTCTGATTCAAACGTTTTTATCGTTCAATCGAACAATTTTTCTTTGATTGCAGGAATGCTTAATTCGGTGAAAAATATACCGAATACCGAAGTCGAAGGATTTTAATTTAATGGTAAATCAGCCCCTTAGTGTAAGGGTCTCCTACTAATATCACATTCCCAGACTACCTCCTGAGGCAAAAGTATAGAGACCCTCATTAATGATTCATTACAAATGAGTATTTAAAATAATTTACTAAGGTTACCATTTTTGGATGCGGGGGCGTCCATTTTTTAGATGCCGGCAATGGGTGCCGGCGTTTCACGAATTTATTCGCCTGCGGCGAATCGCGGGAATTCGCTGCATTCAAATAAATTCACCCATCACTACTTTGCTGCTTGTATTCTCGCACTTTCAGCTTCATATCTTTCTTTAGAAAGCTCCATTAATCATATTTGTAGACATATGGTCTATCTGGGGCAACATAACAGTATACACAAGTACATAATTATAACAATATGACAGTGTAATATTATTAGCTCACTAAATTTTAATTGGTCAAATTCCGCTACAATAAAATAGTTCTGTCTCTCATGCAATGTCTATTCAGAATACACAGGTGTTTCAAATGATCTGAGGTACAGTAAGTGAATAAATATTGTATTTTGTTGGAATGACAATAATAATATTGATAGTTCAAGGTCACTGAGATAAAATAATTTGTATCATAGTTTGTAAATTCAGGCTTGGATAAGGAGTCTGTTGTAATTATACTATAATGTGACCCTTGGGAGTCTGATTTCAAAGACACACATTAAAGTGGCAGGCAATCAAAAACTCGCAAATTGTTACAGATCAGAGGCTGAGGTATTTATTCATAATTCCCTTCAAGGCTTTATGTAGGAAAAAGGTACAAAACACTCTTTTATTAGGTAATAAGGTTGGACAGGTTGCACCTTCATCTACTTAGAGATGACCCTTTTCAGAACAAAGCACATATCCACATATGCTTTCAGAATTTCCTTTCTAAACCTCTAAGAACAAAAGAATGGAATGCATAATTTTATTAGATAGATTCTTTGCTTTGATTTTACCTAAAATTATACAAATGGGCAGGATTGTGTTATAAAACACCTCAGCTCATTATAATGCATTAAGTTTTGTCCTTACCGCATTTACATCCTACATGTACTTTCAAATAATCGCTATAAATCAAAGACATTAAATGTGTTGAGGAGGGAAATATTTTCAGTTACATCCTCATTAATCCAAATATTCTTATTTTGTGTTCTGTCAGTAATCATGTTAAAAAGGAATCTGGCATAAAGAAGTCTAATTAATACATTACATTTTTCACTTTTTCGTAAGGATTAACCCAAACTTGTTAGATCTTGTAGAGGTAATACAAGGAAATTCTCATATGTTCCAATTGTTCATCCAATGGTCATCGGCTGGTAGTAAATACAAAGCACCCATGTTTATTGCACCCATTGGTGCTTCCTAGGTTGCGTGTCTAGGGTACAAGGGGATGTTCAATACCACCACCAGTCCACCCTTTCTGAATAAAGTACTGCTGAAAAGCAGGCAAAACTGTATTAATAGGAGTGCCTTCTACAAATGCCTGCATCTATGGACACTAGGCACAGGGCAAATTATCATGCTTTGTATTGATTTTTTGCCATTTAAACATTGCGCTGTTAAAGTTAGTTAAAGTGAGGCCTATGGTTTTTAATTTGTGGTTATAACTGTGGAATATAATGAAAGGGATACTGAATCAATGGGGGTAAACAGAGGTGAATATATAAATCCATATTACAATAGTATTCAGTCATCAAAATATGTTCTAAAATTTCCTATCCCACACATATTCACAAATATATTATTTGCAGCTTCTCTGAAGATCATATTCCCCAATTTACTGCAGAGCTTGGGTCTTTCTCCAACGCATTACACTGTGGTTATCTGAACTGTATCCAGAGAGGCCACTTTCATTGTCTCACACATCTGTGCCCTTTAATGACACTTGGGGGCAGATTTACTAAGGGTCAAATTCAAGGGTTAAAAAACCCATGTGAATAGTTAGGAAAATAAAATTCTCCAAATTCAAATTCAAAGGATTTTTACCGCTATTCGATTGGTAAAATGATTGAATAGTAAGAATATTTTTATATGATCAAACTTTTTGAATCCTAATTCGGTATCATTGATATGGCGAACTAGGCAGTCGATAAAAATTTAAAAGGGAAGTACTTCGACTGTCAAATAGATGAATATTCGAATAGATTTTTATTCGAATCATTCGAATCATTTAATACAATCGAATTTTCAAAATTCACTGGTCGAATTTGTATTAAAAAACATTTGAAAATTCAAAATCAAAACTTTTTGAAAATTAGATCGAACTTTGAATCCTTCATGTGAATTTAGTAAATCTGCCCCTCCATGTTTATCAACAGTTCAATTCCTGCTACTTCATCTTAAGATGCATTGTAGATTTTTATCTTCAACTGATCATCTACTTTTGATGTATCTAACCTTAATTGCTTTATGATGAGTCTCTTTCAAAAGAAAAGACATTTCAAGTAACATACTGGTGGGTGCGCATGCGCGCCATGGAGTGAGAGCAGACGCATCCTCGCAGGGCTCCGTGACCCATTTTATCAGAAGCAGGCAGGCACAATGTCGCCATAGCCAATCAACAACTTTCCTTCAGCAGATTATCAAGGTCAAACTATCCCATCTAGAATTAGAAAGCCTGAACATTCCCATAACTGATGAGGAAACTTTAGAAACAATAAAATCTTTCCCCCCGTGAAAGCACCTGGCCCGGATGGCTTACCGTACTCGTATTACAAAGCGTTTAACTCAGCCTTGACCCCATATTTGGGGAAGCTATTTAACTCGTTTCTCACGGCTCACCTATTCCTTCTATGTTAACATCCTAGATTACTCTATTACATAAAGAGGGCAAGGATCCCAATCACCCTACAGCTTTGCTGAATTTGGATCTTAAGCTATTCATGAAAATATTAGCCAATAGGTTAGCCCCTATCATGCCCAGACTCATTGACCCTGATCAGGTGGGATTTATCCATGGCAGACAAGCTAGGGACAACACCAGACAAGCGATAAACACCATAGACCTGATAAATAAAACCCAAACACCAGCAGTTATCCTCAGCTTAGATGCTGAGAAAGTGTTCGACCATTTGGATTGGCGCTTGTCACGAGCGCCGCCCGGAGCCTTCCCGGGAGCTCCGGGCGGCACGTCCTCTCTCGTCAGCGGTGGATCCAAGATGGCCTCACCCAGGGCCGCCACGTGGTTGCAGCGCCGGCTGTGACGTCATCACGCCGCGTCAAGCGCGTTCCGGCACCAAATTCAAAATAAAAGAACGCTGGAGACCCGGGTTCAATGCCTGAGTATAGCTCAATATACTTATTGTGTTCCTGGGTCTCTCTACATTGCCTGATACTCCTGTTATTGATCTCTTGCCTGTTCCTGACCTTGAACCTTGCTGCCTGCCTGATTGAATCTTTGCCTGGACCTGACTTCTCTATTGGATTCCCCTGAACTGTACCTTGCCTGGACTCGCTGGAAAGGGACTTCCTCCTTGATCCTGACATAACCCCCCCGTGGGTGCCGGAGGCCCCCGCTGACAGCGCTTCATGCTAGACTTGTTGCAAAAAATGGGGTTTGAAGACCTTTTTTAACAGCCATAAAAGCTTTGTATTCAAATCCTACTCTTAAACTCCCCAGAGCATCTAGCAGACCTATTAACATCTCAAAAGGGACCAGACAGGGCTGCCCACTCTCCCCTCTCCTAAATGCTCTAAGTATAGATCCCCTAGCCACAGCCATCAGAGAGCATAAAGACATCACAAAACCCAAATTGGGTAAAAAAGAACTCCGGGTATACCTGTTTGAAGACAATGTCCTTATCAATCATGAACCCCATGGTCTCCTTACCAAATCTACATAACCTCCTCTCTCAATAAGGCAAACATTCAGGCTATAAATTAAACCTCCAGAAGTCTGAAGCACTTGTCTTGAATATACCATCACATAAACGAGAAGCTTTGAGAACCAATTTTAAGTATAGATGGGAGAATTGTTTTAAGCACTACTTGGGGATCCAGCTTACAAAATCCTACTTCCGTTTCTACAGAAATAATTAAATCCCGCTCATAAAATCCATTACTCCGCTTTTGAAGAAATTGAGCACTTATACTGTGTCCTGGTTGGGTAGGATAACTGCTATTAAAATGTCGATCCTCCCTAAACTGCTCTATCTATTCAAAACTTTGCCAGTGAAGGTGTCTATTAAAAATATCCAAACAATGCTTTGTAAATTTA
The DNA here is from genome assembly GCA_024363595.1 of Xenopus borealis. Classification (NCBI taxonomy): domain Eukaryota; kingdom Metazoa; phylum Chordata; class Amphibia; order Anura; family Pipidae; genus Xenopus; species Xenopus borealis. The sequence goes on from CM044437.1 coordinate 86,859,560, forward strand.
TCTAGAAAAAATCTAGGCACAGGATACCCAAAGCATAGCTCAAGGTGGGCTGGCAGTCCCAAGCATATACAGGTACTATGAGGCAGCCCAACTATGTCAAGTACTGTACTTGGCTGGACAATGTTTGCCTCACAGACTAAATGGGCACTCATAGTAGCACTTTCATTGGACAAATCACATCTGAATACCTTGCTCTGGCAAATCCCAAAACCGGTTAAACTCCCCCCAGATACTCTACAGGGGATTAAGTGCACCCTTTTGGGCAAATTTACTAACCTGTGTAGCTGCGCCTGCTTTGGCTTCACTAGCGGTTGCTGCACTTCACCAGGGGTAGTTTCGCCAGCGCTACGCAAATTCACAAAAATGCGAAGTTGTACTCAGGGATACGAACAGTAGCGAAGTTTTTCTACTGTTGCTTCATCAGGCAAAGTGCATTAATGCTAGTGATGCCTAATTTGTATAATATAATAGACATATATGCTGCAGCCACTACATTACACTACCAAAGCCCAGGAAACCTTTAATAACTCAAATAAATGTGTTCTATTGCCCTAAATATGTTACCCCTGTATAGTTGAGTTGCCATATGTTAGGAGGGTACCCTAAAAAAAATCTTTTTCAGCCTATCACCCTTAAAAAAGTAAAACACGCCAGCGTTTTTTAGGGACATAGAAAAAATGTCAAGATTTTTTTCAATCTCCTATCTATTGTATTGAACTTCGCCAGGTCTGACCCTGGCAAAGTAAAGTCTAGCTCAAGAGGTAACATTCAGTAACATTAACATCTTAGTGAATAAGCATAGTTACGACCCTTCGTCAGTGCGCACCATCGCTTAGCCTATGGGTGCGAAGTTGAGTCAGTATTAGTAAATTAGCGAAGCGAATTAGCGAATTAGCGCTAGCATTAGCCTTAGAATGTGGGAAAGCACCTGTAGAAAGAAAACTTTGATGGGCTCCCCCACCTTATGCAATCAGTTCTAGCCAATCCCCAATTTCCTTCAGGTCTTTCCCACTCTTTTCAAGAACACTGTAGTTCCAAAAAAAAATTCAGAATATTTGATTTCTTCAAGCCACTAGAGAATAGACCATATACTTTTAGGGAACTACAAGAGAGTATAGGCAGGGCCGCCATCAGAGGGTCACAGGGGGGACAGTTGTTCCGGGCTCGTAGGTATTTGTGTATAAGGGGGTCGCAACCATGCTTCACTTACTTTGTTAGCTGGGCCCCTCTGCTGTCAGCGTTCTGAAATCTTCAGTATTTTTTTTTACTTGCATGGGGGCCCCTGATCACCAATTACTTTTTATAACATGTGGGAGGGGCCAGGCCATCACTTTTTTTTTTACTTGCAGGGTGGCCCCAATGCTTTTTACAAAAAATATTTTCTGGGGCCCCGATTTTTTTCTTTAACTTGTAAGGCCGGCCCTGGTGCCAATGTTTTTTTTTTTTAACTTATATATATATATATATATATATATATATAAATAAAAAAAAATATATATATATATACAATATCCAGAATGAGGGACCCACTCCCCAAACATGGGTACATGTTACAGTGGGAGAGGGAGCTCTCAGATACGCTAACTCCTGAGCAGTTGGTGGACATATGGGAAAATGCTCGACGAAGTGTCACTTGTGTATGACAGAAAGAAAAAGTTTACAAGACAATGTTCTTCTGGTACTATACCCCAGAAAAACTTAGTAGAATCTTCCCAGGTGCCTCGGTGATGTGCTAGAGGGCATGTGAACAGGGGGACGCCCTCTCTCCCATACTGTGGACATGTCCAAGACTATCAGAGTTTGGAAAGGGTGTCAATTAGTGATGGGCGAATTTATTCGCCAGGGCCGAATTCGTGGCGAATTCCCATGATTCGCCACTGGCGAATAAATTCGCGAATCACCAGCGAAATTTCGGCAAGCGAAACGACGACGCGGCGCGCGTCAAAAGCGTCCCGCGACTCGTTTCGTGAATTTTTCGCCGAATCTTTAGGCGAAGCGAATCGCGGGAGATTCTCCCATCACTAGTGTCAATGAAATGATGGATAAAATTCTATGTTTTGAATTACCTATTCAACCATCAAATGTCCTCTTAGGCCTACCTCACCTGGATATCTCCACGCCTGAACAAAAACTTCAAAACTATATATATATATACACAACAGCCAGGCTCTCACTTACCTCAAACTGGAAATATTTAGAAGCCCCCACAATAGAGAAGGTAATTGCTTGAATCGGGGAGATGAAAATAATGGAGGAAATGACGGCTAGGCTCAGAGGGAAAATCCCCCAACATGAGAGAATCTGGTCAAAATGGGATTATTATGCTTTCCACATTAAGTAATACAAACACCAGGAGTCTTGGTAGGATATACTGCATGAATAATAAATAAAATAAAATAAAGTGAAGATAGCTATCATTCTATGCACTTGAAGACTGTCTCTGTATCCATTCCATACTGAAATAATTATTCCTCTTATTATGTTTTTTCTGATGCTTTTATTTTTCCTTTTTTTCTTCTTCTAGTTTGTTTGATATATGACTACTGTATATGCAAATTTTTCACAAAAAATGCTGTAAAACTATCATATCTATGCTATGAGAGAAAATATTCATGTCAAATGTCAAAAATCTAATAAATCAAATAAAATCTAAATTACTAAGAAAAAGAAATACTGGTAAAAGTTTTGAAATCCTATTAAAGTGGACCTGTCACCCCAAAAAAATAGTCAAAATCATAGTTTATCACATTAGTCAAGCAAAATGAACATTAATGACACTATATACATTATTTTAAGCTTGTTTTCTTCAGTCTGGGAATTCATAATTATAGCAAGCTGGCAGGAGCCATTGTGCGGACATTGTTATTAAGCCAAACCTTGCATCATCTCAGAATCTTGTTTGTGCACCAGAATGGGGGACCCAATGTCCATCCCCATGTCCAGGCTACACAATTGAATGTTTAAGAGAACTGGGGGAATGTGTGGGGAGCAGTGGCATCTAGGAAGTGCTGAATGGAAAGTGAAAGTAATTATCTGCCCCGCCTCTATGCCTAAGGCATAGAGGAGGGGCAGACAATATTTGATTGACAGCTGAGATTTTTAAACAAGCTTAAAACAGCTATGAATGCTTTAATAACAATTTGAAATTGGATTTCATATTTAATTTGAAAAGGACTTTTATTATACAGATTTTTGTGTCTGGGTGACGGGTCCACTTTAACAGCATAAGAATTAATGATGCACTCACAACATTAAAGAATAGGGAATGATGATGAAGAGCTTCTGCAAACATGTTGCTGTGCTGCTTGGAACACTCCGACAGCTAAAGAAAAAAAAAATGGAGGATCATATTTTTTATGTCATTTAGATATTCTTTATAAAGTGTAAAGGAAGACCAGTGTATTTGGCAGACAATAGAATTTAAAAAAGAATAGTGTGAATGATGTAACATTGCTAAAATCAAGGAATTAGAGAAAGAAAACATTAACAGATCCATCTTGTCCATTATTGTGTATTAGAATAAAAGAGAACTTGAAAAATCACCTTTTAATTAAATGGGTTATTGCTAAATAAAGTTACCACTATGGAACGGCTGAGTAAAACAAGGTGGATGCTTTTTAAGTGTCAAACATGCTGTATGGTTGGGCACACCTGCCAAATCTATATTTAGCCAAAGTTATACTGATTTAATTATATTTATGGCTTTGAGACAAAAAGAGGAAAACTAGTTGAAATCTACAAGTTTGATGGCAAAACTCCCTCTTCTGTCTGTGACAACAGGTGCTTCCAGACAAATGACCCCTTTTCTTCTATAATGCAAAAAGAATGATATCATGGCACCTGTTTACCGCTTGCTATTATATTCATAGATGTTTAATAGGTCATCTGAAATAAATGCAAGATGTTTCATTATATAGGTTTACCTGTACTTTAATTAAGAGCAGAGTAGACCCTACAGCCTCAAATGTAAATTGTTCATTCTCCCTGTTTCATTCTCCTTCCCTTTAACTAGCATCAATGCTCGTTCAGCACTTTGCATTGCTTTTGCTTTACTAAGCCATGGATTCACTGGAGTTGCTTTATTGAAGAAGAAAATAGATTCTCTGAAAAGCATGAGATGCAGGTACTTCAATTATCTCTAGCAGCTTTGTAAATCACAGTCTTTTTTTATCAGTTTCGTGCATTAATTGCTGGCATCTCCAGTGCACTTGAAGCTTCTAGAGTGATAAGAGATCGACGGATTTCATTAGACATCTGTGATATGGTTGAAATGGGAATAAAAATGAATCATTTATGCAAAGGAAAATGTGATTTGTCTATGAAATTTAACACCAGTAAATATATTTTGATTTGGCCAATGATTTAGAATATATGCATTGTTCTGTATACTTGGGAAACAGTATTATCTACATGAGATATAAAAATAAAATGCATTTATGTGGTTAATTTAATAGACTAAAAACTTTTTTGCAGTGCTGTTACAGATAATTCTATCCCTCAGCTTCATTAGGGCACTCATAGATCTTATTTATCTCCTTCTCAGCTCAACACTCCTTCACTTCATCCGCATCTTCATCAGCACTCTTATATAGCTATTATTCCATCAATTATTTAAAGACTATTCTCCTCAATTAAACTTGCCAAATATATTTTTGTTATGTAAGTAAGCTAGTTACAGTTAATTCTTATTTCACTGTTTTGTGTTTGTTTAAATTATCTTTTTATTGTGCAGCTTTCCAGGTTGGAATTTACATTTTATTGGTTATAAATTGACCCTAGCAATGAAGTGCCTGATTAAGGGGCCCATTTAATAAACCTCAAATTTATCTGGAATTTTTTGTGAAAAAGAAAACTACATTTTTTAGAGAGTTATACTCCAAAGCTGCTAAAAATCCGAATCCAAAAATACTCCATCTCAAACCTGTAGAGGTTATGCAGAAGTCAATGGCAGATGTCCCTGAAGTTGTCTCTTGATTTTCGTCCAATAATCCACAAAAGTCATGTTTTAAAGCAACAATTCGATAAACTTGTGTTTCTGTCATGATACATATTGAGCCCCAACTTTGTTGTGATGTTTTTTTGCTCTAACTTTTTCATGAAATATTATTGATAAATGAGTTCAGATCTAGGAAGGGAGTTTGGTTGACTTTGTTTTAATAAAACAATTAGATGAATTTGCTTCTAGTAAGATGAACAATGCAATTAGTCTTTGAATATTGAGATTTAATTAAAATATTATAGCATGATCAGATGTTAAAGAGATACTGACACCAGAAAATAACTTTTACATGTAGCGATCATAACATTTTATGTGAATGCTATTTACAACATTGCCATAAAAGTATTGCCCTGATGCTTTTACTTTACCTTTCTTACCCCCATGTTCCTCTATGAGGGGCTGCCATATTTGTGCAGCAGTAGTTGGTTAGCATTACATAGTCTAACTGACAGGTTAAGAAAGGACAGTCAGGTTGAGAAAACAGTCAGGTTTAGGAACGTAAAATAACAATTACTTACAAAAGCAGAACTATCATCGAAAAACATGACCTATATGTAACTATAAATGCAGATTAATATTTTGAACAGAAAATGTTTAGTGTCAGTATCACTTTAAGGTTAAAGCTTTAAATTATATTTGTTTAATTATAATATAAATAAAAGACTGGCCATAACAGACATAAACCTAACTTCAAAATCTATTCTAAAATTCGAATTAGAATCTTCATAAAAATTTGATCGAATTTCGAATCCTTCATATGAATTTAGTAAATCTGCCCCTATGAGTAATGCCAAAGAGCATTCTTTACTGACCCATCCTAGACTGTACACTGCTACTCCTAAGTTTCAGGACAAAACACTACACTTACAGGAAGACAAAACATCACACCTATAGCATTCATATACTTAATTAAATAATAGCGCTACTGTATGCACTCTCTGTAACCACTCCATGTCCCATAAAGCCTGCATTTCTCAAGTATTTTTCTATTTGAGATCATTTTTAAGATAATTGAGAAATGGATTAATCAGTTATATGACTAAAGTGCATGGAGTGGATTGAAGTATTGTACTTGGAATAAATTAAGCTACTAACAGCTATCATAACAGCTTAGAGGCCTCATGTATCAGCTTACAAAAGCCTGTTTGCATATTCTGCCATTAGAAAACTTGTAAAGTACTAAAATATGCTAATTATAATGAGGGCAGGAAGTATTACTGCTGAAATATGCTTTCTAATTAGTGCTAAGTACAGATAAAAAGCAGAATTGCAATACAGATGGGTCTATATTTACCATAAATTTTAACCACAGCTAATCAAAGCACTCAGATGGAAAGTTATAGTCTAGTCTCTATCTCCTTGTATTAAAATGTAAACCTAAGGATTGTGGGTCCAATGACAAAAATATTGGAATAGGATAAATGTGAGAAATAGAGGTAACTACTACATTGAAATACAATGTAATAAGGAACAGAACTTAGCAATAATGACATCACAGGTTGGCAGAACCCTGTGCATCAATTCTGTGATATAGCCATTCTTAAAACTGAAGTACTCATCGGAAGATTAGTTGTGTGAATCTACAACAAGGTTTACACAACTATGAAAATTAATGTAACAACAGATGCATTGGGGTGGATTCAAATCCTTAATACATAATACACCTAATTATTGCTTTGCAAAAAATGTTGCAAAACCACTCAATTTTACTGAAATGCATTGGAGTCCTTTTCCATGTTTTAGCAACAGTTTTTACCATTTGTACCATTTGAATATCTTTTCTCCCAGTTGTTAAGAACAGAAATTCTCCAAATAGGAAGGCAAGGGATGGATTAATGATGTGTGTTGGTTCATTCTTTTCAACAGCAAAACACTAAATAAGAAATTCTAGAGGGAATTCAAAAGAAAGTATGCTGCTGGTATAACTGCTACTTTCACCACACAACTGTAACTGTACCAGTAGAATCTGTCAATGCACACAGAATACAGGGCTGTAATATTAAATCATGAAATGGTGCAGAGTATTGTTACTAGTAAAGTCAAATTAGCCCACTTTATCTGTAAGAAAGGCTGTAAAGCAATGGCTTGAGTGAAAATGTTAAACTATCCATACATATTCAACTTACATATGCAATGAAGCTGTTTGCATGCACTTAGGCAGATGTGAAATCTAGGGAAACAAGCCACAGGGATCAAAATGACTGCAATAATTGCAAAGCACAAAAACGTATATAAACAGCAAACAAGTACTGTATAGTGCTAAATTAATATTTAAAGGCACCTTTATTAAAAATCCCCCAAAATCACACAGTTTCTTAGTACGTAAACCTTGTACGTATTAGAAAAATCACAACTGGTGCAAAATTTAGGTGAGAAGAAAAGAAAAATGCTGATGATAGTCTTTTCATTATTTTCTAAGACATCTTAGAAAATAGTAGCTGTTAATTTGTTACTATGTTTTTTGCTTAATCATCAAAGTTATAGTCTTTTCAATTTGTTTATTAATGACCTGGATGTGGGCATTGAAAGTACGGAAAATTAGGTTCAATGTTGATAAATGCAAGGTTATGCACTTTGGTAAAAATAATATAAATGCAAGTTATACACTAAATGGCAGTGTGTTGGGAGTTTCCTTAAGTGAGAAGGATCTTGGGGTTTTTATAGATAACAAGTTGTCTAATTCTGGGCAGTGTCATTCTGTAGCTACTAAAGCAAATATGGTTCTGTCCTGCATAAAAAAGTGCATAAACTCAAGGGATGAAAACATAATTATGCCTCTTTATAGATCCCTAGTAAGACCTCATCTGGAATATGCAGTGCAGTTTTGGACCCCAGTCCTTAGGAGGGATATAAATGAGCTGGAGAGAGTGCAGACACGTGCAACTAAACTGGTTAGAGGAATGGAAGACTTAAATTATGAGGGTAGACTGTCCAAGTTGGGGTTGTTTTCTCTCGAAAAAAGGCGCTTGCGAGGGGACATTATTACAATTTACAAATACATTAGAGGACAATATAGACAAATATCAGGGGACCTTTTTACCAATAAAGAGGATCACCGCACCAGAGGCCACCCCTTCAGACTAGAAGAAAAGGACTTTCATTTGAAGCAGTGTAGGTGGTTCTTCACAGTGAGGACAGTGAGGTTGTGGAATGCACTGCCAGGTGATGTTGTGATGGCTCATTCTGTTGATGCTTTCAAAAGGGGCTTGGATGATTTTTTGGACAGACATAATATCAAAGGCTATTTTGATACTAAACTCTAGCTATGGGCAAATATGGTTTATGTGTGTATGTGTGTGTATGTGTGTATGTGTGTGTGTGTGTGTGTATGCTGGGTTTTAATTTGGAGGGGTTGAACTTGATGGACTTTGTCTTTTTTCAACCCAATTTAACTATGTAATTATGTAACTATAGTCATGTCCAAGCATGAGTCATTTTAAAAAATCTTCCCCTAAATAAAATATTTAATCAAGACAGAATGAAAAAATGCATGATTAAATAAGTTTTTAAATTTAAATAATTTAAAGCACAAGCTTTCTTAACGAAGTATTATTTTCAAGGTAATGCTTAATGCCCTCCTCTGTATTTGATTTTGAAGAAATAATTTCATTAAGGGCCAGAACTAGGGGTAGGCAGAAGAGGGACATGCCTAGGGTGCAAAGCTTGAGGGGTGTCAGGCACATACGTAAAAAGCAGCGTACTACTAGTCCGGCAAGTATTTGCTGGTGTGCGCAAGCACACCCACAATATTACCTACGGTTGTGCATGACTGAACGCAAATCCTCGGTTGCGCAAACCTGCAGCTGGCGAAGTGAGTTGCCTGGGGCAACCAGCTGGCTTGGCCTGGCACTGATATCATTGTCATTATTCTCATCAATATTATTATTTTAATAACACAGCTCTACAACAGGTACATTTTCTATTTTTTCATGGAAAATCTGAATCTGGATTCTGTGCCAGCCTTGAGTTGAGGTGGCATACAGGGGCAAGCGGGTATGCTCTTCGCCTGATTGTTCTATGCAAAGAGCAGGATGAGAGGAATTGTGTTTTCTCTTCACTTCCTCATTTGTCGAAGCATATGAACTGGCATACAAGGTACATTGGTAAATGGTCTAACCTGGCCAATTCCAAACCAGTCAATATCTGTAGCACAGTGATATTGGTCAGGATTAGTAGCCCTCCTTACATGTACCATTAATTGTAAGAAACATTATTTTGATATTTTTATTACATGTATGCCAGTGTTAGCCTTTGGCAATCGCATTGGGTTTTTATATTAATTGAATGCAAAGCATATATCAAATAATTTTATATAAAATTACAAACTCTTTTCATTGGAGGCTTAGCCAGGGGTCCCCAACCTTTCTTACCCATGAACCACATTCAAATGTAAAAGAATTTTGGAGAGCCACATAAGCATGCAAAAAGTTCCAGGGGTGCCAAATATGGGCTGTGACTATTGGTAGCGCCTTTGTAGACTTGCAGCCAATAGGAGGCTCTGTTTAGCAGTGCAGATGGTGTTTATGCAACTAAAGTACCACCTGATTTGAGGTCACTGGGAGCAACATCCAAGGGGTCGGAGAGCAACATGAGCAACTCATGAGCCACTGGTTGGAGATCACTGGGGTAGGCATTCAAATATAATTTTAACTTCTCTTGCAACATTTTGAATACTGCTTCTCTACCCTAAGCTACTGTACATATGGTCTCAAACCCCTGCCTCAATCAAACCTCTCTGCCAAAAACCAAAATGTATAGTGTAGTCACATAATTGACAGCCAATGCCACATGACCTATGTATGAATTATATGACCTGACATCTCTTGTCTAAATTCATAATGGGTTTTGATTGGATAAAACATATTCATGATCTGCACCAAAAAGTTCCAGGGGTGCCAAATATGGGCTGTGACTATTGGTAGCGCCTTTGTAGACTTGCAGCCAATAGGAGGCTCTGTTTTGGCAGTGCAGATGGTGTTTATGCAACTAAAGTACCACCCCATTTCCATGTTTTCTAGAAAAGTTGGAGGTTAGCTTTTAGGTAGACTCTAAATTAACATTAACATTATATGTAAGTACTTTTAGTTCCTGGTGTTATTAACCCTTTAAGGCTGCAAGCTTGTCACTCTACTATACACCACATACCAGTGGGTGAAGGTCTACTTGTATGTTCTCTATATTGCATTTAGAAACAATCTTTCTGCCTCCCCTTCTTCTTTGTCTGGAGTTGGGTGTTACAGTATCTATTTATTCAATCCTCATTCCTTGCAAGTGTATTGCATACAGGCCACCTGCTAATTCCTCTTCCATCTCCATTTCTTCTGTGACTTTGACTTTTGTCTTTTGTTTTCTGCTTTCCATGGTTACTCTTGTTCTTCGTGGTGTCAGCACAATGTGTTTCTCACCTACTTCACTTGGCTCCGCTAATTTCCATCATTTGACAAGAGCAGCACTGACAAATTGTCACCTTGTATACCCTGTTTTCTTTGGCATTACATTAAAATTGTCTGTGTTCAGTGATAGTGATCGCCACTTTTTTGCTATTTCTTCAACAATATATTATAGCTCATCTATTTTATTAACTAGATTGTTGGAACACTTGCTCCATTCATCTTCATGTCATGCATGCTTTTACCATCAGCTTGCATTATGAGGTGTGAAGGGGCAGGGGTACATGTAATAACTCAGTTTGTATTTTTGTAATATGAGTTGTATCATAACTTAGTTAAGCTTATAGATACCAAGATCAAGAAGTTAAACTGTTTTGTAGTATAATATAATTCAACTACACCAGGGATCTGCAACCTTGGCTCTCCAGCTGTTAAGGAACTACAAGTCCCACAATGCAATGAAGGAGTCTGTCATGATTCATAAAGGCAAATGCATTGTGGGACTTGTAGTTCCTTAACAGCTGGAGAGCCAAGGTTGCAGATCCCTGAACTACACACTCTGTTAACAGTTGTGCAACATTTATAGCTGTCAGCACCTCATTAAGGCCAGTAGAATGAAGTTTTGTCTCTATCAATAGTGGGATAGTGTGAGAAAAGCTAGCATGTTTCAACACAACTTTATCTCAGTGGGGTGAGATTTATGTATCAAGGTGGCATTTACTGGTCAGCTGTTTAAAAGCATCTAATATGTTGCTATGGGTCACTGCATCTGAGCAAATGCCACTTATTACATACTGTATGTGCTCAGTGATAATGGTTGCAGTTCACTGATGCTTTCTTTTTTTTCTTTAACCTAACACTTTATTCTATAACTGTACATAAGGATATCTGTTACTATAAATGAGGCCTGTGTGCAAAAATAAGTTACAAGCCACTTTTTCCAATACCAGGCATTTTAGCTGTGTTACTGTATACTGAAAGTTGTGGTGGGATATTTCTAACTCAGGGTCATAGTTCCTAATAACTCTTTTATTCATTTTCTCGAATGGATGACTATTGTGACCGTAGTCAAGTATCCCACATGGGAAAATTCAAAGTATACATTATGCAAGCAATTTTACAGGTAGCAAAAATTCTAATGAGTGTACCTGTACAATTGTGTGGATGAGTGACCTTTGTGACAGTTCGGTAAAGGATTCCGTGGAAAGCAGGTTAGATGAGGTAGTGGGCAAAGGATGGGAAAATGGGGGAGGAGATTTGGTTGGGGGTACTGTTAAAGTGATACTGACACTCAAAAACTACTTTTTAAAATATGAATGTACATGTAAAGTTACCTGTAGGTCATGTTGATTGTTTCTTGCTGAGAGCTTTGTTTTTGTAAGTAATTGTTAGTTGAAGTTCCTACACCTAGACTGCTGCACAAGTGTGGCAGCCCCTTCATATACACACAGGGAATTAGACAGGCAATGTAAAAGCAGCTGGCAAATTCTTTAAGGCAAAATTATAAATAGCATGGAAGGCCAATATTTTCTGATGTCAGTATCTCTCTCTAAGGATAAGGAGGACCACGAATGTTTGGAAATGCAAGCAGTCTGACTGGTAAAATAGGAGAGCTGGAGCTGCTGGAGGAAAAATATGATGTGAAGCTGCAGTTAATGAAAATAAACATTATAATAAATGTTGTAAAACAGCAATCCAGAAGGAAAAAAAAGAAAATGAGACATGCATTGTGGCTGAGGCTAAGAATAACCCCAAAAAAGTTTTTTTTAACTATGTTAATAGTAAAAATATGCAGGTTGAAAGTCAGAGTCAGAGTTCCCAGGTTCACTTAATAGCTGCACTGGTGGCTCAGCTCAGTCTAGTCACTGACTGACTCAGGGAGTGATTCATAAAGCTTTAATAATAAAAAATTATGTAGACAAGGTGTCTGGGCCAAATGGCATACACTCCCAATTTTTAACATAGCTTAGTTCAGTTTTAGACAGGCCCCTATTTCTGATTTTCTCAGATTCACTTTAATCTAGTATGGTACCTATGGATTAGAAAAAAGTTGATGTCATTCCAATGTTTAAAAAGGGATTACGATCTCAGCCTGGCAATTATAGGCCAGTAAATTTGACAACTGTGGTGGGCAAATTATTTGAAGGCTTGTTAAGGGATCTCATTCAAAATGTTGTCCTAGTGAATGGCATTATAAGCAGCAATCAGCATGGTATTATGAAGGATAGGTCATGCCAGACAAATCTGATTACTTTTTATGATGAGGTAAGTAAGATGCTGGACAGTGGTGGGAGGGGCTCAGTAGATCTATTTGGATTTTGCCAAAGTGTTTTATACCATGTCCCACAAATGACACTTTCTAAACTAAGTGTGTTTGGCTTAATGAAGTTGTTTGCACATAGATAGGGAACTGGCTACAGGAGCTGGTACAGAGGGTGGTTGTTAATGGAACATTCTCTACTTGAAGTAAGGTTCTTAGTGGGGTCCCTCAGGGCTTGGTATTGGGTCCACTTTTATTTAACTTGTTCATTAATGAGTTAGGGGAGGGTATTATAAGTAATGTATCAACTTGTGCAAATGACACGAAACTATCCAGCCCAACTCATTCCATCCAGGATGTGGCATCCTTGCAAAAGGATCTTGACAAACTGGCAATCTGGGCAGCTAAGTGGCAAATTAAATTCAATGTTAATAAATTTAAAGTAATTCAGTGATTCATGATTCATGGCAGGAAGGGGGTCATTCTTTCGCAGTATAGAGCATTGGTAAGGCCCCATCTAGAATATGCCAGTTTTGGTCTCCAGTGCTCAAACAGGATATTAAGGACTAAGAGATGGTACAGAGAAGGGCAATTAAGTTGGAAAAAGATATGGGAAATCTTAGCTATAAGGAAAGACTGGTCAAATTGGGGATGTTCATGCTGGAGAAGAAGCTCTGAAGGGGTGATGTGATGACTATGTATAAATATATAAGGGGATCATATAATAATCTCTCTAATGCTTTATTTACCAGTAAGTCTTTCCAGCTGACACAAGGTCACTCATTCTGATTAGTAGAAAGGTGGTTCCGCCTAAATATACAGAAGGACTTTTTACAGTGAGAGCTGTAAAGATGTAGAATTCTCTCCCTGAATCAGCCTTACAAGCTGATACATTAGATACTGTAGCTTTAAGAAAGGGTTGGATGGCTTTTTAGAAAGTGAGGGAATACAGGGTTATGGAAGATAGCTCATAGTACAAGTTGATTCAGGGACTAGTCCTATTTCCATTTTGGAGTCAGGAAGGATTTTCCCCCTCTGAACCACTTGTAGACAGTACCATGTGTAGAGCCCTATGCTGCAAGGCACCAATGCTAACCATTGCATCATCGGCCTTTGCACTAATTTGTTTCTTTTAACTTCAGAAAACTATCATTTAAAGTTTTCTGCTTTTATATTCAAAAAAAGCAAATGCTTTAACAATTTCTCATTATCTTTGTTATGTGCAATTGTTAGTCTGGACCTTATAATAATAGTAATCATCATTATTATGCATTTATTAATAAATAATAATCTCCTGCTTTCACTCAGTTTCTTCTCTCTCTATAATGGTTTGTCTGATGACATTCAAAACTAGGTCTTTGAGTTGAAAATACTTTTTTTTCATCTCATTTGTCTTTTAATTATATTTTATACATAATACTGTAAAATATAGAATGATTTACAGGAAAATAAATTATGTACCTCTTTGCTTTATGTAATTATGTTTGGTCTCAGAATGTTTTTGATTACTGTTACCCTGGGATAGGCTTTTATGGCAGGATCATGTTAGTAAGGTTAGGGTTGTGCAATGCTTGAGTGAATTTGGAGTTATATATCAAATTCACTTTTATTGGATGAATTGCAACACCAATTGTTTAAGAGACTATTTAACACATTGGACTATGGTCATTCATGGAAATAACACAGAACATTTACTCTATGTTAAGCTTGGTCCTTGGCTTCATACTCTATGGGGGGTGGTTAATTTTTCAAAATGGGAATGTGTTTTGTATTACTTTATAAAGGGTGTAGTGCACAAAACATAAGGTGAACCACACTTATAGGCGCAAATTCACTAACGTTCGAAGTGGTGAACACTGGCGAATTTTCACCAACAAAGGATATAGATTCTAGAGCAATTTCGCACTCTAACGCTAGCGAAGTTGCACTCTGGCAAAGGGGGCAAAAATTCGCCAGGTTAGAGCAGTTGAAGTGCAATAGAGTAGATAAGGAGGTTTTAAAAAAAAATGTTGAAAAAACAGTTGAAAAATGTTCTAAGTCCCAAAAAAATGTGGCTTTTTTTGGGTGATAGACTGGCTTCATTTCCTAACTTATGGCACAAAAACTAGAAGCACATGTGTAGGGCAATAAAACAACACTAGTAGCCTTTATTAGGGTTTCCTAGGCTTGTGTAGTGTTGTGTATTCAGTGTAACACATATGTCCATTCAAACTTCCCGCCATATGCAAAATAGACTTTGCTAGCGCAACTTTTCCAAACTTGATGAACTAACGCTAGCGCAACTGCACTAGCTTGCTCCAGCTAAGTGCAAATTCAGATTTTAATTAATTTCACCAGGCGAACTGTGGCTAAGTGCGGTGAAGACTGCGCTAGTGCAGCTTCGCCAGTTAGTAAATTTTCCCCATAAACTTTATGTACCTTTATGCACGCTTGTGGGTCTACCCTAACAAGTTGCTGGAGAGGATTAGTATAAAAGCAATTCAGGGTGGAATTTAAGGTTAATGCTTTTATGTTCTCCTGAAATTATAGCCAAGTGACAGACCTATATATATTTTATCTTTAATAACTGAGTGTCTTTCTATAGTATAATATAGTATAATATATACACTATTTAGACGAGGAACATGCTGCAGAATCTTCACTACACAGATATCGGCATACTTTTGTTTTTCTTCTGAAACACACAGTAAATAATCTAAAATATTGGAAGCAAAAGCCAAACAAATCAATTAGTCATTGCTGACATTAACTTCCCTTTCACTGGGAGCTTCAACCTTTCTTTATCCCATGGATGAACCCTGAAGCACCTGCACCAAATTTCTTCTCACTACATCAATTTCAACTACTGGAGTTGGTTTCTCCAAAGAAAATAAAATGTTGACAGAGTAATGTGATTTTCATAGGACATGTTTAGCTCACAGCTGCTGCACTTAAATCTGTAAGCCTTCTTTTTATATAGGCAACATGGCAACATTATTACAAATCAATATCTATCTGTTGAAATGTATTTATATTTGTCATACACACAAATTTACTGAAAATGTATAGGAAACATGGTACAATTTAATTCAAGGAGCATTATACAGCATTGTTCATGGGCAGTCCAAGTCTAAAAGCCTAATTGTCACTTTTGACAAATGGAACTTTCTCAAGTGCACAGTGATTCTTGACATGGCTTTTCAGATTATTGAGCCTCATTTACTACAATAAGTACAAGCACTAGCCTCTATAATGAATACAAAATTAGTTTTATATTATTTTCTGTGCATATACAGTTCACAAATAGTAGCCAGCACATCTGGAAGCCTCAGCCTGCCAGGAGTGAGAATTCAGCCAGGTGTTGGGATTTTCATGCACTCTGCTGTCCATTCGTGGGAGAACCTACCACTTCCATGGAATCACAGCAATGGTATCACAGCAATGTAAAAGGAAAAAACCTTTCCCAACAAACTAACATACTAAACCTAAACATAAAACATTATAGAACATAAAACACAGCAGAGGCACAGCAGCCAAACAAAACTTAATTAAGGAGTGAATTTAGATTCATCCATACATCCTCAACCATAAACACTTTCAGTAGCTCTAAAGAAAATACCCCTACAGTGCACATGCAGTTGTAATTAGCTATCATTTATTTTTACCTACCAGGTATTATGTATTACTGCCAAAAAGTTCCCTATAGTGCCAATTCAATACAAAAGGTCAGTGAATACAGGGTTGCAGAATGCAGGCAGTGCTGTATTCATCAGAGGAATTCAGGTCTCCCAATTCAAGACACGGCATAAAGTGACCCATTGTCACTGAATCAGTAATATCAGTAGGATCAAGTTCAGAGTGGAACCTTGGGGGCCCACCAGGCCTGCAAACAAACTGCCTTCCTTGCAGTCCCCAGGACCCCCCCTCCGGACGTCCAATTCCTGGGCCTACCATGCAGATGCATGAATATGCATGAAAGTGTTACATGATTAGTGATGGGCGAATAAATTTGCAAAACAGCCAAAAAAATTCGCCAACAAAAATTTGCCGCGTAAAAAACGAGTCGCGCGTCGTTTTTGACGCGACGCGGCGAAAATGACGCGGCGCGTCGGAATCGACGCGACGCACGTCAAAATCGACGCGAAGAGCGTCAAAAACAACGCGCGTCAAAAACGACGCGCGACTCGTTTCGCGAATCGGCGAAAAATTCGCGAATTTCTCTGGAAATTCGCGAATTTTTCGGCGAAGCGAAACGCGCCCGTTTCGCCCATCACTATACATGATAGCTGTAGTGCCAGTTCATTTCTTTATGGGCCAGTTGGGGGAGCAGGTCTGGGCTGATACTGGCTAGGATTCTTGAAAGTATTCGGACAAATGTATCACTGTGAAATTATTTGTTGTTATTATTCATTAATCATATATAATTGTCAGGAGTGGGGATTGCATAATTTCTGGTGGTTACTGTTATAAAGAGGTATGTGTGTGGTTCTATTGACACACTTCAAAAAACCCTGGAATTACAACCAGTTTGAAAGTGGCGGTAACTCCAGGGATCCACTGTGCCAGTAGGAAAACTTGTACTCAGTTAAGCACAATAGGCAGGGCTGGTACAAATCTCCATGGTGCAACTATATGAAAATGCAAGAGTATGCATGAACACAAGTAATAAATGAATAACATCAATATGCAGAACAAGGTGTGTCAATAGGGATTATTCATGAACACAGTTGGCTGCTTTAAAATAGATGCATCTTATGCATATGTAGAGTGGGTACCTGTGGTTGGTATTCTCCCAGCATCGGCGCTATGTAGGCCTTTGCTGTAGAAAGTAGGCATGACACACTTGATGCAATAAAACAAGGCAAACATTTATCGAACAACCTCTCTAAGATTCACAGGAGCACACCAGGGCCAATTAACCAGGAACTTTCAGTTCCACAAGCTACACTTTGCAAAGGATCCTCTGTCGTCCTCACTATCTCACATGCAGTCCTCCCCTGAAGCCCCCAGGACCAAGTTATGTGGAAGTGCATTGACTGACTGTCCTTAGCTGTTGAGGGGACCACCTGTCCCATATACCACCTCCTGATTTTTTGAAATGTCCACCATACAGTGGCCCAAGACTCTTCCAAGCTGTCTCACTAGAGTGCCACTATCCCAGCCTACAGCTCTCTATCCCTAACTGGCACTCAATCAACCAGGAGCTCTACCACAAATACTCACTTAGGCTGTCCTTGCTAGCTATCCTAACTGCCCCTCACTCCTAGAGTGAGCTAATATCTATCCACTACCTCTTAATCCTAGTCTGACTCCTGGTCTGACTTAATATGTCACACTTGCTGATGTTAGGCCAAAAAGGAAGCACCTAGCTTGTGCTTCTGAAGGGGAATTCCCCCTTTCAGACTAACTGTACTGGCCTCTGGGTGCTGAACTAAATATTGCCTGAACTATTTAAGCTTTAAAAATAAAAATTATTTCCCATTGCCTTAAACATATTCATGCTATTCAGGTACTTGTGTCTTTATTTTTTCCTGCAATTCCATAAAGATTGCTTCCCCCCTTCACATTGTATTTGCACCTATACTGTGAACAACTGGCAGCCATAATCACATGATGCAATTTATGCACCATTTACAAACAGATAGCATCTTATGTTTTGTTCTAACATAGCATTGCCTTCACAGTGACTTACACATACAATGGACAACAGAAAAATGAAAAGAAAACACTGCAGTATATCATTAAATGTTAAACTGTGTAGATTTCTTGTGTGTTATTATTTGTTGCCCCAGTATACAGTATGTACAATTGCTGCAAGATTGCCTTTCACAATTAAAAGGTGCCATATAACATTAACTAATCAGAACACAGCTAAGTCATACAAAAAAGGGTAAAGGAACCAGGTTGTCATCCCCACATGACACTGCTGCAAATCACCCCTTCTCCTCAGGAAACAGTGTTGACTGCTCTACTAAACTCAAAATAAAGTATATCAAGTGCTTTGTTATAGATCACATCCCTACAGGTTTCCTTATAGTTTGTCTCACATTGACAGTGCAATTTACAGCTTAGACAAAGCCGAATTTTGCACTCTGCAAGGTAATGTGATTGAAGAAGTATATTTCCTATACTGCTGTATTTATGAACTTCACATATCTGCCATTTCTTAATTACAAAATGAGTTGAACATACGTATGAAACCTTATTAAAAACAAATGCAAGATCAGCAAAACAATCCAGTACATTTCTACTGATTGCTAATTTTTGTTAGCCCAGTGTGGGAATTAAAACTGTTTTGGCTAAACATTTAAATGGTGAGAGAGCCAGAAGTGACCTCATATAAACATGATGTGATACATCATTTTCAGTCCAGCACAATATGAGTTTTGCTCAAAAATGACTGATTAGTTTGTAAAATGTTGCTATTCGGATACTGTGGTGAAAAATGAATCTTTCATAAAGTAAGGGAGGGCTGGTTTAATGCATTTGTTCATGGATGGTGTTTATACTGGATATCATTTAAGCTGAAAACCAAAACATGTGCAGTACAAACTGTGATTTACTATTAAATCAGTATTAAATATCCTAAAAAGGCAATATACTGCATTTATAGTAACAATTGTATCCATTTTAGACTTAAAGGGGTAGTTCCCTCATAAGATTTATTTTATTGAATTATAGAATGCTTATTCTTAGCAACTTTTTAATTGGTCATATTTAATGTTTAAATGTTAAATTACTCATATTATAAGGCAAATGTTTAAAGGTGAACTACAGCTTTAAATCTTTTTCCACTTGTCCTTATGGTTCTCTGTTTTCCTTCTTCCCAACTAGATGTCTTGGTGCATGCATATGACACAAACAGTGTCCTATATGGGGTGGTTTACTTTGTTACTGCAACGCAAATTTCCAAAGCAATCACCATGTTTTTTACCCAAGGTGCAGCATTTTCTCCATGACTTTAATGTAGTTGCGGTCACCAGCCTGACACAATTGCTTCTGTTAACACAGTTGCATTTGCACTGTAAGCTGAACTGGATGCAATTGCACAAAAACATTCCAAAATACAGTTGGTGTTATTTCTGGTGTTCATCATGCGTGCACCATATTCTTTTGCCGTGATTGCTCTGAGACTGGCACAGGCTGCTGAGGGAACTCTGGAACTAGTGCCTGGTTCAGAGGTTACATATTTAATGAATGGGATTTTTTATTTAAACTGACTGTGGGCAAGTTAGCTTAAATGCCACTGTGCTTGTGGTTATAAATAACCCTTAAATTATTTGTTGCATAGAGCTGCTTTACACTGGAAATGATTGTCAGTAAAATTGCTATGTTGTTGAAAATTTTTGCTTTCAATATGTAAATTTTTGCTCATCATCACTCATCAATGATCAGGCCCAGATGTGAGGCTAGGCCACAAAGGCTTGGGCCTAGGGTGGCAAGATTTTTGGGGTAGCATGCCGCCCAGCCACATTTAAATTTAATTAGAAGCACTGGGGATGCACCCACACATCAATTCCACAGTGCACCAGAGGGAGAAGGAAGTGTGGGCCAAACAGAAATCCAGCCCCATCAATGATAAAAGCCAATTCAAATGGAAGCAATATGGTAGCTCTTTCTGATCATTTTTTGTTCACAAATATACTGTGTTCATGTTGCTTTTGCACCCAGGGGTGAATACCATCAGGTTCCGGATCTTTATTTACTTTCACATTAGGGGGCAGATTTACTAAATTAACATGAAGGATTAGAAGTTCAATCGAATTTTCAAAAAGATTCAAATTCAAATTTTCGAATGTTTTTGAAGACCACTTCGACCAGTGAATTTTGAAAATTCGATCAAAATCGAATGATTTGAATAAAATTTCATTCGAATATTTGACTATTCGACTGTTGAAGTACTTCCCCTTTAAATTTTTACTCAACAACCTAGTTCGCCAGATCAAAGCTACCAAATTGGGTTTCATTATTTTTGATCGGATAAAAAATATTAGATCGATCGATAAAATCGTTCAAATCGATCGATTCGAACGATTTATCGATCGTTCTAATATTTCCTATTCGACCATTCAACCAATTGAATTGCGTTAAAATCCTTCGAATTCGATGGATTTTACTTCCCTGCCTATTCACATGGTTGAATTTCTAGTTTTTTTCAATTCGAAATTCCCCTAGATATAGGGGCAGATTTAATATTGGTCGAATTTCGAATGATAAAAAAAAATTCAAAATTCGACCAGGGAATAGTTAATAGTTAGTTCGATGGTCGAATTTGGTCGAATTTGCATATTCGAAATTTGAATTTGAATCTTTCTGAAAATTCGATTGAATATTTGAATCACTCATGTGAATTTATGTGAATTTAGTAAATCTGCCCCATAGTATCCTTAAGGAATGGTTATCAACATTATGCAACAATATGTATCAGATTAAATGAAAATGATGTTAGACAACAAGTTCTGTGGAGCTCTTGAACAATCTGGGAGCCATAACAATCCATTAGAGTAATATCTTCCATCTAAACCTGCTATGAGGATGTGTCTTCATTGATATAATTGTAAAACATGGGCTGTTAAACTGCTAAACAAATAATAAAGATGTAAAAATTATTACAGAAATTAGTTTCATTTTCACCTTTTTCGTGAAGGGGCCATCTCTGAGACTTGAGACCCAGAACAAATGCTCATTCCATATAAACATTACTACTTCAGAGTTTTTGCACAGTATACAAGGAAACTGAAGGTAAGAAGGGCCAGCCCCAGTATTTAACAGTTAATTTGCAGACACTGAGTAGGGCCAGGAGTTTGGACTGGCCACACATTTCAATGAGAGTTTCCTAACTAACATTTCCATCACTTGCTTAACTTCCAACTTGAAGTCTTCCTCTAACAATCCATAAAAAGCAACCACTTTTGAGGGCTTCTTGGAAAAACATTTTGCCTCATAAAAAGCTAAAGCATTGTTTGTGGCCCCAAAGAGATCAACAAATGGTCTAATGTCTAGTTTTCATTTTTACTGGTTAGCACTTGCTGCATAGGCCCGTGACCTCTTTCTGAAACCCCTTTTACTAGTTTATTTTGGCCTCTTACAGGCATTCATAAAATTCCAAGAGAGCTGGAGGTTTTAAGAACGGCTTGTTAAAAAAAAAAAAGGATAAACTTTTTTCCATTACCTTGTCACAAAGTTTCTAATGCGAGTCTTGTGTCTTTCAAATCCTTTAAAGCTGCAGCTTCTGAAAGGGAGAAAGAGAGAGAGAGGGGAGGGGTAGGATTTGTAAATGCCTATCTTTCACTGGGTATAAGTCACAATTTGTCTAAGAAGATAGAAGTCTCGCAGTATAAGTTGTCAGTCATTCCACTGTAGTCTTTCAGCCTGCTCAGCGGGTTAGTAGAACTGGAGAATAGTGGGAGAAGCTTTGCATCTGAAACAAATTAGATCTCCCTTGTAGCCACCCAGAGTCTGCTGATGGATGGAGGTCTGTATTTACTGCAAAACTAATTGGCAACATACACAGACATCCAAAAGCATATTATTTTGCCAGACTTCAAAATGGTTGTTTTTTTTATTATAGAACATTATACGGCTTAAGATAAAAAAGAACAGTGAGAGTTTTAAATCTCATAAAAGAGTTTGACTGCAGAGTAAAAAATAACATACACCGAGAGGAAAAAAGGGGGTTTGATTTGGGGTTGAGTTTTATTAATGAAGTCTTCTCTGCAAAATGTTTCCAATTAAAAAACAATTCACTGTGCTGGGCAGTAATAAAGTGTTTTTCTTTTAAATGACCTGAGACTTTTAAAGGTTGTGATGGATAAAAATGCCATTGGATGGTTATTAAAACATAATTCAGTCAAGGCTTAACGGAGCGGGGCCTGCCAGAGGAAAAGCCGGTAGTGTAATATGGGATAAAATTACTAATAATAGATTTTTTTTTCTAATCTGCCAAGATTGCTTCTTTCTTTAACTCATTGTCAACCGGAGTAGAAATCATGTATGCTTTGCTCTTTCAAGAAATGATTTTATTTTAGCAAGAAATTGGAAAATAGAATTTTTTATTTTTTAAACCTGGCAAGATTGTTTCTTTATTCAAATATTTTTTTTCTTTCATACATGCTTTATTCTATCAAAAATAATTCCACTTCTTAAAGTCAACAATATATTTAAATTGCATTTTGACATGAAGGGGGCTCTTAATCAAGGTATGCAAAATCATTTATGACAAAAAATAAGCATGATTTATCCCTGTAATTCCTGAAATCAGCCATTTAGGTATTCATAAAGTTGTGTTTCCCATTTTCTGGCACTCCATTGCCATAATGTGAACTAGATTTTTCACCAGGCTATTAAATGACGTAAAATTAATTAACAACTCATTAAAAAGACCAAATTTCAATAAGGGGGTTATTTACTGAATTTTTTGAGGAATGAAAAACTCAAGTTTTAAAGATTTATAATACCCCAAAGCTGCAAAAAGTCAGAATTTGAAAATCTGCCATCTCAAACCTGTCCAGGTCATGTAGAAGTCAAAGAAGATGTCCCTTTTTACAACATGGAGATATCGTGATCTGCTGTGGGTTTCGATAATCCGAAAAATTCGCCATTTTCGGGTGACATTTTTGCTCGATTTTATGGAGTTTATCACAACACTACTACTTTTAGTTATTTTATTGATAAATAAAATAAAATCGTTGATGGAAGTTTGGTCGAGCTTGGTTTGATAAAAATATGAGATAAATTAAAGTTTTAGTGAATAACCACCTACGTGATGCCTGTAGTGTATGCAATGTGTGGTGTTTTTGATCATCATTTTATTTCCTCAGGTTGATACATATGCACCATATAAAAATCTAGAAAACTGGTTTATTGTCCTACCCGTCCTATTTGGTTAATGTTCATGCATTCTTTAACCCACAATGGACCTACAAAGTATATTCTTCTTGCCTTTTTTCTTACTGAGTATAGAAAAAATGAGATTATATTAAAAATTTCTGATGTGAATACTTCTTACATCAATAAACATTGATGTGCCATGCTTTTATTTGTAAAGATGTTAGATTTTTGTCCATACATCCCATGTGCATATCCTATATAACATTAAACCATTCAACAGTAGTTTTTTAATAACCAGAAATGAAAAGCATACCACAGCTTTATTATGTGGAATATTATTCTGCTCTTAAGCAGCATACATGTAAAAAAAATCTGCCAAACGATTTCTGTTATTCTTATTTTATATTATGCCGAGCTATCTCCAGATGGTATAATATATGTTTAACGTATTAGAGAAGCTACACATTTGAGGACTGCTTTGCACATTATTTAATTTTGATACTGTACAATTTTTATTTTACCACCTGCACCATGAATTTTTTATCCAGTATAACAAAAAATGGATATTTATTAAAAAAAAACAAGAACTATTGTACTACAGGTATGGAACCTATTATGCAAAATGCTCTGAACCTGGGGTTTTCCAGGATAATGGATCTTTCTGTAATGTGGATGTTCATAAGTCTACTAAAAAATTATGTAAACAATAAATAAACTAAATAGGCTGGTTTTGCTTCCAGTAAGGATTAACTGTATCTTAGTTGGCATCAAATGTAAGGTACTGTTTTATTATTACAGAGAAAAGGAAATCATTTAAAACATTTTTGGATTATTTCATTATAATGGAGTCTATGGGAGATGGCCATTCCGTAATTTTAATCTTTTTGGATAACGAGTTTCCAGATAAGGGATCCCATACCTGTATAATACACAGTATATGCAACCAGAGGTGTCCAAGTCCGAGTTTTACTTATGCAGTTGGCATAACATTTTTGACAGATTCCATACAAGTTTATAAGCTATAATTTATTAACATATTTATTATATTAACAAAAGTTTACTCGTTTTGCCACAAGTTTCAAAATGATGTTCTGTACCTTTGCTTTATATTGCATTATTATAAGCAACATAAACACAATAAAGTAGGGGCCTGTTAATCAGACAGAGAAATATACCTATAAACACAGTATGAGATCAAAAACTTTGAACTATTGGGACCTGTGTTTTTCCAGTAAGGGTTTTTTTTTTGTAATTAAGATCAACAAACTTCAGGGGTCCGATTTATCAAAATTTAACTTTGCTTTATTCATGATTTGAGAAACAATGTGACAAAATAAAGTGAATGCAAATATAGGCAATAATATTCTTAAACTGTTAATTCTTAATACTGCAGTAGTTTTAATCCACCCAAATGGCTTATTTAAAAAAAAAAAATATATATATATAAGCTTAAATAAACCTTAAATTTTTTTTTAAGATTGGAGTGCGTGTCGATTCGGGTCTTATCTACATTTCAACAAAAGACATAGCACCCAGGAATTAACAGCCATATTGGAAGCAAGTGCGGACGCATTGGAGGGATATATATATATATATAAATTGAAAAAACACATATATTCACAGGATAACTACTTAGGGGGTATTTGCAAAAACTTGAATTAATCTCAGTTTTTTATGAAAAGAATCGACCAAACTCCCTTTCACAAACTGAACGCAACAATATTGAGCATTAATTTAAATCGTATGATTCACACTCTGAAAACTTGACTTTATAGAATTATTACTGCAAAAACTCTACTTTTTCAGATAATCCTGAGCAGATAACAATGTCAGGAAACAACTTCAGGGACATCTGCCATTGACTTCTACATGAGCTCATCAAGTTTGAGATGGAGTAAATTCAAATTTGGATTTTTAGCAGCTTTGGGGTATGATAAATCGCTAAAAATTTTAGTTTTTATTTTTCCATGAAAAATTCGAGTCTTTCCCCCAAAAAAATTGACCAGAAAAAATCGAGGTTTAATGAATGGGCCCCTTAATGTAAACAGTATAACGATATATTTTCCTATATTGTATAGCTGTCTTTCTTGTATAATTGTATATGTACTCTTAACAAATTTATATATGTAGAGTAACATTTTAAATCACAAAGAAATATAAAATTCTATTAACCCTCTGTCTTTTTTCAACCCAATTTAACTATGTAACTATGTAACTATGTAATATTATATTGTCGTTTTCAGAATTTGATCACACAGCTGAAGCACATATACAATTTTTTCCTCAAGCTTGGTGTAAAATGGAAGTATTTCACATATGCTTAAGATGCTAAGTAGAATAATATTTAATAATACAAAATAGTACATCATTCACAAAAACATGCATCTATTTGTAACCTCCATCCAAACACATTTATTTGGAAGCTTTTGCTTCTATCTTGCGTGGTTCAATAATAATAATAATAATACTACACATATGAGAATCTATACAGTACATAGTTCTATACAGTATATTGCATGCATAATGTACCCTTTTTGAAAAGTTTATGCCAGTTTATGGCTTTGTTTTTGAAATGTTGTTCAAAACTGGAATTTCAATTTCAGTGAGAACGAAAAAAAACTGAAAAATATGCTGTGTTACTATTAATTATCTTCAGCCATAGTAGAGATACTTCAGAACTGTAGCTATATGCTTGATTTGTGCATTAGACATACAGTGAATACAGATGCAGAAATGGTATAACACCAACTGCTAATTCATGCTACTAATTACACATTTGTTAACTGACTTTCCCATGGCCTATATTAAATTATAGAGATATTGTCATCAGAATAAAAATAATTTAACTTTTTCTTCCAATAAAAGAAATGTTTAGTTTTTAGTTTAGTTGTAATTTTTTTGGGAAAATGTTTTGCTTTAATACTTTAAAAAATATTGGCAGTTTATATGCAAACAAGGGAAAGTTGTGCTCACTACTAATTTTTTAAAAACCATTAGGCGGGGGTGCAATGAGGCTGTGACCACAAAATACATATAGACAAATACAAAAGGTCCTCTGCACTCAACCCATTATCAATATATTTAAGACATTGAGACATTTTGTGCATACAGCTACTAAAAAATGCCTTACCCTTTAAACAACAGGGATTGTTTGTCCATGTATTGCAATATATTTAAGCTGGCCAACTACGTCAAAGTCATCCCATATCTGGCCAGTCCTACTCTCAAAATTGCATCTGATTCATTAAGAATTCTATTGCTTCATTATACATGAAAACATAACAATTGTTTGTTATAGTTCATATAGGAGCAGTGACCAGCTCCTTGTTGTAGCTCCTACCCCTCCCAACTATAGTCAGGTGATCTCACTGGTGTCTAATATAAGGGCAACCAAGTGTGGGGGTTTTACTTTGAAAGCAGCTAGTGAGTTGCAGGTAAAACTTAGTCCCTTTGTAAAATATATAATGAAGCAATAGAATTCTTAATGAATCAGATGCAATTTTGAGAGTAGGACTGGCCAGATATGGGATGACTTTGACGTAGTTGGCCATCTTAAATATATTGAAATATATGGAAGATTCTATCTGTTTATATAGGATTTCCACAGAATAAGAAAAGCAGCTTATATTTGCTTGAATATCAAAGTTTGCCACCGTTCTAGAAACCAATCAGCTAGTAGTTTATACTGATCAGCTGTTTGAAAGCAACTATCTTATTGCTTGCAATAAGAGACTATAACTGGACAAGCTTTGAGATTTTTATTAAATTTCAATGTTTCTCACTAGCTCATTAGTTATCTGTTCAGATATCACTTAGGCATATATTACTTATAAACCATCAGCAAACAGAGCAGTATTTGTAACTGTAATTGTTGCCATGTACATGACAGATAGATCTTTTTCTTACTTTCCCAAGCTGTGGTAGACAAAATACTTGACAGTTAGGCCAGCCTAGACTTTAATACATGATCCTAAGATCATATATTTAGGGATTATGAATAAAAGTATTAAAAACATGTGAAAGTGTCATGCCTATATTTTTATTCAGTTCACCTGCACAGTGTTCCTCTAATTCCTTATTCTGACACTTGTGCTGTTTATCTAGGTGATAATTATTTCACAATTATCAATACATAACATAGTGAAGATTCAAACAGAGCAAATACAACTTGAAGAAATATTATTTTGAAGAGTCAAAGCTAAGGACAAAGGCCCCATGTGACAGTCCACATATGGATAAAGTTACGGAAAAGGATGGTCTATGGAAAGGTCCATGGAAAGGACCCCAAAATGCAAAACCTTAACCCACACCAAACCCATACCTGCATCTTCTTAGAATGTACACTACTTCTGTGCGCACCTCTGGTTCCAAGGAAAAGAGTATACTTTCCCAGTCTGACCCCCACCCAACCCTAACCTGCAATGGTTGAGCAAATTTCAACTCAAACCCAGTCAACTGGAGGTAAACCTATGGTTCACCATAGGTTTTGGGTCAGCTTGCACATCATTAGATGGGACCTTCAAAACCAAATCCTCAACTATATATTAGGGGGTCCACAAATAGTCATGATCATTTTTTCTTACTTTTTTAATGTAGAATGGCTGGGTTGTTACCGACAGGAAAACATTTTGGATGAGAGATTGCACTAAAACAATGAAAAATAATAAGAAACAAATACAAAAATCTATGTGGGAAAACAGTGCTAAAAATCCACTGCAAGTTGGGTATATGTCAAAACTGAGAATACATTTTCCACTATAAGGTTAACATGCTGGTATTTAACTGTATATTATCTTAGGTAAAATTACAGAATTTCAAGCTTCATAATTTTATTTTTTGGGATAAGGCCCTTCAAGAGATATATTTGGACCCCAAACTGTTTGTGATCTCAGTTGGCCTCTGTGGTTGACACCACTATTTTATTATACTGTTGCCTCCAAATATGTGAAAAATTTGTAAATAAGTGAGCCACTATATGGTAAATAGCTGGACAGCACTGTTCTAAAATATTCTATTGTAATATTGTTGAAATTTAAGCAGTAGCTTTGTGAGCCTGGCAATAAAATGCTGGAAGGCAGAAGTTTATGAAACAGCAGTTTATAATTCAGTAGAACCATTTATTTATTTGGACATTAAAAAGCCTGAGACATATCCAAATTTTTCTCATATTTTATTAATAAGAAACCAAATACCCATGCTTGATTTGACCTTATTTATTAATAAAATAACCGCAATTAATTGGATCACTTAAAAAGTCGATAAAACTGTGCAAAAATCCGAATTGCTTTAATTTTTCTGACTTTTTTCCAGAATCACTCAAGTTTGTATTTTTGGGGTAAACCCATCGAAAACCATGATAACTTAAATTTGGGGTAGGTGCCTCTCATATTAACTTATACAGGACCTTGACAGGTAAATGGTGTATTTTTGTATTCAGGCTTTTTGCAACATCAGGATTTCATAAATCTCAAAAAAAGTTTTTGTTTTTCCTCAAAAGAATCAAGTTTTGCCCCAAAAATCCCATGAGAAAAATCTGAGGTTTAATGAATAACCCCCCTAATGTCTTAATAATTTATATTTTCTACTTTTTTGTAAAATGCTGCCTTTATGCATGTTATTGCGAGGTTTGTACAGTTTGGTGCTGCGAATTGATATACTCCTAGACTACGTATTATAATTATATATTCTCTTAAAGTTTATTTGCATGATAATTGGCTAACGCAACAATCTAAGAAATTACTTTATTCAGGGAGAAATTGCTAAAAGAAAACTACATGATCATATCACTTCTCATGGATTACAATAGCAATATACAAAATAATTTAGAACTAGAAGTCAAAATCCAACCAAATATTTTTGGTTCAATAACTGCAGACATGGCATTCTTCTGGTATAACTCGTGCAAATTGATTTATATCAAACCCAAGCATTGTTCTGCTTTGGTTTTTAGAACAATCAAACCTTCCCCTCCACATTTTCCATAAGCAATTTCATGCAAATTTATTGGCTACATGAAAGGAAATAGTGTTTCTCTTACATGTGTAATCATTGTTTACAGATTCATAGCAGAAGTACTGTGACATTTTTTACAAGAAGATCTAGGTCTACATTCATCACAGAAAAATATTTCCTTGCAAAGTTTAGGTAGCAGCTATAAATTATGATGCTTTTTTTATTCTGTATACAGTGCAATTTTATGAGGCATCAGGAGTTCTTTAAAATTTTATAACATAAATATATACATCCATGTAAGCCAGGGCTTCTTAACTACACTAAACTTTTCATAGTCATTTCATAATTCTTCTTTGGCATATTATGTTGTTTATTTGCCATAAACAGTGAAATTAATTTGTCTTTAGGAATCTAGCTATAGTACATCCTACTGTATATTTATGCTTATAGGCATATGTTTTGAGGCTCCTAAACTAACACTATATTATCTTCCTGAGTTAAGTAATTATGAAATTGTATTGTATTGTGTATAGTTTTAATTCTTTGTATTAAATGCATTTAAGTATTAAGTATTAGTATACTTTATACCATTATACGACTAGAAACGAACACCCATCATCTATTGAGAAAATAATGGTTGCTAATTACTGCCACATGGCAGTAGATGACATAAACACACATCATCTGCAAATAAAAATTAAAATGGGCATAAGGCAGGATGGGTGATATTTGGGCAGACATAGAAGTGTTTCATTATAATGTGGTTTGGCCTGGGTAGATTGTGGGCATTATCAGGTGTATAGATGTGCATTTTTAATTGAAGCCCTATTTTACTTTGTTGGCAGAGCCCACTTCCCAAAACATTAGGCAACTACAAAAAATAAATAATGAAGACCAATTGAATTTTTTTTTAATTAGCCATTCTATAACATACTGAAATGTAACTTTAAGGCAAACCACTCCTTTAAGATAAATACCATGTACTTAAAGCTGCATATATTCAAAAATTAGATGGGAGGAGAAACATTATCAGTTTCAAATACCCACATTTTAAAATGTTTTCTAAATGAAATGAGTTATTTTTAGAACGTTTTAAAATTAGTATTGCATTTTTAGAATTTATGCACAATGCTATACATTTTCCACATTTGTATTGTTTTTTGAATCAATTGAATATTTGTCCCATAAGCATGAGATCGAAATATGATGAGTGAGTTACAAAATATTTGTCCTGCACGACAAAACTAGAATTTTCTGTTAAGTTTCCCTGTATGCTACAGATCTCTACCATTCTTTTTTTCCAAGCCACTTGTAATAACAACAAAGGTAAAGATCTGTGTATATTTGTCAGAGTAAGAGGCAGATGATCTTACAACACATTATAAGATTGTATCTATGAGCCCTTTTGCTATGGGAATTGCATTTATTCAGTTACAAATCTGCTCAGTGTAAACACAGAAGTAAAAGGGCATGTTTGAAATTAGAGTTGCTGAAAATACAATCATCTTGTTATTCTAAGCTGATGAAAATGTTCTTTCTAATTTTTGCCATGGTGCAGTCCTGCCAATCAGCTTATGTCAGTGCAATAATTGTCTGGGTACACTCAGCCTTTTTCACAGACAAACACAGAAGCTAACTAAGACTTAATTTACTTATTTATGCTAAACACAAAAAGAAATACACACTAACACAGTATACATTTATTCTCAAATATCATGCATAAAGTATGCATGAGTAATAACAATGCAATGTAATGTCCCATAAATAATAGTTATTATATCGTATTCATATAGTACCAGGATCTTGCCTTGCACTTTACAATATCATAACAAACATTGAAATTACAGTAAATTACCAAACAAAGGTCTTGTATCACACAGAGCTCATTGTAGAGATTGCAAAAGTCAACATGGATTCCAGCGTCCTGTAAGGTGGCATGATGCCGCATGTCAATTCATATTGTGCAAAACCCCATTTAATATGTCTAAAAATGATTACCCCTCATTTACAAAAAGGACTGCCCCCTTTCTGGAAAAACAGTCTGGTTTCCCTACATTTTAATTGATGCATAAAGCATCAATTTGACTGTCCAGCTGGAATAATAATGGCCAGGTGGAAACTATAGTTCTAGCTAGGATGCGAAATTGATTGAATATTTATGCTATTAAAAAAAAGATAGTTGGAGCTATACATACTATTTGTGGGGAGCGTCAGTGTGCCTGCCCCGCCTGCTCTGAATGATGCTCAAGTGCATGCATAGACAATAGGGATCCTTGAAACTTTCACCAGTCTGGCAGTTTTTCCAGCTTAGCGGGTTGCACCGATAAATGAAATTGATGTGTCATGTGAAACAGATGGTTATTGACACTATACAGTACACTGGAACTGACACAATTAAAACCCAAATGGTGGGGAAACTGATCATGAGCTGCTCATGAATGCAGAATTGCTGAAGAAATGCTAATCTTTTAATCTCTACTAGTGCAGATGACACTGTTCTTGTTATGTACAACTATTTGCCAGCAAATGCCAAGTAGCAATACTCCGATCATGTAGCCCAAGCTGCTTCACAGTTGATTGTTTGAGGTCATCCATGGAAAGGATTGTCTGAACAATTAAATATGATCTCTTTATCATAAAACAATTGATTATGCCCTTATGTGCATGGATCGATGACCAGCCAATTATGCTGACGGGGGCTTAAACTATTAACCAAATTGCTACTTAAAGGTGAATATTGCAGGTCCGTATAAACATATATCGCATAAAACAGGCCATTTAAAGCACCGTTTTATAAAAACAAGAATTTTCTTTAAATGTACACATTTCTGGTAATCCCCTTTAAAAAAAACTGCAATTTTATGAACTAAAATCCACCTTCTGGCTTGTATGAGGCTCTGTGCTCACATATTAATTAAAGGTATACTGTGTATACATGCTAGTAATCATCAGCAAATAAACAGGACCATGCTGTCTTTTAATCCCACGGTAGACAAAAAGGTCACCAATCATATCCTCCCCTCTCCTTGCACATGAACTAATGGAATTTGAGCAATAGGAACTTCAGCACCCGGATATTATTTGTTGGTGGTGGATGTGCCTGTGTTTGTAAGCTAGTAATATATAAACTATAGATGGTGCTTTTTGGTTTAAAAGGGGGTTATTTCTCAAAGGTCAAGTGTTAGAGCTTTTTATACCTCAAATTAACTCAAATGAACTTGCAACTTGAGTGGTATCTTATTTAAGAAAAAACTTGAATGGGAAAAAACAGATTCTGCGAGTTCTCAAAACCAGAAAACTTGAATTGATCGAGTTTTCAGTGACAAAAAAACTGGAATAGCTTGAATCATTTGAGTTTTCGGCAAAACTCTCAGAAGAAGACTTGAACATCAAGCAGGCTGTTAACATTTTCAAATGGTTCAAGGAAACTCTGCCATTGACTCCTACATGAACGTGACAGGTTTTAGATTGTGTATTTTGGGATTCAAGCTATTTTCAGGGTCGGAGTATAATGAATCTCAAAAATTAGAGTTTTTATTGAAAAGTTGTGACCAAAAAATACAACTTGAAAACTCAAATTTTCATGGAAAACAAAACTCAAAACTTAATAAATCTGCTCCTAAGTGTAGTAGGAAATACTATTACTAGTTGACCAGAGATAATGTAAAAAAATCACATGATTTTGAGAAAGGGCAACATGGGAGCTTTTTTTTCTACTGGAAAACCAGTTGTAGCATAATGCATAGGGGGGTCCTCTAACAATGTAGGAACATGTGTAACAGTATACCAAGAAAAACATGCATGTTATTTGACCTTCCCATCGACTCCAATGCAATGTGGCAAATTTTTACACCAGTTTACAAATTTTGACACAAAGCAAAACCTGGCAGATTCATTCAACACAGTCAAAAAGACTTGAAAGTAAGAATATTTTTTTTTATTGGTAACCCAAAAGGTGCCACAAAAGATTTACCAAACAGAGACAGAAACAGAATTGTATGCAGCATATTTTACCTTTTTTATGATAAACAATTAGATTACAAATGTCTAAATTCTGTAAAAATGGTAAATTATGGAGAACCCCTGCAGTTTATTCACCAGCCCACTATCGATTTTACTTTCATCCCTTCCCTCACTAAAAACTATGCAACACTGGCAGTAAGTGTTGATATATAAATAAATAAAAATTGACTTCAGTAGAAGTATAAGCTCTGCAAAACACATTACTATCATAAAACGTTATCCACTTTTATAATACTGAATTGATTCTTTGTATATACACACACAAATATCCAGAATATACATAATTACAATTTAAACCACCATGGAGGTGTACTCTTTGCACTGTTAAGCTTTCTCTGCTAACTAATCTAAAATGACAATTGATTTTAGTTTGGATATTAGCCCATTATGGAATAAGAAATGCTAAAAGTGTAGCTGTTGGTTGACCACACAAGGCCACAAAGGCTCAGGCCTAGGGCAGCACAGATAAAAGGGCAGCCTGGAGAACTCTGGGGTCTAGGAGCACAGGCTCTGCACTTCCTGACCCTTCCAGATCAGATCTGATTGTGCACACGATCCTCTGCAAGAGTGGGATCCTGAGGAGGGTGTGAGTTCTGGCAGGCACGTGCACACATGAGTGGTGATTAATTCTGGCCTCGGGCCTCCCACACCCAAAATCCAGCCATGTAAGCACAGCAGAACCACAGAATTTCACCAAAATGCATTGGAGTTAATTAGAAGTTGAAATTACATTGTGGGTGCAGTAACCTGCTTGTGTGGACAGATTGTTTAAGAGCATTAATGCAGTTACACCATTGCCTTATGATTAGGTGCCTCTGCAAGTTTCGGCGCATGCGCAATTGTCGTGAAACAGAAAATTACTCAAACTGTGCATGCATTACAATGCCGGTCTCATGCTACAGATTACTGAAGTGACTGAAGATGGCGCCTGTGAAGTCTGATGCTTGAATCAGCACTGAGGGGTAAGTAAAATGTTAGGGCCATTTGCTCGGGGTAACAGGCTGGGGGGAGGAGGGAGGGGGTCTTGGTGGAGATGGAGGGTAGATGTTTTTTAAATTTAGGGTAAAGTCTCTTTTAAAGAAGCTCCTTTCCACTGTGCTACAAATGTTCTGCATAAAAAACAAAGCTTCCATATTGTATATTTCTATCAAACATGTTGCCCCAACCCCACTGGTTGATGTGGAAGGCAAGGGCCAGATAATGACATCTGCATCATTGTTTTTGATGCACCAGGCCTTTTCTTTTACTTCTTTACCTAAGCAAAGTTATAGCTGTAGTGGTCTCTTTCAGTTAGGAAGTAGTGATGAGCGAATGTCACCCATTTCGCTTCGCCGAAAAATTTGCGAATTTCCAGCGAAATTCGCGAATTGGTGTCAATCGTGGCGCGTCGCGTCGTTTTCGCGTCAAAAACGACGCGTGGCTTGTTCTTTTTTTGCTGAATTTTCGCTGGCCTTTCGTGAATTTATTCGCCAGCGGCGAATCGCGGGAATTCGCCTTGAATTTGCCCCTCACTATTTGGAAGTTATGCATGGATCCATTTCTTCAATTGCCATGATATTTAGTCACAGGGGTGAGAGTTGATATTGCTTTTAAATGATTTTCTGCCTCCTTATTGGCATTGTTTCAGGGTGCATTAACGATAATTCAATGACAGAAGTAGATCTAATAAAATATATTATACACTCTTAGTGAAAGAGAATGCTACAGATAATTAAAATATTCAGAAGTAAAAATTCTATTTATACGAGAATTATTGATGTGAAAGAATGCTAGTGTACACTACCAAATAATGACGTATCATTCAGAAGCCAAGGCCAAATACAAAACAAAGCATGCTATGGAAGAATGTCAGCAAAGTAAAAAAAACCTTGGAAATGCAGTTCTGAATATTTCACAAACCACGCCTTGTATAGTATTCCATTTAATACAGTGCTACTAATCAAATCACATACTAAGATTTGTTTTTTGTAGCTGGTGACCCTGGTTCAGATCCCAGGGCAAACTTTCCTTTTGACCATGGGAAAGTCATGCTATGTCCTTTTATGCCAAGCAGTGGTTACCTTGAATGTACAATATAGCAGGAAACAATGTAGGTTGCATTCTCTCTTTATCAAGGTCAGACTGAGAACCAAGTTATTGATAAAATCTCTCCCTATCTGATTTTCCAATGGGGAGAGTTGTATAGAAAACAGAAACATCTACAATAATACAAAAGCCAGACACACATTTATCTCACTAACACTGAAGACACAGTTTTGCCCAACTCCTCTCTAGTAAAATATTATGGAAATTGTATCCTAAATAGTATACTAAATAGTATACTTGATGCAATAAGAAATTGTGAATTTATTATTACAGCTATTCCGTTTTGCAAGGAGAGTCATCACTGTTTCTGCATTTGTTTTTTTAAGGCAACCAAATTTCAAAATACTGTATGTGAAAACATTTTCATTAGAATAAGGGTACAACAATCACTTTCAGAATACAATAGGCTTTTCTTCAACAGACATTCTATGGCAATACAAAAAGTAGGGCCTTCCTTTTTCAATGTACATAAAGAACAAACTATTCAATTGCCCTTTAATATGCTGTTCAGCAGTCTTTTGTAATATTTTAGCAACCTCTATTACCACAAAGGCCTACCACAAGGATCACGTCATTCTATGCGACACTTTCAAAAAGCTGTGTCACCCTGAAAAGAATTTTGCACATATTGTGAAGAATGAAGAGAATGAGAACCAACGTTTGTGGACAAATAAATGTACTGTGTCTTAGGGGAAATTTATCCATAGTTTTTCCCAGTTGTAAAACTACCATCATCATTTAACAGCAAACTGTACTATAGTTCAGCATCATGAACCACTGTTTGCAGAACCCCAAAATACACCAAGATTGTATTTCATAGTTTTGACATTTACTCAAATATAATTTTTTTTTTCTTTTTAGTGATAATGGAGTTAATGTACAAAGCAGCAGAAAGCAGCTGTATTTGTATGTGTGTGGGCTGACGCTTGAACACAACTTGAAAACTTATCCAGTTTCACACACGTGCTACGCATTACCATATTTACATTTTCCTGTTTTTAGAGATGGGAGGCAGCAAAGGTGAGGTAAAACCTGAAACATTAAACCCACCCGGGCTCATTGATTTTATGATTCTACTGGGGACAATGTTTACACTGATTGTGCAACATCTGGATTAGATAATTTGTTAGGAGTTAGCATGTCTTGATGTTATCGTCCCCCTGTGATTATGCTAGAAAGAGAGATTGTTCTATTATTGTAAAATAATGACTGAGAAATGTTAATATGTTTCAAGATTTTTTTTTGGATGTGGTGAGCTTCTACAGTTTTTTTTTTTTTGTGCTGAAGGGATGAATAAATGTATTCTCTCTCCTGCACTCTCAAGAATTTGGAGGTGAGTGAAAGGTTCCCTTTAGACAAAGAGGACAGTTTTGTTTTCATATATATATATATATATATTTATATATGCTGTTATAGTAAATATATAGAAAGGCCTGGGACCAGGCCGAAACGTCAGCATGTAGCTTTAAAATAAAAATCTTTTTTTTTTTCTAACAAAAAGTCCTGAGAGTGCAGACCTTGTTTTGGATTTGGAGTGTATACTAATGATGGACACTGCACCCAGGCATGTATACCATTTATCGTGAGTGCCGACAACATGGAACATGGAATATATATATATATATAGCCCTTCAAAAAACACATTTAAATATGTTCAACCCCCCGGGTGTCGAACAATAGTTGGGAGTCAGCTAAGAAATTTCCAATCTTGTTTGTAAGGTGCACGTACCATTAGTGGTCCATTTTCCACCAAGATAAATCCGCCGAAGAAGTTTGAAGTACAGCACCAAGTAGATAAAATATGCCTTTATTCAAAATACATGGCAGCACCCGGTCAGCAACGTTTCAGGCCTCTCCATTGGCCTTTTTTCAAGCCCCCGGGTGTGTCCATTTTCTCTCGCCAATTATCAGTTCCCATGTGACATCATCTCAAATGTACACACTCATTTTATAAATTAGTATTGCATATTGCCTAGTATTACAATATATAATCCATATAAAGCATTTACATAAAATCTCATGTCCAATAAATACTTGGGTGTTAGTTCTAACTCATACACTGTACTGACCAAATATGTTATAGTTTTCAAAATTTTATCTCAGAGTCAAAAAGCAATTAAAATAACGCTGTTCAATTTAATCCTCTAGGAGCCATGCTGCCCAATTTTTTTATCCAATATTTTTCTCGTGGTCAATACCTAAATACTTAAATGTTGTTAATTTGTGTCCCTTCTCTAAAAAATTTTGGCAACTGGTTTCACTGATTTTTGGTCCTCAAAGGCTGAACTAATGGCAGACCTATGTCCATCCATGTGTAATCTCAGAGTTGAATCTGATTTATCTATAAAGGTTAATCCACAAGGGCATGTTATCATATAGATCACAAGTATCGTGGTACATGTGAAACGGTACTTAATTTTTATTTTCTGCTCTGTATGTGTACGATTAAACACCTCACCAGGGGACATATACCTGCATGAAATGCAATTTGTGCAATATGTTTCTGAAGATTCTCATTCATCCAGGTCATGATATATCTGTAGAAATAAGTCAAATCAACTGGACTTGCTGTGTTTCCTTGAAGATGTTTCACCAGTCTCTGGATTGAATTGTGGAAGCCAGTTGGAGGACTGGTGAAACATCTTCAAGGAAAAAACACAGCAAGTCCAGTTGAGTTGACTCATTTCTGCAGTTGCACTTATAACATCCTGGTTTACCAATCCAATGTTTTCTGTAATATTTTAACTTCAGTATCTCCGAATCTATCCCACATTTCTTTATCCTATATTTTCACTTCAATATTTGAATTGTTGTGTATAACAGGACAAAATTGTGATACTGGTAAGGATTTCCAAAGTATAAAAGGAAGACAGGTTGATCTGTGCAATAAAGAACAATATAATATACCTTGCTCTCTCCATATTTCCACATCTCAAAATTGAACCTTGTGTGGGTCACACCATGCTGTAAACCAGATAGGTTTCCCTTCCACACCAAGAACACGTCAATGATAAAACTTTTAAAACATGTAACTGTTTCCCAAATTTTTGAAAACTATTATCCAATTCATATTGATACATGTAAAAGTTTGCATATGGCCATCGATGCAACCATCACTGTGCCTGTTTTTTGTAAAATAATTTTTTTTCAAAATATATGGAAAGGAACACTGTTACATGTGGAAGGGGTTGACAGCATTGTGTACATGCATGTCTTCCATACATGTATTATTAACATCCATTATAAACAGAAGGCTGAAATTTGTCAAGTGTCAATGTCATTGCATTAGGTATTGAGAATATAAAGTTGGTATCACATACCGCCTGACTATTATGTCACTGATTAGTTCCAAGACTGTATACAGGCACACATCTGCAGGATAAATGCTTTTGTTTGGTAAGAGAACCTTACAGAACTTCTAACATCCTCATATTTTACAACAGGGGGTACATAATTTTTCATCCTTACATAGTTTGAATCATAAAGGGGCCCATTTATTTAACCTCAATTTTAAAGATTTTTCATACCCCAGTTTCTAAAAATCTGAATCCAAAAATGCACCATCTCAAACTTGTCGAGGTCATGTAGAAATCATTGGCAGAAGCACCTGAAGTTTTTTCTTGACATTGAAATCTGTGCTGATTAATCCAAAAACATCATATAGATTTGGGTTTTAGGGGCAGATTTATCAAGGACCAAATTTTGATTTGCAAAAACTTTGAAATTGAAATCATTACTATGCAGATCTTAAAAGTAAATTTTGCTGGTTTTTATTTCAGTTATTTGTATCCCATAAGGAAGACACCTTTAAAGACAAAACACATTGGGTACACAATGGTGAAATACCAGCCATAGCTTATACACCTTTGGATTTGTAAAGTCTAAAGTACAATTGTCATATTTTTTAATATTAATAGATTTATAAATTAGCGTGATCTTTATATGTATTTCACAGTGAAGAGCCCTCTGCGGTTTAATTTAGTAAAATTATTTTACAGGTTATTCATGTCTTGCATGTTATACCGATAGCTTGCATAACTTGAAGTGTTTGCAAACTCCCTGAGTAATGGCATTACAAGGAGTTCCCTTGATTGTCAGAAATAACCATTTTTAAAATGTTTTTTTCCTGCTGTTATATATTTTTGTGTACTTTGCGGGTATAGTTTTATACATTTTATTTTAAAATACATTTATATGAATTAGGGGCAATCCTTAAAATCTACTTGCATTCCATTTTGCTTATAGTCCTGTAGGAGAAGGGGCATAATATTTATGCATATTCACATTTGTGAATGAATTACCCTTTTTTTTATATCTGTCAAGCAGTAAGTGAAAGAGGTAATCATCATAGTGAGTTAATTATCCTTACTTGTTCTATGAACCCTTCCCCCTCCTATGTGACTTATACAGAGAAAAGAACATACAGAATATTATGCTATGCTATTTGAAATAGTCTTCCCTATGTATCACCTTTCAGGAGTAGAATCCTGTACCTATTCAGAGTATGTATGTAAATGTAATTTAATGGAATGTAACATGTGGTTCAGATTAGACAATTTATTTTCTACATTTGGACTTCACATGGAAAATAAGTATTTTAATCTTCTCTCCCCACATATGAAATGCATCAGGGAGCAAGGATTCAAACAGGTGATCACTACTATCACCACAATCAATCTCCCGAACATTATGTTGTTCAACTGCAGTCTCCATTAACAATGTTCCTGTTCATAAAGTTTTGATACATGGGAAAAATGTCAAACTGGTAGGAATTCTACAGGAAAGCCTGGTGGGATATTTGACAAATCTCCTCTAGTAAACTTTTTCAGGAACAAAGTTCCAATGGAATTATGTGAACTGCTCTTAATTTGAAATGGTATACATTCATTTCATTTACATAGTTAAATGAAGAATGATGATTTCAAATTAATTATTTTTGAATAAATAAAATATTGAAATTATCTGTGTGGGAAGATTTATTAAGATTTATGTTTTGCCGTGCTTTGAGAAAAAAAGTGATCTTAAATGTTTTCATGATCCAGTTTTTAAAA
The DNA here is from genome assembly GCA_024363595.1 of Xenopus borealis. Classification (NCBI taxonomy): domain Eukaryota; kingdom Metazoa; phylum Chordata; class Amphibia; order Anura; family Pipidae; genus Xenopus; species Xenopus borealis. Next base: position 86,900,129 of record CM044437.1, read on the forward strand.
CATAACATTTTAATATATGTATACACTCTAAAAAAACAAACAAATATATATATATATATATATATATATACATATACATATTCATAACTCTTTAAATTAGAGTGAGAAGTGTATCTTCAGCATTCAAGCAACTATTTTTAATTTTTTTCAAATGGTAAGACCATCGAGATTTTGCAACCTAGCCAAAAATTAATAAAGCAATTAGATTTTTTTGCTGTTTTTTTACAACTTTCATCATAAATATGCTAGTGAATTAATGCAATAAAAAAAAAATCTTGGATGAAAAAAAATTTTGTTTTTGTCATCACAGTTTTTTTTGCACAGTATTTTTTTTGCACAGTATTGAAAAGTAATAAATCTCTCATAAGCAATGCTGGAATTGGGGAGGGATGCACAGGGATGCCACTTATTTTTGTGAAATAGCATCCCCTCAGAGGGGATGCAAGAGTTCTGCATCCCAGAACTTGTTTTACTCCTCTTCACTTCTGCATGCAAATAAAATGCAGAGGTAAAATATAATATAGTTAAATATAAAGAAGATATAACAGAGAAAAGATTGCTGGGAGAGAAAGGGATTAAACAGTGTTTAACAGACAAAGAAGATGGAGGCATCAGAGAGGGTTATAGAGAACAGGAGAGAAGAAAACAGGGGAAACAAATAGAGAAAATGAAGGTATTAAACAACAGCAGATTAGGAATAGTGAGAGAATGATATATATGAAATAATCTTGTGGGTAATATAGAATATCATGGGGTTGTGCTATGTTATAACACAATACACAGGTTGTGTTTGCAGAAGGTGCCAAGAAAAGTCATATGCACAATTTTCTTTTTGGGGTCCCTACAGGTCACATACATAAATCTATGCATACTGGGCATTAAACTGTGCATTAGAAGGAAATATGAAATGGAAATAGCAAAATGTTTTTGCTTTAAAGGGGACCCGTCACCTTCAGTCTGGGAATTCAAAATTATAGCAAGCAGGCAGGAGCCATTTTGTGGACACTGTTATTAAGGCAAGCATTAAATCATCTTAGAATCTTGTTTGTGCTCCAGAATGGGGGACCCAATGTCCATCCCCATGCCTTGGCTACACAATAGAGGTGGGGCAGACAATATTTGATTGAGAGCTGATATTTTTAAATGAGCTTACAACAGTTGTGAATGCTTTAATAAAAAAATAGAAATTGGATTGCATTTTTAATTTGAAAAGGACTTTTATTATACAGATTTTTGCATATGGGTGAAACGGGTCCACTTTAAAGCTGGTGAAACCAGAAAGTATTGGTGTGTGAGGCTGAATATAACAATGGTTGTGGTTTATGGTTGTAGGAGGGGCTTGTTTTAGCACGCTCACCACACAGAGCATTCTTCCAATTTGTTCACTCCAATTCAAGCACTGCTCACAAGACAATATAGCTGAGCATTATTAATAACAAAAACTGTAGTTTTCTGGATTATAAGTCTTTCTGCAATTTAGATCACCATACCTTAAGTGAGATAAAAATATTTTAAGCATTAAATAAATACAGTAAGTTTTTTGCCACCAATATGGATTCATGCAGCTTAGTTACCATCTAATACAAGTTACTGTTTTATTATTACAGTGAAAAAGTAAATCATTTTTAGAAAATTTTAAATTTGCTTAAAATTAACTCTACTGAAGAAATGGTATTTGGGACATTCTTCATTTCTGGATAACAGGTTTCCAGATAAGGTATTCCTGACCTTGTTTTTTGCACACAAGAGACAAATGGTTTGCATTGAGCATACTTTTATTGCAGCCCTTCATACAAATATATAGGTATACCCTCTCTCGTATATGTTATATATAATATATAAACACAATCACTTGTGTGTATATATATAAATATATATATATATATATATAGAGAGAGAGAGAGAGAGAGAGAGAATAAAAATCAGTGAAAAGCAGACCTTGGGGTATACAGAGAGGCAAGTGCATATGTAATGCAAATCTGTGGCCAGTACAAGGATCAACAAATTAAAAATGAAAAAAAAAAAAGAAAGTGGTTTATTCCAATATCATTGTCCAGCAACACAAAACAAGGAAATTTATGAATTAAGTTTTTTATGTAGAGCTACTAGCATACATAGAGTTGTACTGAATCAAAGTGGGAACAGAACATTCTTCTGGAACAGTGTGTAGAATATTGCAGACCTGACTTTTTGCAAAATATATAGTAATATTTATTTATAAAGTAACTGAGGTTACTAAACCATGTTAAATAGATATGACTTGTGAACTGGTCACAGGGCATCATTGTACTATTATACATGATACCCCATCATGTCAAAAAGTATTATCACTGCTCACAAAAAGGACAGCTTTAAAGGGAGTGTAAATAAAAAATGACCACTAAAATATCCAAAACGTGATATAATGTGCAGCTCTCCAGCTTTACTCTGAACAAGCAGCTGAACAGATCCAAACCAATTATGCCTGAATATCATTTAAAACACAGATGTTACAGCAAGGAGCACGGCTGGGAGACTTTTTTCTATAAAAACGTACACACACTACAAAATAGTGGTTCAGAGCTTTGTTCTTCATATTGTACATGTTGCCATTATTTACTTCTATTTAATTCTTTATTATTTACCTGGTTATTACAAACAATGTTCTAATTTAAACGGTGTGGTCATTAAAAAAAAAAAACAAAGCAGCATATACTGGGGGAAATAAGATCATGTAAAACAGCTAATATTTAGTATAGCTGATATTTTTAAAAATAAAAAAGTTGACTTTTTGGCAAATAACAAGTGTGTCACAATACTGCGATATTTTAAGTAACAGATAGAGATGATGGGACCATTGATAATATGGCATATGAATATTTACTAGTAAATAATTATGTGTTAATACATACAATACTCAATATTTTAACAGCAGATACCTTTTAAAATCCATAACCGTTTGAATACTGTATATTCGGGAATGCAGTGCGTCTGCTCCAAGATGTGTAGAACCTCCCTTGTAATTTGTAATGCTTTAGTGCTTTCTTGGTGTTTTTTAGTAGATGTTAGGTAGACTTCTGTCACTGGTGGTTAAATTTTGAGTAAATTGCAATGGAGAATCACTGCATTTTCCCATGGAAGATAATTTTTAACTGATTTAATGTAGACTTTATATTCTATCCAGATACTTATAATGGTTTCATATGTTATAAAGTTTATTTTTTTTGGTTCTTACCTGCAGACGCTTGTGATTAGCACATTCTGTGATGCTGTAAAACCTTATCACATTATTGCAGTTTTTAGAATGAAAATGAAAACCTTTTAAATGATGTTTACATGACATTCTTTCCTTGGGGTGAAATATAAGCATTTTTATATTGCATACATTAATGGAAGTTACATTAACAAAAACATGTTTTAAGGGGTGAATTTATTCAAATTCAGTTTTGCATTTGTCTAGATTCGAGACAAACACTGAGAAAAAAAACCGGGAGGGGAAAAATACATGTGAGTATTTTCTGAAACCACTAATAGTAGAGATTTCTTAATGGAAAACACTGAAAAAAGTTGCCAAAAAAGCTTGCCAAGCAAAAACTGCCGAGGTAAAGAAAATAAAAAAATATTTTGTTATAAGTCAAACTGCTCCTTACAGATTTTGCTAATGGATTGAGAAGCAACACAGCATGGGATATTTTTCAGCCTCATTGAAAAATTATGGAAAAATGTGATCAGCAACAGCTTGCAACTTTGTGCATGACCAGATACACAGTGCGCACACGCGTATGCACATACTTGTACACATGCTCATACTTGCACACTCTCATACTTGCACACATGAGCATACTATTACATGGTCGGCAGCGGGGAACCAGAGGAGGGCCCTGAGGCAGCAGCACTGGTGGGCCCTGGGCCCCCCGGTCTGTCCCTGTGTAGAAGTCAATGGCAGAGGTCCCATGAATCATCTGAAGATATTCACAACCTGCTTGATGTTTGAGTTTTTTTCAGGGGTTTTGCAAAAATCTCAATAACTTTGAGCAATTTGAGTTTTTTCTTAAATAAGATACCAATAGAGGTATCATTCAAGGAATACATTTTTTTATAAATTTGACCTTTGATAAATAACCCCCAGTGAAAAGACCAATGCTGTTAAAAATGGTGCAATGACTTCATCCATGTGTACATGTGTAAACAAGTGTCTGCACAGCAGCATTTATTTGCCTTATAAATCAGTACCTTTACCAAACCTTTATATAAAATAAGTGTTTGTGTACTCATGGTGCATTGTAACTACTACCTGCTGTTATAAGCTGACTATTCATTGGGGTTCCCTGTTTCATTGGTGGGGGTGGATCAAAAATACTTTATACTAATATTTTTTAACTAATATAAAAAGTCAGAATAAAAAAATCCAGCATCTCAGACCTATTGAGGTTGTCTTTTGGAAAATAAGCCTCAAAAAAATCTACCAATTTGGGAAAAAAATCTGAAAAATCTAAATTTAAATTTTTGCTAATTTTTTTTGTCTTTTTCCTCAATCTAATTAAATTGTGATTATTAAATAATTATTAAGGTTCAGTCGTGGATTCTGGTATGGTCAGAAGTTTTTCATTAAAATAATCAGAAAAATAAGGCCCTCAATGTATACTGTTGTGCATGCTAGGACACAGAGTACTGAAGGCAATTCATTAAATATTTATTTAAAAAAATAAAAACATAATAATATGATGAAAACTATTTGTTAGTCCATTGCAACAAACATCATTATTTTCAATGCTTTTGCACAACAAATTTAGCTTTGTGCAAATTTAAAAATACTGGAAACTGTGTAGCGACCTCTTCCAAAAATGTAAGTCTGCAAATTTTATAGTTTATTCTAGTGCACAGTCAATGTAATAAAACTTCTTAATGAAAAAGTTGTTAGCTCCAAAAGATTACAACACCTTCAAGCACTTCTTAAAAGTGTGCAATAAAAATTTGCAATGCAATAACAGCTTACGGAAAAATATTACATTGCAAAATGTAAATTTTTAATATTGTTTTTCTCTTTGCAACTTTGTTTACATTCCCCCAACTGAGTTCTACATGAACTCACCAGCTTTTAGATGCCAAGTTTTTACATTCAAGTATATCTAGTTTAATAACTCTTGAACGCTCAGATTTCAGAAACTCTAACGGGCAAATTTACTATGGGTCCAATTTCAAAGTAAAAAAACTTCGAAATTTGACCATCAAATTTTTTAAATTGTTTTTTCGATCGAAAATTATACTTTTCTGATCGAATAGGTATGTTTTCGTTCAAATAAAAACCGTTCTAATGCATCTTTCGATTCAAACGATTTTGCCCAAAAGAAATTTGATTTTCAAAAATTCGGCCAAATTTAAAATTTTTAAAGAGACAGTACTTCAATTTTCTAATTTTTTCAATTTTAATTTAATTTTGGCCTTTTCATTAATCGAAGTACCCAAAAATTACTTCGAAATTAGAATTTTTTGTGTTCAGATTTTCACTTCGACTTATTCAAGCTTGCAAGTTTCAATTTTTTTCCTTGTTTTTTCTCAAATTTAATTAAACAGCCATCTTAGTATTTGGTAAATGGACTCTGAGGAGGCCAACATAAGAGTTTGAGGAGGGGAAAATGCCAGTGTGACAAAAGGGTTACAAAACATAAGTAATACTATCTTAATTAAGAAAAAAATTGAAACACCATAGTTGAGCACACGCTGGCATATCATTCCATTATTATTATTCAATTAAATATGTTTGTAAACAGGGAAAATAAAGTTGTTAGAAAATATTCCCATTAACTTCCACAATATCCCCAGATTTTGGTTGCTGCTTTTTCTGGCAACTCATTACTTTTTTTTTCTTTGATAAATGTTGACTATTCAAGGTTTTAGAAAATACATTTCTTCACTGCATTTTTCTAGAACTCAGAAAAAAACACCAACTCGATTCTTAATTATTCTTAAGAAGTCTGGTAGAAAATCTCGGTGCTTTTTGTGTCTGACTATATTATAACTGTAGCATGCACATCGGTATAAACAGACTTTAAATACAGAATCCTGTTGATGTTAGTGGATTTGTATTGAATGTCAGTGAGCAAAACTAAGGGCATAGTGGCAGGGCCATAATTTATTTGCAAAAATCAGTGCAATGTGCTCTGAGTGACTATACCAGACTTATAATTCCCTTGCACTTCCTGAAAAACACAGATTTGTTTTTTTAGACTAAGACATGATTTTGATGTTTTCAGCTCATGTCAGATTAGCATTATACAGACACAAGGTAAAATCATATCTACTGCCTCATTTCTTTTTAATAAAAATCCTCCTATTCTGTTCAAGCTATTTTATCTGACAAATAAAATAATTGAAATTTAAAAAAACTGTTGTTTAATAAAGTGTTTGTTTCCCACCACGGTAAAAAAAAAAAAGTCTGCAAGTGAATTGCTTAACTCCTCAGCACCTAGTAAGATTTTTAAAACATATTTTAAATAAATCCATTAAGTGTAATGGGAAGGGTGGATGTTCCTGTGCTTGAGTGTCCCCATATGTGGTTAACAACAAAGCTGCCAGTATATGTAGCCAGTGCCTTCATGCTACTGTTTGTCCTTTTTGAAATGAAGGGGTTAAAGAGGGAAAGACAACATACTTTACAAGAGTAAATGTTTGGCCACAACAGGAGAGCTTTGCAAAAGCTTCTGCATCAAATGCTCTGGTGGTGGTTATTGCCCTAGAGCTTTTTTCTATTTGATGCACCCAAGTAATTATGCAACCTCTTGTGACCCTTTCTTTATGTCTCTTTTATCATGGGCTCTGCATCTATTCCCATTCACTGAGAAGGCTGAGTCTGTAGAAGGTGCATAGGGTCCCTCCATCTGCCACTTTCTCTGTGCTCCCACTCAATAAATAAAATAAGGGTCACCTTGTTGGATCACACACCACGGCCCAGTACAAATGAGACCCAGAGGCTTTGATGCCTGTGTTTGGACACAAGCAATTATCTCTAATTATTGTTTTTCTTTTCAGTTTGCCCAACTTAGAGGATCTTAAAAGAAGAGTAAAGAGGGCTCAGTGGAGTGAATAACACTCTTCTGGAAGGGCCCTTCCTACAATCAGTTTTTTTTCTCCTCTCTCCCATATTCAGGGGAAAATCTTAACAAATGTGTACTGCACAATATGGGTTTTGGAGTTTTGAAGACGATTTCTATAGACAGAAGAACATTTGTACAAATAAGGCGCAGATGGGATACAATGAGAGAAAAACACTGGAGTTTAGTGTTTAATAGGAAGGTAAAATGATTTTCATCTGGAAAGGAAATTGGAAGCAGTCAGTAGCCCTCTCCCAAGATCTGGACAGTGCTTATAAATAAATCATTATAAAACCTGTAGCTGGTCAAATGTAAGTGTATAACTAAATGAAAATGAAAGCTTTTTCATAATCATGTTATGTAATGACTATCTGCTAACAACTTTTCTGAAATGTTAGCAGTATTTTTTAATCTTGTTAACTACTGTCTGTTTGTCTGTCTGTAGTAATTTATCAATAAGCAAATCATTTTAGTAAACTATGTTTTCTATGTGGTTCACATGGAAGTCACAGAGCAAATTATCCCAATTTATTTCATGAGTTAATTTAAATTCTGCAACATTCAAAGAAGTGTATGTGATTTCAGCTTTTCAGAACAGCTCGACTGCTAGCTAGGATCTGTCTGTAAATCAAATATACATGCATGCTTCAGATTTTTGCCTTTGCGTCTGTATGCAAACAGAAAAGACAGGTATAGGATATATTACCTGGAATGTTTGGGACCTGGGATCTTTTGGATATGGGATCTTACTTTAATTTGGGTCAACAAACCTTAAGGGGCATATTGATTAAACTCTTTATTTTTTTTTCTGGTCAAGTTTTTAAAGGGGAAAAAAACCCTCACATTTTTAGAGATTTATTATATCTCAAAGCTGCTAAATATCCAAATCTGAAAATACTCCAGCTTAAACCTGTTGAGGTCATGTAGTCATTGGGTCAAGTCATTGATAAAAAAAATTAGTACATTTTTGAGTGGGAGTTTAATTTAAAAAAATAGATAAATTTGAGTTTTAGTAAATACCCCCCTTCAACACCAAAAAGTTTTGCTTAGCGACCAATGTGAAAGATAATTTCCGGAATTAGATGTGCAAGGGATGTACTGTATACTCCCTATTCTTTTGGTGGAACTCAACTGTTTTGATTAATGCATGGTACCCAGGAGTTACCATCTAGTCTGGAGGTGGCAATAGCTTCAGGTTTCACTTCTGTCAAAAGCAACAGCAGCGCTGGAAGGTTGGAAGGACAAAGCAGTGCAGAGCACAACTATACAGAATGTGGGGAAACATAACAAGCTGTGAGTAGTGCTTGTGAATGTAAATGAGCCTTACTTTTTGTTATTATTATACATTTTTTACTTATTATATATTTTTTAGGACTCTGTAGGAGCTGGAAGTCTAGATTTTAATGAGCTTGTTGGACAATGGGTTTAAAGAAAACAGATAATTATGTCTGTACTTTTCATTATCCAGCTTATGAAAATTTATTTGTGTATATAGTAGCGGGTCGGGCAAGTTTGGGCCAACCTCGCACCTCATCTTCTGGGCCGTGACCTTACAAATGCCGGCTTCCAACTTCCGGGTTCACTTTTTACAGATGCGTGCCAGCTCAACCCCAGGCCCGGATTTGTGGTGAGGCCACCTTGGCCTGGGCTGAGGGTGGCAAATATTTAGGGGCGGCATGCCGGCCAGCTGTTCTATGGGGAGCAATGGGGACACGCTGCTACCCGGTGCTCTGGCACTTCTGCAAATGCGCTATTGTGCCTGCCTGCAGTAGTGCGGACAGGCACATGAACGGATCCCGGCCCCGTGGCCTAGGGACGCACACCCAGCAAATCCACCACTGCTCAACCTGCCCCTTTTGTGACATCATTGGCAGGGCGGGTTGGCTTGGGTCTATAAAAGGAATTTGGAAGTTGAGCTTGGGCGGTGGGAGGTCGGGTGATGTGTGGGTCACCAGACCCACACATCACTAGTATATACTGTATGCTTATAGTAAAGTTGTACTTTATTTATTTAGAAAGTGATATTTTTGTATGTGTGTATACAAACACGCCCTACCTAGATTACGAGCAATGATATATATTTATATATATATGGGATCCATTATCCGGACACCCATTATCTAGAAAGTTCCATCTTATGGAAAGGCCAACTCCCATAGACTCCATTATAATCAAATAATCCAAAATTTTAAAAATAATTTCCTTTTTCTCTGTGATAATAAAACAGTACCTTGTACTTGATCCAAACTAAGATATAATTAATCCTTATTGGAAACAGAACCTGTCTATTATGTTTTTATGTTTATTTAACGTTTACACGATTTCTAGTAAACTTAAGGCATGAAGATCCAAATTACAGAAAGATCTGTTATCCGGAATACCCCATGTCCCAATCATTCTTTTATATTTTTATATATATATATATATATATAGTATATATAATCGTGTGGAAAAAATAAAAATCTAGTTTGTTTGCCTGCAATAAAAGTTTTTTATTTTTTCTATAAGACCTGTGAGTGCGACCT
>CM044437.1:86909823-87083864 GCA_024363595.1 Xenopus borealis
TCTACCTATGCTAGTTGGTTTGGTTAATTATAGCCAAGAAAGGGTTACATATATATATTTATATTTATATATATATACCTAGGTTGGGAGGATTTGTATTAAAGCAAGCAGTAAACTACTTAAGGCAACTTAAGTGTACATGTAAGAGCAAAACCTATGGTGAGCCCATGTGCATTCAAATGGGTACCAATGATCATTTAAAGAAAAACTATACCCCTCAAAAAATGTAGGTCTTTATAAAAAGATATTGCATAAAACAACTCATATGTTAAACCCTGCTTCATGTAAATAAACCATTTTCATAATAATATAAATTTTTTGTAGTATGTGCCATTGGGTAGTCATAAATAGAAAATAACCATTTAAAAAAATAAGGACAGCCTCCTGGGATCGTATGATTCAATGGTGCACACAAATATACCAAACAAACTGTACTTGTTCGGTCACCAATTAACAGGGAGAGGTCTTTTGCTTCCACACTTCTTCCTGCTACAGTTAGAGCTGTGGTATTTCTGGTCAGGTGATCTCTGAGGCAGCACACAGACCATCATGAAATGGTGGTTCAAGGCAAGAGATGTAAAAGGGCAATATTTACTGAAATAGCTATACCAGTTTGGTAAGATTCTTTAATATGTTACTTCATTTGATATACACTATCTGTTACTGAAGAATTTATTTTGGGGGTATAGTTTTCCTTTAAACTATTATATTAGCAGCATATGTTCTTGAGCAAAACAGGAGAGGCAGACCAGATCGTCAGAGGCAAGATTCTGCTGTAGATTTTCCTGGATCCATTGGAGTACAGTGTGGGGTGGCCTACTGGCCAGGGTTGAAGTACTCACCATAGTGTGGAGGGCTAGTAGAACTTTGTAATAATGACTATCTTTACACAAATGTGTGGGGTCCTGAAACATAACTACTAATTGAACTCCTTCACAGTCACTGGATTAATGCAGATAGCTAAAAATCAACTGTTCCTTTAGAAAACCCCACTTCTCATGCACCCCTTGAGACCACACAGAAACAGTGCAGTAGAAAAGGCTTTTGTCTGCTGAACAGAGGAAGCACAAAGCAAGGGGTGAGAATAAAAATCTTTGGTAAACAGACAGACACACTACTTCTAGAAACAGCGACTCAAACAGTTGTCAAGCAGAGATCAAAAGTTGTGCTCATTGGAAACAATTAAGGCTTGGATGTGTTGTCTTTAAATGGTTACTTACTTTAATTTAATGGAGATACAAAAAAAATATAACTATCCATCTCAATGGGACTGGAGGATCAGGTCCTACATGTTGGAAATGAGGGTTGGAATTTTCCTCACTTCTATCTCTTTTAGATTTTTTTTAATAAATGGATAATATACATGAGTATGTATATATATTTATATTTATATATATAATATATATATATATAACTTCATGTGGGCAGCACTCCGCCTTCAGAGCACGGTAAAGTGTTTTAAGATAACAAATAAATGACCAGCAACTCTGACATATCTTGTGAAGATTCAATTATGTATTACATGTATTTTCACAATATAATTTGAATCTTCACAAGATATATCAGAGTTGCTGGTCATTTATTTGTTATATATACAGTATATATATATATATATATATATATATATATATATATATATACATAGGGGCAGATTTACTAAGGGTCGAATTTCTAATTGAAAATGGACCTTTTTCAATCAAATAAGTCCATTTTCGATCGAATGACAATTGTTTGAATCGTTTGATGCATTGTTCAATTTGAACTATTTTAACAATTTTGCAAAAGAAAATTTGATTTTCAAAAAAAAATAAAAAAACACACCTTAAAGGTTGCAGGAGGTCCCCCATAGGCTAAAATAGCAAGTGGGTGGGTTTTTAGAGTGAACGAATTTTAAAATTTGATTCAGTTTTTTTTCAATGCAAATTTAATTTTGGCCTATTCAATAGTCGAAGTAGCCAAAAGTTACTTTGAATTTTTAGTGGAAATTTTCCATTTACTAATGGTCGAAGTGAATATTCGAATAAAATTCAAATTAAAAAAATTTGAATTTCAAAGTAATTTTGGACTTCTTGGAATAGCCCAAAATTCGATTCAAATAGAAAAATTTTGAATTTCAAAGTACTGCCCCTTTTAAATCCTTTAACTTTGACTATTCACTACCTTAAAGCTGCCAAATTGCCATTTTGGCCTATGGGGGACATCATAGAACCTGTCCTGAAAAATTTTCTAAGTTCCAAGAATTTGAAGGAATTTGCGCAAAATCCTTGGAATCGTTCGATTCGAACAATGTAATCGAACAATATTTGATCAAAATAGGTCCATTTTTGATTGAAAAAATCCCTTTTAAAAAAACTTTGAGGGTTAAAGTTTTTATTACTTCAAAAAATCTGCCCCTTACTGTCGAATTTTCACCAGCAAAGGCTCCACCATATTTTGTGCCACTTCACCTTGTGTAAATTCATTACGACTACACTAATTCACTAAAATGCTAAGTTTCGTTAGCATTAGTTAGTGCGAGCAATTCATAGCAAACCTTTGCTAGCGTTAATTTCTGCCTAGCGAAACTTCATTAGTAGTAATTATATGTCTTTATTGGAGATGTTGGTGCAAATGCTTGAAGTGGCCACTTATTATTACAAATTTCAAAGAAGCATAATAAAGACAAAATAAATCCTCTAATGCCCTAGTCATAAACCCACCCTAAAACAAATGCGGCGTGCCCCTTAAATTGGTTAAAAAAATTGTTAACACAGAAATCTTTAATAGCTGGAACTTACACATGGATACTTTTGCCCTTTAGTAAATCTGTCCCAATACACTGCACTCATTTTTTTCGAAGTAGTGTTTTCAGTACACAGGGCTTTTCTTTATATTTAAAGCATTATTATATTATGATGTCATACATTGTCCTTTCCTATGGTGTAAGGTATACAGAATTTACCTATACCTGCTATACACATTATAAACTTGTGTTAACTTGTCCACTTGACATACTCATGCACAAAGGTAAACTAGATTACGTTAGTCAGGTGCAGAAATGCAATCTCTGTGCTCAGCCAATCCTTCATTCTTCCCAGATTCACAATTGCCATAAGCTTCAAATTATTATATTCCACTCTATCTATGCAGCTGTTGCTCATGACTTCACTGATTTTGTGAAGGAAATTAATCTATCTACTCATAAAATTGAGCTGAGTGTGACCTTGAGCTGAGTGTGAATACTGTGACCATGACAGTTTTCTTTGCTTCCTACAATATTATTGGCAGTGAGGTCTATTTCATGGCAAAAAAAACTGCAGACAACAGATGTGAAGATGACCTCTGCCACATTGTAATAGAAAGTCATAAGCCTCCCTTTAGTTGACTGTGTTACAAGGATCTTAGATGCAGACTTCATATGTAGTGATGGGCGAATCTGTGGTGTTTAGCTTTGCTGGAAAATTTGCGAATTTTCAGCGAAATTTGCGAAATGGCGAAAAAATTCGTTTTGACGCACAGTTCAATGTAATAAAACTGCCAGGTGAAATGCACACCCCCAATGGTCCCTTTTTTTGGAGGGACATTCCCTCTTTTGACAGCGCAACCTGCAGTCCCTCATTTCATTTGTATTTTCTCTGCACAGAATAGCCAGAAAAAGAAAGAAGTTTCTAACTTAATTGGCTTTTGGCAGAGAGCCTAGAAGAACAGCTAACAAGTGCAAAAAATATGCTTTTTAACAATTTTGATATAATAAAATAAGTAATTGATTGTATTTGTAACAGTTTAGATAAGGAGAAATATTTTCAAACCTTCATAACCTGCCAAATTTGGTAAAACGAATATGTTAATTAGTGGGTATGGCCACAAAAATGGGTGTGGTCAAAATGTTGCAGCGCTACGCATGGAAAAAAAAAATTCTGTCCCTCTTTTTACTTCCAAGATGTTGGGAGGTATGGAAATGTGAAAAACAAAATTGTAAAAAATGGCATCTTTTGCTTTGTGTGTGAATGTGCTGAATAGCATTGGAGTCAATGAGAAGAGCAATTTACATGCATGTTCATTAGTATACACACATGCCCTGCATTGTTAGTGGACTCTTATCTTTTCAAAAGAAAAAAAGGCCTCCCATTTTGCCAGCTTCTTAAAAACATCTGTGATTATTATTTAAAATAGTGAAACATTAAAAAGGCATATTTTAATATATATTCATTTATTTTTAAAAATATTTTTCACTGCACAGATTGTGCTGTTTTGAAGTGAAGCGAAGAACTCGACGCGAGATGAACTTGGCGCGCGACGAAACGAGACGCGTGGCGAAACAAAACACGCAGCAAATTTTCGTGAGTGCTTCGCCGAAACTTTTGCCATCGGCGAATGTCGGAAATTCGCCGCGAATTTGCCAAGGGCGAATTTATTCTCCCATCACTATTCATATGAATATTAGTATGGTGAGGGACCTTTACCTTATTACACATGTAGTTAGAGTACAACATTTTGTGCTCACCCTACTGCAGTGGTGTCTTAGCTTGGCAGTATTCAATTATGCCTAACAGATGTCATTGTGTATTAATTGCATAGTATAATAGGGAAATGTATTAAATAATGTTAATGGAAAAATAAATGCAATTCAAGCAAATTATCTTTTGCTCAAACAATTTTTCGTTTGCCCTCAAAAAGTAAGTTGCATATTTTATTATATGCACCAGTCAATCAGTGTGATAAAACATCAAATTTGTAGAGCCCAGGCACAAGTGCTAGAGCAAGAAATGGGTGAAAAAGCACTTGCATATAGTCTGGCTTCACTCTGCACTTAGCTAATGATAATTAATTATATTTTCATGAAAAACCTACAAATTGTATATTTTATTTAGAAAACCTGGAAGTGTTTTATTGTGTTTGATACTGATTTTCATAAAAAGCAGGGTTGTGGGAGCATGCCAAGTGCACAATTGCCCAATGGAAGTGCAAGTGATCTGGCCAACTTAGCTACAAACTAAAAAAAAGAGGGGTTTGATGCACATCCCCTGGTCCCCTATTTTACTAGTAATTTAGTAAATTGGCAAGCCACCAATTGGTGGAGGTCTGTGCAATCTTTCTCTCTTAAGCTGGCCATAGATGTTCAGATTTGATCGTACAAATCTTTGTTTCGTACAATTTTCGGACCGTGTGTGGAGTGTCTTAACATAAAGTCTGTAAGCGGAGGAGGTCTAAGCCTGTGCAACCCGTGTTGTGGTCTTGGCAATCTCTCTCCTTTAAAAGCTAATGGCGGGGGAGGAGTATGCCCTTGAGGCCAATTCCTTTATGATCAGAACCCTTGTTTTTGAAAGTATAAGCACTTGCATTGATACTAATTCACTAGTGAAACAGGGGACCATGGAATGTGCATTGATCAATCCCCTCTCTTTTGTAATTGAATCGATTTCAGTTCTATAGTATAACAGAATGTACACTAGAATTATACCACCAATTTTGTGATTATTATTACCCATGCCTCTGTTCAGGGATAGGGACCCCTTTGTGAGTTAATCATATCTAGAGTGGGATGCCTGCCACCCTTTTGATAACATATACTACACCTTTTGCTGGTGATTTAGCAAAAATACATTTGTTATAGGATTTGCTATATAGTTGTATTATAAACCTGTCTCTGGATAGACAGCAATAAGCATGTAAAAAAGACAAAAAAAGATGTACAACACAGTATTTTCCTAGTGCTGAAATTGATCTTTATTCCACTGTATTTGGCCTTCATTTCTTCAGTTCTTCCAGATAATGCATTTGAACCTGGTTTTTAATTTATTGCATTAACTATATTTTGCCATCTTAAAGGGATACTGTCATGGGAAAACATGTTTTAAAAAAAAAAAAAATGCATCAGTTAATAGTGCTACTCCAGTAGACTTCTGCACTGAAATCCATTTCTCAAAAGAGCAAACAGATTTTTTTATATTCAGTTTTGAAATCTTTCATGGGGCTAGCCATTTTGTCAATTTCCCAGCTGCCCCTGGTCATGTAACTTGTGCCAGCACTTTAGGAGGGAACTGCTTTCTGGCAGGCTGTTGTTTTTCCTTCTCAATGTAACTGAATAGTACGCAGTGAGACATGGGTTTTACTATTGAGTGCTGTTCTTAGATCTACAAGGCAGCTGTTATCTTGTGTTAGGGAGCTGTTATTTGGTTACCTTCCCATTGTTCTGTTGTTAGGCTGCTGGCTGGGGGAAAGGGATGGGTGATATCACTCCAACTTGCAGTACAGCAGTAAAGAGCAATTGAAGTTTATCAGAGCACAAGTCACATGACCAGGGGCAGCTGGGAAATTGACAATATGTCTAGCCCCATGTCAGATTTCAAAATGAAATATAAAAAAAAACTGTTTGCTCTTTTGAGAAATGGATTGCAATGCAAAATTCTTCTGGAACAGCACAATTAACTGATGCATTTTGAAAAAAATGTTTTTTCCCATGACAGGATCCCTTTAACATAAATGAGAAGCAAAGTTGCCATATGAAAATAACCCATTAACTTTAATACATTTGAACAAAAATGTGTCATATGTAGATACAAAAAAAGTTGACAAGAAAAACTGCAATTCGCCATTACTCCAAAATTGGGGCAGATTCCCTAACTGGTGAATTTTTGCCAGTGACCGCTTCGCACACCTCGCATCAATTCGCCAGGCATAAATTCTCTACCACTACACTAATTCACTAATATGTGAAGTTGTGTCCTGGTTGCCGAACACTGAAACATTCTGCTATAGTTACTTCTGCAGTGCGACGATTTCAAAGCGAAGATGCACTACCGTTCGTTTGTGCCTAGCAAAAATTTGCTAGTGATCTTTGTGGTAAGGTCAATTTAATTAGGGTGGGTACATTAAACTTGTATGGACATCTTTATTAGAGATGTTGGTGCAAATGCTTGAAGTTACCACTTTATACTACAAACGTCCAAGGAACCTGAATAAAGAAAAAGTTAATATTATGCCCTACACATGAGCCCACTGTAAAAAGAATGCTCCACATGTTCCATATGTTCTCAGATGTCTGGGGAAAATTGTTAAGCCAAAAAAAATTAAGTTAGGACTTTTGCAAGCAAAAAAGGAAAAGTCAACAGCATTTTTTAAACTTTAATGCATTTTTCGGCAGACAGGATATGATGTAACATCAGATTGAGGAAGATCTAGCTTCATTTTGAAGTTTGCCTGGTCTGGGGTGGCGAAGTCAACTCTAGCGAAAGAGGTAACGTTCAGTAAAATCCCCACTTTAGTGAAATTGCGGAGTAACAACCATTCACCTGTGCATAAAATTGCCTGGCGATAGGGTGCGAATAAACGCTAGCAGCGGTCCCATTCATTAGCGAATTATTGTCTGCACCTGTTGAATTTGCAGAATATGTCCCTGCGGATTGGATTTCTGGTGAAAAGTCACTAGTGTTAGCCACTTCGCCCTTTAGTGAATCTGTCCCTATTTGATTAATCTTTCTAACTCATTGCTTGCTCGTTTGAAAGGAATTGTTCAGTATAAAAATAAAAACCGGGTAAATAGATAGGCAGTGCAAAATCAAAAATGTAATGTATAAAGGTTGGATGTCATGACAGAACAAAACATTACTCTTGTTTTTCACTGACTGGTTACCCTGGTGACCAGGTAGTGACCAATCAGTGACTTGAGGGGGGCCCACATGGGACATAACTGTTGCTTTTGCAACTGAGCTGAATGCTGAGGATCATTTGCAAACTCACTGAACAGTTATGTCACATGTGGCCCCCCTTCAAGTCGCTGACTAACTCAAAGTCAAAGAGCTGAAAAGCAGGAAGTTGGATTCTGGCTATTATATTAGGTATCCAGTCACTCATAGCATATACATTACATTTTTGGCTAACTATATTAGAAACATTTTTTATTTTGCACAGCCTATCTATTTATCCAGTTTTTATTTTTACCCTGAACTGTTCCTTTAAGATGGTCATCCATGGGAAACCAGCAGACTGTTCATCACAGGAATGGGCTATTGAACGATTTTTTAAACTTTAATGCATTTTCAGCAGACAGGATATGATGTTACATCAGATTGAGGAAGATCTACCTTCATTTTAGCAGTTTGCCTGGTCTGGGGTGGCGAAGTCAACTCTAGCAAAAGAGGTAACGTTCAGTAAAATCAACTGGCAAAAAGTCATCTAGTCTTGTAACTTTTTAGAGAATGCATATCCTAATGAAGATATTCCATGTAGCTCACTGGTTACACACATGTGATATCCCTCCAATCTCTGTACCCATTATTTTAATATTACAGATAGCGTAGAGAAAGTGTGAATATATTCTGAGATGGCGGTACAATATTCTTCTGTTGTCGTACATTAATATATTGAGTATGCCTTGGGGGGGGGGAAATACGTACATAGCCGCAATCAGGTGAACCACTTTTAATTCGCAATTTCTATAGAGCTACAGTTTATTTAATGCATACATTATGCAGATTGGATTGATTTTTTTTAATGGCAAATAATTGGGATTTTAATGAACTGAGTTATTTTATATGCCTATATATTAATAGATTGACAATGTTATACAGTTTACCTTAATCACATTTATGTAATGTTCCTCAGCCCAGGCATATGTTTGGTAGTTCTTGTATCACACCATGACCATGCAGGGCAACTGAGTTACCTAACCTACGAGCCCCTGACCCAAATTAAATAAAGACACATACTGCTGCTTGAACATGGCTCACCTAAATAACAGTTCAGCTATAGGTTAGAATGTCAGTGTAATGAATTTGTAACAATACAAATGAGATAATGATTAGCACAATAGATCAATGTATTCATGGATGTAGGGATTATTTGGAAGCAATTCTTTTCTGTCCTTATTAATTAACATTACAATCCAGGGAGGATTAAAAGAGGCAATGCCAGCAGGGGAATCCATACAAAAACAAACATGTTCAAAAATCTTAAGAGGTACTGAAAAATGTTGTTTCCTAATGAAAAAAATGAATTGTATGATATACATTAAAACTGGATAATTTCTGAGCATTAGATTCTATAAACCAATTGAAAGGGATCCAAAAATACCAAACAGCTGTATTATTTTTACAGTAAGGTGATAGATCTTACTGCTCATCTGCTAAGTTGATTGACATCCATGTTTTATATGCAGGGATATTTCTTCAATGAGGAGACATGAGTGGTGCGTGTGCAGAAGTGTTAAATTGTTGCCCACAGGAAATATTACCTAGGTTCTTACTGAGTCCACGTACCTTTATAAATAAACTTGTGTTTTTACAGAAGGTTGGTTTGCAGAATGTTGGTTGGGGATGGGAATCCTGTAGAAGAGCCAGTCAGATTGATAAATGGTCTAGTTCTGCAACAAATTAGCAAATAAAAATTTGCATGTCGCAATGTAATATTCTTCATTAGGCTTTTATTGCATTGTGAATCTTAATTGCACATTGCAAAAACACCTGCTTGAAGGTGGCATAAACTTTTGGAACAAACTTTTTCATTTGGAAGTTTTATTACATACACTGCACGGTACTACAAAATATAAAAATTTGCAATCGCTATCCTACTGTCGAATGAGGGGCAAGGTGTTCTCAAAGCAAAATTTTTCACTTTGCGAACATTTATTCGCATTGCAAATGAATTGTGAACAATATTTGCATTAGAAACCAATATTGCATTCCCCCATTTGTGCCTTGCTATTCTGTATTTAAAGGGATACAGTCATGGGAAAAATGTTTTTTTTTTTTTTAAAAATGCACCCGTTAATAGTGCTGCTCCAGCAGAATTCTGCATTGAAATCCATTTCTCAAGAGACATGGGGGCAAATTAACTAAAGCGTGAAGCGTCTAACGCTAGTGATAATTTGCCAGCGTGACGTCAAATCGTAACTTCGCAAATTCACTAACACCGGCCCTGGCGAATTTTCGCTGGGGAAGTAGATAGACTTGCGCTACTTCGCACCCTTACGCCAGGCGAATATGCGCACTGACGAAGGATCGTAATTACGCAAATTTACTAAGATGAACATTTTCCTGAACGTTAGCACTTACACTAGACGTCACTTCGCCTGGTCAGACCAATACAATAGATACGAGGTTGGAAAAAAAATTAAAACATTTTTTCTAAGTCCCAAAAAATATTTTAGCATAGGAGGGTGATAGTCTAAAAAAGATCGATATTTTTTTCCCCCCTACATTTCCTAACATATGGCAACACAACTATACAGGGGGCATATGTAGGGCAATAGGACAACTTTATTTTATTTATTAAAGGTTTCCTGGGCTTGTGTAGTGGAATGTAGTGGCTGTAACATATACTTCTATTATAACTTAAAGTTCCCACCATATGCAAATTAGGCTTCGCTAGTGTAACTGCGCTACACTTAAGTGAATTTGCTTAGCACTGGCGAAAATTCGCCTGGCGAAGTGCGGCGAACGCTAGCGAGTCCAACGCTAGCGAATTTGCGCATCTTAGTGAATTTGTCCAATGGAGCTAGACATATTGACATATTCCCAGCTGCCCCCAGTCATGTGACATGTGCTCTGATAAACTTCAATTACGCTTTACTGCTGTACTGCAAGTTGGAGTGATATTACCCCCTCCCCCCCCCCAGCAGTTTAACAACAGAACAATGGGAAGGTAGCCAGATAACAGCTCCCTAACACAAGATAACAGCTGCCTTGTATATCTAAGAACAGCACTCAGTAGTAAAACTCATGTCCCACTGCGTTCTATTCAGTTACATTGAGAAGGAAAAACAACATCCTGCCAGAAAGCAGTTCCCTCCTAATGTGCTGCTACAAGTCACATAACCAGGGGCAGCTGGGAAATTGACAAAATGTCCATATTTCAAAACTGAATATAAAAAAAATCTGTTTTCTCTTTTGAGAAATGGATTTCAGCGCAGAAGTCTACTGGAGTAGCACTATTAAAGGATGTGTTTCCCATGACAGTATCCCTTTAAATTCCGATATAATGCAACAAGAGACTACAGGTAGCTGAGCTCTAACTTGGGACAGAAACAAAATGGAGAATAGCTGAGCACTACAGCTTTTGTAACCATGGGTTCCCAGATGTTAGTACACTACAACATCCAGCATAGGCCTCAAGGTTTAGAAACTAATTCAGCCTTTAAAGTTAGATAGATATATGCAGTTCTTCCTACTCATCTACATTCTTTGGTATCCAAAATGACACCCTTATTGAAATAATCAGGCAGGTAATGCATTATCTATCTAGCCAATTATCCTATATAATGGAATGGCAATTGTCATCTGCCAAATGGATTTACCAACATGCATAATTATGTACTCAAATCAAAATATGGGTTATTTAATGCACCCTGGACACTTTCAGCCCTCTTGTGCACTAAGAAGTAAGTGAGTAGTTAGGCCTACTATGCAACCTTCTATTCTACTTATTAATCAGTATCGTTTTCATTTTGAGCTTGCTTAGCATAGGCAGGAGTCTTCTGCTGCTGGACTTGAGACAGAAGCCAGTCAGCCTGCAAGCCATTTACTTTACCTGTTAAGGTAGCAGGGAGTAGCTTTGCAGTTTTTGCAGGTTAATTG
The DNA here is from genome assembly GCA_024363595.1 of Xenopus borealis. Lineage (NCBI taxonomy): Eukaryota > Metazoa > Chordata > Amphibia > Anura > Pipidae > Xenopus > Xenopus borealis. Next base: position 86,921,376 of record CM044437.1, read on the forward strand.
TCTTATGAGTGGGGCCCAATATAAATGCCAACTCATTGAAATCTGTGTAATATGAAACACAATATAGTCCATTGTTGTAATATATCAATATATTGACAACACCTTTGAGTTCCATGAAATGTATACAATCAATTGTCCTGCAAGTGACCCTCTGTTTGGTCATGTAACTCCTTAGTGACTCCTAAATATACACTTTTTTTAGAATAGGTGTGCATTATTTCCATGTATTCCATGGTAAAAAAAAAAATCAAAGCTAAGGGATATTAAAAATACGGCATATGTCTCTTATTACTGTTGAGTGCTCACATTCACTTTTTTGAGATAAGGGTCACATTATCTTTACCCCCTTTACCATTTTTACTGAAACGTCTCATAACAGTGGTTTTACTGTTGTTTTGCTGTAAAACATTCATAATAAGTTTATTGCAGGAACGAGGGAGCTCTATAATTCTTGCTAGACTCATTAAAAATTGGAATACAATTGTATGGGTTTTTTAGAATACTAGTTGTAGAACCTAGTTTTTTAGTTTTGGATTACTCTGCAGAGCATACAGAACCTCTCTGTCCCGTAACCCCACTGTTTTATTTTCATTTTTCACTTTCCCCTGCCATTCAATTATATATAATGGTGAACTGGGGGTCATAATTACTGAAATTACAACTATGTGAGAAATCCACACAATCCAAGTGAGACTTTTAACAATTTTCCAAATGTTGTACAAAATATTTCTGAAACACCTGATGTGTTTCTTTACATCATGTAAGGGATATCTTTTGTATACATATATTTATCCTGTGCCCTTCATTTGTCTCTTTCTTTCTTACTAGTTCTATATATTGCATTATTTTTAGTCTCCCTATTTAGGGGTTATTAACCAACACCCAAATTTATTTATATTTATTTATATTATTTAAAAAAAGATGAACAAATTCCCATCCTGATTTTAGTGTATTTATTGATAAAAAAAATTATATAAAATCTAGTGAAAAAAACTGAGTTTTTCTCAGTTTTTTCCCGCATCCCCCAGATTCTTGGGCTAAAGCCAACACAGACCACAAAAACTTGAGATACCGTAGGTGCCTCTCCCATTGACTTGTACACAACCTCAAAGATCTGAGATGGCGTATTTTCAGATTCTGCCTTTTTGCAGCATATGGGTTTAATAAATCTTGAAAAATTTTAGTTTTTTTCCACAAATCAAGTTTCTGCCCCCAAAAAGCCCAACCATAAAAATTTGAGGTTTAGTAAATGGCTCACTTTATGTTTTAAAACTTTTTTGGGTGTATTTTTTTTAATCTCCTTTCACCCATAGCTTTCACTCCTTTCCACCCATTGCACCTAAGACGGCTGTGTGAGAAATGCGGTACCTCCTAGAAAACTGAAACTCATCTATATGTCCTTCGAGCTATCAGTTCAAGATAATTTAAACAATTAGCTGATAAAACTATGCTAACTCAAATGGAAAGTAAAACATGCAATTTGTGAAAAGCCCATTGCACATGAAACCATATACCAATAAGTATTTATTTTCTTGTTTCTAATGTGAACACATCTTATGATATCTGAATCTATTATACACAATTTAAATAAAATGAAACTTGCAAAAATGCATATAATCGTGACAAGGGGACTCCTCAATTGACCCTTCGCCTTCAGCTATCCAATTGAACCCCATTGTTACATACCGTAATGAAACACCAGGAGCCAGAAAATGGTGAAAATGGCCACAGCATTTATTCACATTTTATCAAATAAATAGGACCTCGCCAGCCTCAGCCCAAGGTAACATTCAAAGCCAGAATTCCATATTGCTACTATGCTCTGCCGCTCCTCACTTGAGATCAGCACTGCACTATGTCATTATATCCACCACTGAGTATTAGGCTGTCTCTACCTACAGAGAAGATGGTCCCAACTCTGCTACCAGCAGGAACTGTATCTCGGAAGTTCATCAGCCCTGCTGTCGGTCCGGAATTTGCATTGTGTCGATGACAGGAAATCCAAGCAGGCTGTCACCTAGCATAAGCAGTAGTAGTGTCAGTATCAATCAACCCACTGTGCAGTCACAGGAGAGAACCTCCTTTCTCCCTCTTCTAAATTTACCTGTGCAGTACTCTGGCAAGGTCCTATCGCTGCTGTGAATAATACAATTTAAAATACATTATCATATATCCACTGTTTTGATCCAGGAAGGCAAAAAACCCAGCCTGAAGCCATTGGCAATTATGCCTCAAGAGGGAAAAAATTCCTTCCAGACCCCAATGGTGATCAGAAACATTCCCTGGATCAAGCATTTGTTTCTACCTGCTCAGAAGATAAGGAAGTGAATTGCTTCTTCCCCTGACATCACATCCCTGTCTTTCTCCGCCCCCAGCTTGGCTTTTCCCTGCCATAACTCATTCCTACTAACAGCTACATCTGATTCTGCCAATCTTTACATATAAACCAGTGTAATCTGACTGCTGTACATTTGGATCCCTTGTCATGCAGCCCCTGCATTTATAGCTCCAGGGCTTTCCTTACCTGGAAAACAGCAGGGAAACACACTCCAAGGCCACCAGCCAACCTACATTATAAAAGGCAGTTGTTACTATATATATATCCCCCAGAACCATATTATAGCCTAGATGCACACCTTATTAGGGAAAATACTGTACATTAGATATCAGTAAATAATCTCCCTGTATTTTCCACGCCCAGTAGCCCAAACCCCACATTGGAATGACCAGAAGAGCCACTGGATTAATATTTAAAGTATAAACTAGGAGGAGACTGGCAAGGAGACTAGAAGGATGCTTGCAGTAAGACAGTAAGTTTATTTAGCCAACGTAGTAAATTAGTTCCATAGTACCAAAATAGGCCAGATAAAATGAACAACTTACTGGCTCAGGAGTTCAAAGTCAACAAAAGTCTAGGGACAGGCATACCCTAGCCAGTAAGGGAAACAAGAACTGTGTAATACCAACTTGGAAGAGAATCCAGAAACATGATCCGACTGGAACTTGGAAATCAGGAATGTAGACCAGCAGCTATGGAGATCTATGAACTGGCCAGTTCATGGTTTAAATAAGGTCCCTCTGCTGGGAGCTAATTAGGGATATGCTGCACCTGCCAGTTAATGCAAAGCAACTGAGTATAATTAACAGTGCCAGGGCTAGCCATAGGAACCTCAGAACAGGGTAAGCCTATACATCTAACCTGCCTGAATAGTGAAGATGTAAGGAAACAGACTGCAATACACAATGTCCCAGGTTATAACCCAGTAGAGGGATATTGTGGTGGGAAACTCTTAGAAACTTAGATGACAGGGTAGGACCATCACCTGTCCTGTTTTGACCCTTACAGCTCAGATTTTAGAAGGGCTGTAGGGGTCAACAAAAATTAGGAAAACCATGCAGGATTCCCTTGACTAATGTGGTGAGCATCATCATCTGCCCTCCTGCCTGGCTTTTCTGAAGTCAAAATGTGCTCAGAATGTGCAGATTCCTTACACAGCAGCCATCTTGGAATACAACATGTGCCCTGCAGGGGGATTCACTATACACTTCAGTTAAAGTGATACTGAAACAAAAAACTTTTTAACATATGAATGTACATTTAGGGGCAGATTTACTAAATTCGTGTGAAGGATTCGAATATCTGCTCGAATAATCTCTGTTCGATGGTGCAACTATTCGAATATACAAATTAAGCATTTTTGACTATTGAAAATAGAATATTCTATAATAGGCAATTCTGGTGAGCTGTTTGTTACAAAAGTTACATTGAAATCCCATTCATAAAGCATTCATATCCTATTTATAAAGAAAGGAAAATACTAAATAAGACTTAATTTCAGAAAGTCTGTGAAACCACAAAGAACAAAAAATATATATTTTGAAAATTCTCCTTTGAGAGATCAAATCACTCTATCACTTCATATTATATAAATAAATACTTCAGGGCTACAAGAGTATCCTTTTAACGTCTATTGATTTGAAGGAATAAAAATCAATATTACTCAAGTAAGATGGACAGAATACCAGCTTGTTGTTGTGCTGGCGTCTCGTTTTTGCCGCTGGTGTTCGTTTTTGGATGTGCCAGCTCCATTTTTTTTGATTCGCGAATTTATTTGCCAGCAATAAAACGCGGGAATTCACCCCGAATTCCCACCAGGTGAAAAAATTTGACAGCTAATTTTATCCCAACTAGGATATAATAAATCCTTATTGGCGGCAAACCAATCCTACTGAGTTTATTTAGGCAAACCAATCCTATTGAGTTTATTTAATATTTAAAAATTTTTTTAGTAGATTTAAGGTATGGAATTCCAGGTTACGGAAAGACACCTTTATCCGGAAACCCCCAGATCTCAAGCATTCTGGATAACAGGTCCCATACCTGTATAAACTAATATGGTACCAATGAGCCAAATAATGTATTTCATGACACTGACGCTGCTTTTGCATTTACATTACACTGACCTATTAGTTGGTTCCAGTAGCTTTGCTCTTAGTTAAAAGAAAAATATGTAACTCAACGAAATAACTTGCAACCCTTTGCTTTAAACCATAACGCTCACCACCCCATGCTGTGTTTAAGATGCTTTTAGGGGAATGTAATATTCGTTGGTAACGCAATGCGAAAAGTTAAGCCTTTGCACGGACAAATTTTGCTTTGCGTGAATGCAATATACCTTTTGCGAACCCGGAAACTGTTTAGCGACCACTTCTGCCAGCGGAAGGCCGTTTGCGAATTTTACACTTTGCGCTAATGCGCTGTCAATGTAATAAAATGTAATAAAACTTCTTACTGAAAAAGTCGCAATGTTTGCTACAAAAGATTACGACACCTTCAAGCACTTCTTAAGAGCAATTACAATTCGCGCTGCGCAATAACGATTCACAATGCAATAACCGTTTAAGGAACAATATTACATTGTGATATGTGGATTTTAACTCTTATAGGTGTGTAATCTTTTCGTCTTTTATTACATTCCCCCGTTTGTGTGTTACAGTTCAACAGCTGGCTGGCAAGTTGCACATCCTTTGTGTATGTATTGAAAATATTGTTATACAGTATAATCTGCTTTTTGGCAACCCTTTTCCTGCAAGGGTCCTGATAATCCTGTACACATGACCTCTCTACTCTACTTTAAAACTAGTGCTGTTTATGTTACTAGATTGGTTTGTTTGTTATTTTTTTAATGCTCAAACTTACTTTCCATAAAGCAGACAGTATAATTACCATGATTTGTCTTATCAAAGGGAAACAAGAGGACTCCTAAATGCTTGTTTAAAACAAAAAAAAAAAAACGATTGCTTGGTAAACACAAGCAAGTAGTCTACCATTTTTCATTTGAAACAAGGTATCTGTAGGAAACTGCTTCATAATGGGGGAATGTAATCCAAACTGAAAAGAGAAAACCATTTACAAAAATTCACATTTAACATGAAAAGACAGACATTACACTGCAAAGTTTTATTGTGCAGTTTAAATAAGCTGCATGAATGTTATCAGTGCATAACTAATGAGCCTTTTCACACACACTGTACACTAGTGCAAGATAGGAAAGTACCCAATAATGTTTCCACTGGTGGATTAAGAGCTACTAGTTTGCAATATTTACAAGCATTTAGAAGTGAAGTGTGCTTATTTTTTATTTTTATACTGTTTCTATGATGTTTTATAATGTGTCTCTGGTTAAGATTCATTTTAGGCAAATGTATTGAAATTTGCAATTTGGAGAATTTTTTTGCCTTCATGCAAGCAATTTATTTTTGCTCATAGCATTAAATCTTCCAGGGAAAAAAGACTGCACATTTTATAACTTACGCCAGTGTGCAGTGTGTGTCATAAAGCCTCTAACTTAAAAAAAATGCCTTCAAACTCATCTTAAATATGTGCTATTTATAATTATTAATATTATCTGTCTTATAAAAAATGTTATATTGCCAACATTTACAGTACAGTACTGCAGTTAACAAACTGCTCTCGAGTTTTATTTTGTGAATACACAAAATAAATCTCTACCTAGGCAACTAATGCTGCCATCTGGTGTCTCTTCACATACATTGCACTTATTAATAAAAAGGAATTTGAGCAACGTTACGGCAATCAACTCTACACGAAGCACAAAATGACGTGGAATTTTACGCATACTTCAAATGCTGTCTTGTGACGACATGCTACTTTTAATTTACTCCTAATGACAATGTGCCAGTTCAGTGTGCTTTCCTAAACTCCACCCAATTTCAAAACTGCCTTCAGGACATATTACTTCCAGATGTTTTTATATGGAATGTTTGCAAAAAGAAGAACAGTATCTTAATACAATTTTTTATTTTAATTTTTATGATAATATTTGTGTTTTTACACAACAAAACATTGTTCTGAATATTTCAGATTGCAAAGGCTGCAGGACAGGATGCAAAGTGCAAAAAACAGACACCAGGGCTAATTTCCAATTGCAAATGCATTCCCTGCTCTTCAGTATAGCTTGCAGCCGCAGCCTCCCTGTTCAAAATCGAGGGCTGCTGAGCCTATTGACACAAAGGAACCATTTGGATACTGCCTCCTCCGCAACAGGTGGTAGCTCCAGGGTTCCCTTCTTGAGTCAATGAGAGCAGTGCACTTGCATCTAAACACTTGGGCACATACATCAACCACATGCCTAACACCAGAAATAATGCCAAAGCAGAATAAATAAGTGCAGTTGAGATAATTTTAATATATCAGCTGGAACTGCATCAGGTGAAAATCCCCCTTGTGACTACAACAATGCTGGGAAAACATGGCACATGCATGAAAATTCACTTTAGCTCACTGAACTCTCAAACGCAAATACATTTTCTTTTTTAGTATTTGCACCCAGCCCTGTGTCCTTTGTACCATGTGCACAAGCCTTTGCACTCTGGACCTGCACTCCCCCAGTGAATACAGTGCTAGCATTTAGCATTAGTCCCATTAATCAACATCAGTTATTAATTACACATTGTAACTGTACAGTTACAAAAAATACATAACAAGCCAGTTAACAAATAAAGAAAACCTTAAATGAATTAAGATACATTGTCAGTTCATAATAGATTGATAATGATTATACCTCTACATTTTCGCTCCAGTTGGTTATCATGAGTTTGTACAAAATTTATATTATTATTATTATTATTATTAATAATAATAATGGTTATACTATTATTCTTTAAAAAGATCAAGTTGTTGTATGAGCTCAGCAACCAGTATAATTTACACCTCACAAGGACTAAACAAGCAGTAGTTCCAGTTTTCCTCTTTAGCTGAAGAAATAACAAAAAAACATTGATTTTTTTTTATGAAAGTGTGTTCAGCACAAGCCCTATTCATTGTACTCATGTTGAACAAGAAAGTATATTGCTAGCAGCTAGCTCCCTCCACCACCTTCTGTAGGAAAGGTGTGACTGTCTCTCCCTAATTATTCGTTTGTATAGCACATATAAACAGATGTGTCTTCCTTCACCTCTTCCAAAATTATGCTTATTTTGCATTTATGTTTCAATAGTAAATGAAAAATGCTATTGTCTGATCTCAAATAAAATCTGTCAATGATTCTGTATTTTCATAACAAAATTGTAACAAGCTATATTTCATGAGTCTATTAAAACATAGCTTTTGTGTAGTTCAGCAATGTTTACAAAGGTCATGATTCCACCCATTATGTATTTAGAGTTGTAACTGAATATGAAAAAGGATTTACAAGGTCCCTTCTCACACATGCACACGGCCTGGTGTGAAACCTGTTAAAATGTTTAATCCGAAAACACATAACACAATAGTGCTATACAGAGAAGAGAGTAGAAGAAGCGCCAACAGATGCCAGAGCCACACATCTCCTCGCAACACCCCACTACAACTACTTTTGCTTTATTCAGTCCTTTCTTTGCAGGTTCAAGGACATATGGTTCTTTAACTAGGCTCAGATTTATAAAATATGGATAAATGTAGAAAATGACTGCTGAGAGAGAATAAGGAGGGAATTATGTTTTATTCCAAAAACAAATTAACATGAAAAAAAGCTCTCCATATGTGAGAGCAGCAGACTCTGAAGATTACACACCCATGATGCAGTGTGAGACATTCATGCAAACACGAGTTACTGCTATATAAAAGTGACAAAGAAAATGAATGAATGGTTTAATGGGTTAATGTATTGACAGTTTACTTTGCATCCAGTAACCAATGAGATGCTTGCTGTTAAAGTAAAATTACACCCCAGAATATAACCATCTGGTTGTTTATATCGTATTAGGTGGCCTATAAAAGAATCTTACCAAACTGGAATTCAGATATCAGCAAATATTACTCTTTTACATCTTTTACCTTGAACCACCATTTCTAGATGATCTGTGTGCTGCCTCAGAGACCACTTGACCTGAAGCTCCAACTGTAACAGAAAGAAATTTGGGAGTAAAATATAGAACTTTGTGAATTGTAGGGTCCCAGGGGAAGGCCCTTGGTTCTTAAAATTGCACATGCTACGAAAATATTAATTTTTATGAAAATCAGGGTTTACCAAATGGGCTGTTTTATGCAATATATTTTTATACAGATCTACATTATTTGGGGCCATAGATTTCTTTTAATCAGTAAACCAGCTTGCACTTCGCTGGTTTGGTTTACTAGAACTGCAGCAAACCTTCATCTTGCTCTTTCAATGTCCTTATAATATCTTGAAATGTTATGTTTTTTAGTGGTCACATTCATAAACGGGTATGCCAGCTTTAAGTCAGAAATAGATAACTCTGATGTCAGAAGCTGCTGTTATATTGGTTTATTTTTAGATCAATCAACAGAACATTTTCATGTGATAAATGATGCCCTATAATATGCATTTGCACAATGCACAGTATGTTGCTCGATAACAGTCAGTATTGTAGGGGTTTTATATGGAAAGTAGTAGTGACAATCCATTAACATTGTCATATTGTGGGATCATGGTTGTGCCTCATGACAGTCTTCTTTTTCCCTTTCCATTTCCAACTCACCTGTCTGACATTCTATCATCCACTGCCTGTCTCTTTCTTTCAGTAGTTTATTTCTCCCCCTTCCCCTCTCTTTGTCTCATGCTAGAGCATTCATTATGCGTCACTTTTGAAAAGAACTCCTCTAGAATCATCATGCAATTATGTTTGGCAAACAGCATTTATGGTTTATGGTGCTAAAGTATAATTTCCTTAACTCTGGCATTTTAACAACTGAATGACCTAGAAGTTACCTGGATACACCTTTACCTAGTAATAAAAGAGGAGACATAATGGATGTAGCATTCAAGTCTGAGCCAATAAAATGACCTGTGTTGATTCTAAAAGTCTCAGGCAATTGGACAGGAACACTCAACAAAGAATAAAATACGTTTAAAGACTCTGCTGACAATTTCCATGCTAATTGCACTTGTACCTTAAACTCCTCAGTTACTAAAACAAACAGTAATGAACAGAAAGCTTTATAGCCAGAAAATCTAGTAAACTGAGACAAAAAATGTTGGTTCAAAACACCCATAGTGTTTATTTAGTGTGGAAACCAAAAATAAGGCAAGTGGATGGCCATATTAAATAAATAAACCTGGTATACTGGGATTTAAGATTTGCATACCATATGTCACCTCCAATGTGGGGGCTTGGAGATAGTTCAAAGTGAGGAATAGTTTTTGGGTATGTTTTTCTAAAAGAATGGAAAAAAATTACCTTTATGAGAATTACTGGCAGGTTTTTCTTGCCTAAATAAACACACACTGCCACCTTTCAGGGAAAATCACACTAGAAGCTTTTGAACAAGATGCAAACTCTATTGCAGTCTATGAGAAAAATTGGAAGTGAATTAGGAGAAAGCATACTTGAATTTAGTACAATGTACAATGTAAAGTTTAATGTTCTGCCTTAGTACTTAGTACTAAATTCTGCTTTCTCAATACGTATCTAGAAATGGTGGGGAGGTGCAAGCATGGATTTTTCTTTTCTCTTTTGAATTTTTGTTGTACTTTGTAATAAAACCTAAAGGATTAATATGTTTTGTGCACCTTAGATTCCATATTTGCACATTGGCATTTAAAAATTCACACTGGAAGTTCCTTGTTGCTTGTATTCTGAGCAGAAACTATATTGTTGGGCAAGCAGCTGCTATGGGGCCTCTTAGTAAATGGAGTTATGGGGTGGCTGACTGAGACTCATTTTCAATACAAGAGTATAACCAGCTAATCACACAAAGATTATTGGATGGGGGCCTAATTTTAGTTATCTGTTTTGCCAACAGATTTATAATTATATCACAACTTGCATTGACTGAGGTTTTATTAATTTTTTAAGGTATAGTTTATTGTATTTGCATTTAAATCAACAACAATAACATAAGGGAGACATGTAAGAGGAAGAGTGGAAAATTAATAGAAAATAACAATTCAAGCATTGGTGCAAGGTCAAATTCTGCAGCACACATCAAACAAGTATATCTATTTACCACTGATGGCTTCAAGAATTCTTTTCATAGTAAATGGAACTTGCTAATAAATTAGATTCACCCATGAACTCTATTTGCCCTGACCACCAGATCCAGACTCCTACCATATACTTTATATTTCACTTTTATAGAATAAAAGTGTTCTGTATATTATTCTTACATGGTCCGTGGTCACAAGGTCATATTACCCATGTCATTGGGCTGCTAAAAACACAATTGGTAAGAGACTAAAGTACCCGTTATGCCATTTCTCTCGAGAAGGCTAGCATTCTACTAATTCTGTTGGCAGTTTCAAAGACCCATTGTGTAGAATAAATGAATGTTTTAAGCAAGAAGAAAGGTTTGTTCTCTAGCTAGTTTGTTTTGTGGCTCAACTATAGCACTATGTTGTTGTGGAATGGCATCAGAGAAATAGACCCACTTAATTTCATCTAGTTCCTCCTCAGAATCAGTTACAAATGTCTTGGATTACTTCTTAGCTGAGTTTATTGCACTGGATAATCTTCCTTAGAGACCTTAGAGACATCCCATAGTAACTCAGGTGTTGATAAGTCTGTATTTATTATCCAACAGTTACCTGCTGCCTCTACTGTTCCGTCCACAACTGTTTGAGTAACAGGAATATCCTATTTCCCAAGGGTTTTCCACCACCACATGAGACATGAGACTTTGTGATTGTTCCCATATTGATAGTTTATTTCCAGTAGCATATAGGATTTAGTTTATCCATCTAGGAGTCCATGAATATGTTAAACGCTGGCCATAGACGTAAAGATTTTTGAAAGATCCAATTGTTTTCATGAGACCACGATTGTCTCAAAACGATCGTTTAATTGCCTGATGTGTCCATCAACTAAAAAGACCAGCAAAACTGCCAGCAAAACTGAAGGATCACAGCCTGCTTTGCCCTGCAAACATAGATAGATTGCACGGGGACCGATAAAGATTTTCTAACCTGGCCGATCAATCATCAGACCAATGTCGGACGAAAAATCGTAAGTTGAACGATCGTTTGTATCCCACTAACCACACGATAATTTGGCAGATTGGTCAGACTTCCTTAAGATCGGTCGTTCGGCAGGGAAAGATCGTTGCGCCTATGGGGAGCTAAAGTCTCCCACTCATCTGATAATGTTGACCATACTGCTCTAATGAAAATTCCCCATTCAACTGGAATCCAGGATTGAGCTGCATACTGGTTCTCTTCCAAAATTTCTGACCACTCCTTCCCTGTTACTTTTGCTAACAAATCCATCCCCCCCATTCATCTTAGTGTGGGGGTACATCAGAATTCTGCACTTGGTCCTCTGCTGTTCTCCTTGTATACTCTCTCTTTAGAAGATCTTATATCTTAATTTGGCCTTAAATATCACCTGTATGGCAATGACCACCCCCTTGTTTCTTGTCCCCTTTTATAATTTTTCACCTCTAGCTCCCTCTGGTGGCCAGGTAAAAATTACACTACTATCCAATTAACGGGACTGTACTGCCTTTTTGTGGCCAGACTAAGGTACAATATTCCAAACATCACAATTTTCAACATTCAAAACTCTACATACATACATAACAGGCATTTCACATTTACATTCTCATATACTTCACTTTTCCATGTTACAAAATCTATACCCATCTTACAAACGCTCTAACATGCAGTATAGAATTTCACAGTTATATAAGTAAGAAAATAGGCAGAAAAGGTATGTTCTAAGTATACAGTAAAATATGTTACACACCAAGGGGCCATTTATTAAACCTACATTTTTTCTGATCAAGGTTTTTAGGGGTAAAACTCAAATTGTTTGTGCAAAAATAAAACCCTCAAACATTTAGAGATTTATTTTACCCCTGCTGCTAAAACTGTGAATCAAAAATACGCCCTCTCAAACCTGTTGAGGTCATATAGAAGTCAATGGCAGATGTCTCTGAAGTTGTTTATTGACATTGTGATCTGCGCTGGATAATCGGAAAAAGTTGAAGTTTTCCCTAAGATAAAAAAAGTTGCGTTTTCGCAGAGAAAATTCAATAACATCAAGTTTTCGGAGCATTAGTAGTACACTATGAATTGATGTTCTATTTTGTCACAACGGTTTTTTTTTTCTTCGAGAAAATGATTGATAAACTGGTTCATTCCGTTGAAGGGAGTTAGGTCACCTTTGTTTCAATAAAAAAATGAGATACATTTGAGTTTTAGTAAATCAGCCCCATATTTTACTAATATAAATTGCACATATACATATATTGGTTCAGTATACTGTATACATTGTAAAATCTGTGTGCCTACTTCAAAGTATACTTTTCAATATCAAAATCAGGGGTTGAAGTAGCTCTTCACTACTGTAAACCCTTTATCAAGTAATTTACAAAAAACATTCTTTATATTTTGCATTTATGCATTTTCTTTCAGCATTGTAGTAGAACCAAATAATATATATGCTTGTGCAGCAGGAGGAGAAGAACAAGAAGGGCTGCATGGGACTGTCTTTAAAGGCAGATGTTAGTGTGCAAAGGTTACACTGCTTGCGCTATAATACCATGTTTATGTACTGTTTGCCTAGTGACACAAAACCTTAATGTATGTATACTCAATGTCAAAAGAGAAATATAACAGTAGTTAAGGCATTATTACAATCCCTTCATACTTTTACAAGGAGAAACATGCTTATTTTGCAAAGCAAGTTGTTCATACTAAACGTGAAATAAAATTCTCGTAACTGCTAGCTGAAAACCGGTATAGACAAGCATGGAACAAAGGCTAAGTCCTTTATGATTTCTGCAAATTCCTTGTAGTTCTGAAGTAATTATTATATTTTTGGAACATGTACTCAACACATGTATGGGCAATTTGTGTATAAGGTCCTACAAGATTTTTATCATCAGGTATGGAATGAGTTTAGCCACAAATACTATAGGCAAATTGCACCAATCTCCTGCTTTGGCCTTCAGATTAAACAAAGGGAATACAAGGGACAGGCAGACACATTACAGGTACAAAAAGACCATCTGTGATCTGGTGAGTTGCTCTGTTTGAACTGATTAAAGCCCCACATGGAACAATGGATCAGCAATTTAGCTGCAAACAATCAATTTTGCAATTTATATAATTCTGAGTATGTAGCTTACATCAATATGGCTGTATGTCATACCTATTCATCCTGCAAAACTCTTTAGTAAACTCAAAAAAATCTACAATATACCTTTAAACTTTACATAATTAATCATCCGGGACATTAACCAACACCCCATTTTTGCTACATCCACACTCATTTATGTACCTACTTAATATTTACACAAACAGTTGCTGCAACAGTCTAAGTATATAAAAAAGACACTATTTGAGTAGATTAATGATATGGGTTTCAAAGACAACATTAAAATATTGTTAATTCCTTTTAACATGGCCCCAAAAGCTCAGAAAGGGATCAAACTGTATAGTTCCATTGATATACTATCATTTACCTGGGGTTTAGGGGCTTGCAACTGTAGGCTGCTCATGGGTGTATATTTTTACCATAATATAAAGTGCCTATTTAATGCATTTCCATACAAATGGCTTAATTAGAAAATTTGCCAAGGCGGTTTGCCTTAACAAAGACTAGTGCCCAGGGCTGTATTTACCATATAGGCTCTTGAGGGCCATTGCCTAGGGTGGCAGCTTTAGAGGGACAACCCTTGGATGTCTATAAGGTAAATAAAACTTTTTGCAAGGAAAAAAAACCGTAGCCGAATACATCATAAATGAGGGTTATCTTTTTCTGGTTGTGAATGGAAGTGACATCATGCACAGGCATTATGCTGAAAGTGACTTCCACCTCCGTTACTGCAAACTGTGCGTGTGATTCTTTTTAACCCTTCATTACAGAAATTGGAATATGCAAACTAGGTTTCACATAAGGGGTCTTGAAGAAGTTAGTGATTGCTTTTGCAGTGTCTTTTGTTTTTCTCATTCTGTATTTGGTGCCTTTGACAGGTAGAAATGCAGTATGAGTTCCAGGAATTTCACCTCTCACAGCAAGTTATAAAAATGTCTATTTAGCATTAGACAAAGCTATTTTATGTTAATAAATCTGCAAATTTTATGTGAGTGTCACACACAAAAGACTGTTATTGTTTTTATTCCTAACAAGCATTGGAGTATTAACTTATTCAGATTATTCCTGTCTTCGAGAACAAGCAGCTTTTGTTTATGCAAGCGTATTTTAATTGCTTTCTGAAAATATTTTGTTTCTCCATATCTTTTAAAACAGAATTCTTTGTATTCATGATTGTATCTTCTGGTCAGTGAAAATATTATTCTTCTGCTAGATTGTATTTCATACATATAGTATCTCGATATTTCCCCTCTCTGTACTTATGAAAGTATCCGAATCAATGTTGTATTTGGCCATTTGACTTGAAATATCTACATGCATTTTTCTAATAACGACAAGAACTTTCACTGAGCATGTACTTCTTGTAATTGGTTTTGAAAATTGCTATCCATGAAACTACATTATATCAGATTCTAAGACCTTGAAGGATATAATTAAAATAATTTGTTCTCTGTACTTAATCATCAGCAGCAGCAGCGGACTTCGTCCATAAGCAGGGTTATGTACGCTCGAAATCATACAATATTACACACTGATATTTGCAGGCAATGACTTTTTATCTGGTAGTCAATGAAAATCATTAAAAACATCAGTCTTGCAGACATTTACATTTAATAAGTTTGAACTTACAGTAAGTTGATACAGGATGATCCCAGATCATAGAAATCATTTAGGTTCAATTTATTCACCACCTACCACCTGCATACTGTATAGATGGGATAAAAATGGTTATTATTAATATATTAGTTCATGTTCTTTAAACCACACCCATGTTTACCACAAGGCCATATCCAAATTAATTGTTTGTGGTAGCACACCAAAAAAAACAAATGGTTGGTGCTCACTGCAGGGATATCATTCATAACTCATTTGTTGTCATACCCTTAAATCTATATTCCTCCCCTTCCCCTGTGGATAACACAGCACCCCAGCACATGATTAAACACCTTAGGGGCCCCAACAATAATTTATTTTCAAATGCTCACAAACCCCCAGAACAAATACAAGGCTTATGTTCCACAGACAGAGCAGGACACAAACAGGCAGAGTATGTCACACACAGGCAGAACAGGGCACACACAGGCAGAGTAGAGCACACACAGGCAGAGTATGGCACACATAGGCAGAGCAGGGCACAAACAGGCAGAGCAGGACACAAACAGGCAGAGTATGTCACACACAGGCAGAGTATGTCACACACAGGCAGAGCAGGACACACACAGGCAGAGCAGGGCACACACGGGCAGAGCAGGACACACACCGGCAGAGCAGGACACACACAGGCAGAGTATGCCACACTCAGGCAGAGTAGGGCACACACAGGCAGAGTATGCCACACTCAGGCAGAGTAGGGCACACACAGGCAGAGTATGCCACACTCAGACAGAGTAGGGCACACTCAGGCAGAAAAGGGCACACTCAGGCAGAGCAGGGCACACACAGACTGAGCAGGGCACACACAGACTGAGCAGGGCACACACAGGCAGAGTATGTCACACACAGGCAGAGTAGGGCACACAGGCTGAGCAGGGCACACAGGGAGCATAGGGAAGGCAGAATAGAGCAGGAGACCCATCAGAACCACTCTATGACATACTACATACAGTGACACAGTGCTGTGTCTCATATCTGAACACATAATATCTGGGTGCTGTGTATCCCCCATGTAAATGTAAGTAGTCATAATTGTGTTATATTATCCAAACTTCTTCAGGTACCATATGAGTAGAAGTTAAATGAAAAATAAACTAAAGGAGTAGGGTTATCCCTCCAGCTGTGCAGCAGGTCTTTCCTCTCCTGAACCTTCCTCATCAATAAGGCTACCTGCACCAGGCCAGGTAGGAGGTCGAGGACCCGGTAGTGCTGCTGCTGTGCCTCCGTTTGTGTAGCAGCATCCGCTCCTACTACACCCTTTTCTTCCTCAGCCTCCATCGATGGTGATGGTGGTGGAGGTGCTGGAAGACTCGCAGCTGCAGGCTCTGCTGCCTCCTCCACTCTGGCATCATTGTCTGCCTCTCCATCTGCCCCTCCTTCATCAGGATCCTGGATCCACTCCGCTGGTAATCAAAGAATTTCAGTTTGAGTAATGCAGCACTTGCATTGGTACAATACAAATTATACAGCCTGAGGTGTTGTGTGACTACAAGAAAACCATAATCGATAAGGATGGCAAGTATGGGGTCGGCAAAACCATTAAAGGGGTTGTTCACCTTTCAGATGACTTTCAGTATGATGTAGAGAAGGATATTCTGAGACAATTGCAATTGGTTTTCATTTTTTATTATTGAATTGAAATTTATAACTAGAATCGAATAATTAAAATAATTATGCAGTTCATTCAAATCCTTCTTGCAACAGAGGCCCCCAGGCCACTTCATAGTGGAAAGGAGTTGTAACACATACATGTGCAATACATATGGGAAATTGTCTCAGTTGCCCCTAGTTTTGTTCATGAGTGTTTTAATGGAATGACAATAAAATATAGTGTTTCCCTGCACTGGTACAACCAGTGTGTTTGCTTCAGAAATATAACTTTAATTTCTATAAACAAGCTGATGTGTAGCCATGGGGACAGCCAATCAAGTACAGGATACTCAGTAGATAACAACAACAACAACAACAACAAACAACATTTGTAAAGCGCTTTTCTCCCGTAGGACCCAAAGCGCATAAGCTTGTCTCATCTCTGTACATATCTATGTGTGCAGAGGAAAAGTTATGTGGCCATAAATGCCAGGCTAAACAGGTGGCTTTTCAGTTTTGATTTAAACGTGTCCAGGGTTGGAGCTGTCTTGATCCCATTTGGCAGGGCATTCCACAGGGTAGGGGCAGCATGACAGAAAGCTCTGGATCCAAAGGTTTTCAGTTGGACTCTGGGGGTGGTCAGATTATTGGATCCATTTGATCTAAGATTGTGGGAGGTGTGACGTCGTTGCAACAAGTCCTTCAGGTACCCGGGTCCTAGGCCATGTAGGGATTTGAATGTCAGCATGCCAATTTTTAAAAGGATTCTCCATTTTATGGGTAGCCAGTGTAGTGAGCGAAGGATTGGTGTTATGTGGCAATGGCGGGGTTGGCTTGTTAGCAATCTTGCGGCAGCATTCTGTACTAGCTGCAGGCGGTTTAGGTCTTTATTTGGAAGGCCTGCATAGAGGGCATTGCAATAGTCCAGTCGTGATGTGATAAAGGCATGAACTAGTGTTGGAAGAACCTCAGAAGGAATGAGGTGTTTAAGAATCTCAGTGTATACTACACAGCTTATCTGTTATCTGTCTGTGCCTTCTCTCCTTTTTCAGCTTTGAATGGTTGCCCCCACAGCAACTTTTGTATATAAACTATAATAGATTATCTGAAGCAAATATACTAGCTGTAGTAGTGAGCACAACAGTACATAATATTCTCGCTACTTCAAAATACTTACATTTTTGGATGTTGTTGTTCCTTTAAGGTCCAGCACACTCTGGTACAAGGGACATCTGTGCTTAACATCTGTCTAGACCAGCTGGTTGAAAAAAGGTTCCTTTGTATGCATATAGGAGTTCCATGTTGTACCAGGTGAATCACATGCAGTGGAAAGGTGTGTAAGTACCATCTTATGTATTGATTATATGTTGCCCCCTCCATAGCATGTGTCAGCTGTAACCATTTCCATTCAATTTACTAGCAATCACAAATCTTTGTACCTGATGTCTGCCAGAAATATTTCTGGTATTCTCTGAAACAATGTTACATTGTGGGTATAAAAGTTGCAAACTGCGGCAATTATGCTCATTCCTTTAATAACTATAGTATAGTGATCAGCATGCAGGAAATACAAAGTACTGCTGCAAATATTAAACACATACATCGCAGGATGACCATAGCAATTACTTTTAGGTTTATAATCAACTGAACCACCTAAGCCATTACTGGAAATCCCAAAATGATTCTACTCAAGTGATAGATAAAAATTAAGATTAAGTTTATTTGATAATTCCTCTCCATGATTTCTTAGTGTGGGAAAATTCAATCACACCAGCATTATATCTTCTCTTGCAAAAGGTTGTTGAAACCAAAATTAGAATCACAGCATCAGGTGCAGGTTCACTTCTGCAACCCTTGGGTGTTTTAATTAAGTCTATTTACAATCTTTTGTAAACGGCACATAGTTTTCTCGTAAAACTTACAACTGATCTTTACATGTATTGTAAACATAAACAGTCGCTCTATACCAGTAATTTGTATACTTGTCATGAACATGGATGGTTGTTTTGTCCCTTCTTATCCTGATATCTATATTGATTAATTATGAAAATAAATGATTTTGAAAAAGTTTATACTTAGTAAGAACATATCTCTCTGGTTTATAAATCACATTTTAAACATTCATTAAACCCAATAGTATTGTTCTTGTTCATTTATCTTAGCTGGGATCATGTATAATGTACTTATTTACATTTAAGGAAAGGAAATCATTTAAAAAAAATTAATTGATTAATATGGAGTCTGTGGGAGATGTAGGTGTACACGTATGGGATCCGTTATCCAGAGACCCAATATCCAGAAAGCTCTGAATTATGGAAATGCCATTTCCAATAGTCTCCATTTTATCAAAATAATTCAAATCTTTGAAAATAATGTGCTTTTTTTCTGTAATAATAAAACAGCACCTTGCACATTATCCAAACTAAGATATAATTAAGCCTTATTGGAAGCAAAACCAGCCTATTGGGTTTATTTAATATTTACATGATTTTCTAGTATACTTAAAGGAAAACTACACACTTAATGAAAATAAACCCTACCCCCTCCTACCCTACATAGACCCCACTACCTACTCCCCCCCAGTCCAGCTGCTACTCCTGATAAATGCCTCTAACTGTTCACTTACCCCTTGGTGCGGATTCAGGGCATCAGAGTTCACGGGCGCCATCTTTCAGGCACTTTGGAAATCTTCAGGTCTTCTTCCTTCACTTTGGCAATTTCTGTGACTTTCTGCGCATGCCCAGTTGTAGCAAAATGGATTGATCCAACTGCACATACATTGATGCACCGCTCTCATTCTGAAGATTACTGAAGAGAAAAAGATGGCGCCCGTGAACTCTGATGACCTGAATTTGGACTGAGGGGTAAGTAAAGAGTTAGGGGCATTAACCCAGGGTAGACTGGAGGAGAGCTGGGTGACGGGGGGTCTATGTAGGGTTGGGGGTAGGATTTTTTTTTTTATTAAGGGTTGTATTCTCCTTTAAGGTGTGAAGATCAAAATTACAGAAAGACCTGGAAAATCCAAGGTCCCAAGCATTCTGCTTCATAGGACCTTTACCTGTATTAGTTCTATGGATGTAACAATTATCAAAGATGGGGAAAAAGGAACTGAGTTTATCTCTGGTATATACATGCACCCAACAGTAGCGTAATTACATGATTAGGGACCCAACATATGCAAAGGTTGTCCTGTTATACCAATATATGCTGAAATTGCTCATTAATTATAGCCTCATGGGGCCCCCCTATACATCCTGGGTCTCCTTGCAGCTGTAGGGTCTGCTTCCTCTGTAGTAACATCCCTAGCACCCAACCTGTAGAGTAGGCATATAGAAAGCAGAGTCTTTTCTCCTGCATCTTGCAACTTACTGACATTAACAGAAGCATACAATAAACATGTATATCCATGGAGTACATGAAAACTTGCAATCAGTTTTGCTTCTCTTGAAAATTAGGTCCTAAGAGTCTGTAGACAATGAATTTCTGCCTTCTTTCTTAGTATGTACTAATTCACTGAATTCTTTGAATTTAGTTGTTTCATCAGATTTTTTTGATACAATGCAAGTTATTTAATATAAATTTTAATATACAATAAATATGTATATCCATGGAGTACATGAAAACTTGCAATCAGTTTTGCTTCTCTTGAAAATTAGGTCCTAAGAGTCTGTAGACAATGAATTTCTGCCTTCTTTCTTAGTATGTACTAATTCACTGAATTCTTTGAACTTAGTTGTTTCATCAGATTTTTTTTGATACAGTGCAAGTTATTTAATCTAAATTTTAATATACAATTTACTTGATTTTAATTGGCCTGCTTCCCATTACTGGTGTTGTGTATGTTGCAATGTGCAGCACTGTATGTAGACAACAAAAGTGTTTAGTAATATGCTCCAGGGTCTTTGAAACTACATTCATTAAGGCAGTTGAGGAGCAGCGGTGCACAATAATGTGAAATAGAGACCTATACAACACTGCACAGAAATGTGATACTGGGGCCTGCAAATCATTATACAGCAATACTGTACTGAGCCTGCAGTTCATTGTTCAGTAGTGTGTGTAAGCAGAGCGATGTATAATAGGAGTCTGCAAATTATTGCACAGTGGTGTGTTAAGACCCCTACAGCACTCAAGAGGTTACACTAGAGGCCTTCTGATCTGGCTTTTCAATCAATTTTTGACGTGCAGACCACCCAAAGGATCTTGTGCTGGGGTCTGGTTTCAGAAAATTGGAGTTTTTTTTTCAGCATATAAACAGATGGTTTAATATGGGAGACTATTTTAAACTTCTCTTGAAGGTGTTTACACATCCCTGTCTGTTCATGCTTAGCTTTGGATCCCCTGAGAGTAACACTCTGGCAAAATGAAAATGTGCTATAAATACCAATCACAGTGAGGGTATATATAAAAATAGTTCAGTCCACTGTATTAAAATCATAAAGGTACTGAAGGTGTTAACTGTGTATGCGGAACAAGGCACAGTTTAGTGAACATGTTTATGGGTTATCCACTTATTCTAGAAATTGATGATAAAGGGCATTAGAAAGCATTTTGTGTACAACAATGTATCATATCATACCCACAAGATTGAAGCTCATCTTGCACACTTATTGCCTAGTAATCTGCTTGCTGCTAGTGAAATTCCTGCAATAAAATGAACTGCTAACTTAGTTACACAATGACAGGGGTTCATGGTGAAGCTGACATGGCTTCCATAATTCTCCAAGCTGCTTGCCTTTGCCAGTGGTAGCCCTTTCAAGTGTATTGGTGGTGGAACACTGGGGCAGACCATACACTTTTCATGATCATCATTACATGTAGAAAAACATTGAATCTGCAAAATCTGCAAGTACTGGGTACTGGTATGTTCTGCTGTCCTATGTAGTCCATCTTGTAAAAAGATATGCATAACCCTAATACACATGAGGAAAGATACAGGGATATGAGGTTGCTGGGAGTCAGCCAAGACCAAGCTGACATATTGCATAGTGCATCAAGCCTCTTTTTCCCCAATATGTGGCCAAAATTTGACCAAATACCTTCCATCATCCTGATTTCACTCAGCTAGTTGGTGGCCAAATTGGGTGGAAATCATCTTGACGGGAACTCAGTGCTGGACTGAGGGGGGTCCTGGCCCACCGGGGCTGCCACATTAGGGGCAGACACAACCCTGCTCTGGGCCCTGACACGGCCTCAGCCAACTTCAGAGCCTCCGATTCCAGCTGCCCACAACTCTCCTCTATCCACCTCCCTCCCCACCCCTGACCAGCACGTACCTGTTTTTCTTGTGTCGGTCAGAGCGGGGAAAGATCACAAAGCACCGAGTGAGAGCGGATCTGGGCCAGGTGACAGCAGATCTGGGCTGGTGGGGCACACAAGGGATGCTGGCCCACTGGCTTTTTTCCAGGTGGCCCACCGGCCTAGTCAGACATTTGAGCAACTAATGTAGCTTGTAGTAGATCCAAGCTGAAAAATCTTTTTCTTACCCTTTTAAGGTAGCATGTCGTGATCTGCAGGTTTTGTTTTACCTGAGCTCCGCCTGACCCCGACTTCCAGCTTCCCTTTATAGACATGCACTGCCCCGGTGATGATGTCACAAAAGGAATGGGGTGAGCAGG
Organism: Xenopus borealis; assembly: GCA_024363595.1. Lineage (NCBI taxonomy): Eukaryota > Metazoa > Chordata > Amphibia > Anura > Pipidae > Xenopus > Xenopus borealis. Next base: position 86,943,797 of record CM044437.1, read on the forward strand.
CCAGTGGCTATAAAACAAAAGGAAGCCGAAAGCCGGCAGTGTAAGGTGGAGGGCGGGGAGAGCAAGTGGAAGAGCTACACCCAGACACGCCCACAAAGGGGGGTGCGAGGTCTGAACCCAACTGACCTGCGGGTAAACCCGTGGGTCCCATGGGTATTGGGCCGGCGCACACATCACTAGTAGCATGTTATAAAAATTCAACACAATATTAACATTTGAAAAATTATGAAAATTATTATTATTACATTTTCATTAGTTACTCTGACTAAATACACTGGTGCAGCTTATTAAAAAAAATGTTACAAAATATTTAAAAAAATGTTACAAAATATATTTATTATTCAACTCTGCCGTGGCCCACCTTAAAAATGGCACAGTCTTTTTTGCTGTCTGAAATATTGTTTCTATGCTAATATGCTCAAATATTTTGGGGTCCATATACTAACAATCAAATTTCATTTTTTTTTCACAAATCTCTAAATGCTAAAAATGTGAGATGTATTAAATGTAAAAAAACACAAAAAAACTCTAATATAAAATTGCCAGGTGAAAGATCTTGAGGAGCTGTGCTTATTCTATTTGACTGTTTTAAATCAATTTGGACTTTTAGAGGTTTTCAGATTCTTTTTTTCACTAGGAATTGTTTTAAAAACTAGAATTTTATAGAGTTTGTGAGTTCAATTGTGATTTAAAAAAAAAAACTCAAAAACCTCAGACATGATTGATAAATAGGCCACCACATGTTATATTGCATTATTCTATGTATTACTTTCATTATTCTAACCACATAAGACCAGCAAGAGCTAACTTCTGAGTGATTATTGAAGTTATGGTTTACTAGAGTGGAGCAAATTTGAGGCCACGTTGCTTTATGATCTCCAGCATTTTTACTTTTCTAAAAGTTGCCTCTATAAGGTTGTTTTCATTTAATCAAATTATATAAACCCATACACTGTATATGCGTGTTTGTTATTCAACAAAAACATTGGATAGAATACTTTATTCTTATTTCATAAGCACCTTGTAATGGCCAAAATGTTTGTGTGTAATAAAAAATTTAAAGAGGGGTGGAAAGTTGTATAAATGTTTTTACTCAGTAAGTCCAGAAAATCTCTGCATCAATTTCCTTAAAACTCATGAAGTGTTTTACATCTGCCCAATATTATTTTAAAACATTTACAAGATATTAAGAAAAAAAGATATCTGTACATTTATCAGAATCATTCCTCATCCCAATACTTACAGAGGGCAATAGGAACCTAAGTTTTCAATCACTTCCATCAGCATATATATAGAAGATGTTTTAATCCCGGGACAAAGTTTTTTTTTTTATTCATGCAGGAATTACAGTAATAACCCTGTAGTTGTGTCCCTTGGCAGGATATACAATAAACACATCTTCAAAGTGTTGTTCTATTATTACCTTACAAAAATACATTGATATGAGGAGAGTGAAACAATTACATTACAGTGTCTTAATATTCAAAGTTTTTATGCACTCATTTTAGTTATTTACAGTATCTTGTTTCAATCAGGTGTGTTTTACTCTTCATCTTCAATAGCTTGACATTTAAGGTCAGTAGCAAAAGAAGAATGCTGCATGTATAATGGGAAAGCATATGTAATGTCTAGTAATGACATGAACCAATAAGTTTAACTTTACAGGTCACCTGTTTGGAAGCAAATGTATGATTTGTTTATATAGGTTATTAGACCTGGATCTAATGCTGGACTTTTTTTTATCAAACAGAGCTATATGGTCCTCTATAAGCCATATTATACGGCATTAAAACATGATGGTTTTAGGACCAAACTCTTTATATTTTCTGAATGATTTATCTAGTGTATAGAGAGAAAGCCACAAGTAAAGCTGTCAAACCTTGCATACTTTTTTTCAAATCTCATGTGAAACCAGTATACTGAAAACTATACCATTTCCCATATTATCCCACAAAGCACTTCTGGAGATATACAAATATAGTGCTACTGTATCATTGAATTGTTCCTAAATTTAAGCTGAGAGGTATATTGTCATCACAGAGCATAGTTATGATTAAATGATCACTTACCCTTTGATAAATATACCCTATAGCAATGTAAGAATGCTAACTGGTCCATCACTAGTACCACTGACCAGTCCACACTGGGTGAATATAAATGTCCTTCAATTTAACATTTATTTTTCTGAACATGTCATTCATACATAATCCCCAATTTCTACACATTTCATGTTGTATTTGGTTACTTTGGGGCCTCCAGAAGGAGATTTGTAGATAAGAGGATATTGTCTCAAAGACACAATACCCCCCTTGATTTGTAACTGTTTGAATGACATTTATGTCACCTTAGCAAATATTTCCTTTTCACACAAACTATAAATCAAGTACGTAAGATCACTAGAGGTGTTACTTCAAATGAAGCTTGATCCATGTAGCTGGCAAGAGATAGGGAATTATAGCTATGTTAATTTACACATATTACAGTAAATTAACAGTGCCTTGTCATCATAAGATATGTTAAGAGGCTTATATACTATTTGAATTTCTATGTTTTGCTCTAAAGAGTTTTTTTATTTCTCTAAAACGGTAAAAATTTGAGATTTATAAAGTGTAAAAACCATGAAAACCTATGATCCAAAACGTTCTATAGTCAATGGGAGCTGTTCTATTGGACCATTTTTTTGAGGTTTTTTGATTTTTCACTAGTGATTGTCAAAAAAGTTTTTTTAGAGGTATTCAATATTATTAAATTTTTTGGTTTTTACATTCACATATTTTAATAAATTACAAAACATTAGTAGTTTTTTTATCATACAAAACGACCAAAGTGAGAATGTTAATTAATGAGTCTCATCTCGGAGTGGTCCTGATAGGTTCTCTGTCTCCTGCTCTATTATGCCTGCCCTATGCTCCCTGTGTGTACCATACTCTGCCTGCCTTATGCTCCCTCTGTGTGCCATACTATAACTGCCCTATGCTCCCTCTGTATGCTATACTCCAATTGACCTATGCTCCCTCAGCCTCCCTGTGTGTGTACCATACTCTGCCTGTCCTATGCTATGCTCTGTACAGATGAAGCCACTTTGGATTGTGCATTTGACATAGAATAACTTAACTCAGACATCCCATTTAACTCACTTATCACAGAATATTGTGTCACAGCATCCCATCCACAGCACCCCAATCCAAAAGAGTTCACCATTAAAAACAATGGTGCTTTGGTATGCTAATGAAATGGTTAAATGCATTAAATGAGTTAAGGTAACTTTAGATAACACAGTTTCTTCAATTAACCCTGAGTCATGACGCATTTAACTCACAAATCCAAGTAGCTGCATCTGTATGTGTGTGCCTTAATTATGCTCCCTTTGCATACCTACCTGCCCTATGCTCCCTCTGTGTGCCATAGTCTGTCGGCCCTATGCTCCCTCTGTGTGCCATATTCCAGCTGACCTAGGCTCCCTCAGCCTCCCTGTGTGTGTACCATACCTGTCCTATCCTATGCTCTGTGTGTGTGTGTGTGTGCCTTACTCTGCCTTAAATATGCTCCCTGTGTTTGCCATACTTTACCTGCCCTATTCTCCCTCTGTGTGCCATACTCTGTCGGCCCTATGCTCCCTGTGTGTGCCATACCCTGAATACCCTATACTACCAGTGTGTCCCATATTCTGTCTGCCCTACACTCCCTGTGTGTGCCATACTCTGCCTGCTCTATGCTTTGTGTGTGTGCCTTACTCTGACTTCCCTATACTCTGTGTGTTTGCCATACACCACCTGCCCTATGCTCCCTGTATGTGCCATACTCTGCCTGCCCTATGCTACCTGTTGGATATAAAGCCTGGTAGGGTTTGTTCTCGGGGTTTCTTAGCATTTGCAAATTGTTTAACCACGTGCTGGGGGTGTTATCCACAGGGAAGGAGGAAGCACATAGAGTTAATGCTATATTTAAATCTGACATCAATTTTTCACATTTGAGTTAGGAGTTATATCCCTGCATTGAGCACCATTTGGTTTTTTGATTTGCTACCACCATTAACGTGGAAAAAGTCTTAAAAGTTATTGTGGTAACATGGGTGTAGTTTAAAGTAGGTGAGGTTTAAAAGGGGGAGCAGTCAACATTGCTTTCCATTATCCACCACGTAGGCCAGATAAATTTTGGCCCTCTGTATCACAGAAGATGGACCGTACTGCCCTAAGTGTTTACTTTTTTAGAGTCTTGTTAACTGGCTAATGAGCAATAAGTGATTTTTTATAAGTTGAGTTTAATCACAATTTGATAAGATGTGACATTAGTGTCTTACATCAAGACCAAAAGTCACACACACAGCAATTTAGATTGCTTAAGAAATGTAATCTTATTGTATAATGTGGACCTTTTAAATATATGCTCACACTGTAAACAACATCTTGGATTTTTTTTCCTATAAAAGGAAATCATACCAGACAATTTAGCACAGCAAAACTCTCCATCTGGATTACATTTCCTATGGTAAATTAGTTATTCCAATCTGCAGTATGGTTTGTGAGTTTTCACAGCACACACATACACAGCTCTTAAAGCACAGGGTTGTACGTCTGTCTTCAGGATTTCAAAATATTTAGTGTTTCAGATGACTACATAAAAATATGCATTTAAATATGATATTAGGTGCGAACCTACTTGCAGCATTCAGAATTTATTGTTATTACTATATTTATTCAACAACCATAAAAATGCAAACCCAAAAAGAAGAATAGATTTCCACAAAGAAACAAAGACAGCTAAAACACAGGGAACATTCATATCAGGAACAATTTAGGAAAGCTGGACAGGACACAGGAGTCAATGGCAATTAGCCAATCGCTGATCGCCACATCATAGCTACACCCATGATGCAACCAGAGGGCCACTCCACAGATATGTATGTCCCTATAAATTGATGGCACAAAAGTTTATTTTAAGAACAAGCACAACTGGCAATGTTTTAATACTATGAAAATTGTGTTTTTTAAATTAAATTAAAGTACAGCTATATCCATGCATAAAAAGTCTGAACAAGAGTTCCTGCACATTATTTACAGATGTTGTTTCATGGGGATACAATGAAATTGCCCCTGCTGAGATCAGTTTATTAAAGATTTTATTCACCCCAAAGGCTCTTTCTATTCAGCGTTTCTGTCATTCATTGATGCACTCACTGAGGTTCTGTAAATAAAGTCACATTCATTCTTTTAGTGAGCCAGAACAACAAACAAATGACATAGTAAGAAAGGGAATTCAAAGCGCATTCTAACTAGAAAAATGCATTCATTATCATTCAGCACCTGTGTTTCTTTTGGGTTGTTATTCTCTATTAATAATCAAGATTAAGATTGGGTCGAATGAATAAAACATTTGGTTTATAAAACTTTAATTTGGCTACTTAGCCTGAAAACATACAGCGGGCAAGTGCTTTTATGTGTATGGGGGTGTGGAATCCATTTTGTGGTGTCTCAACCAGTGAAGGTGGCCACAGATGTTACAATTACAATCTTTCCAGGAAAGATCATTTTGATTCAATATACACGTGTAGAGCTGAATCATCAGATATAGAGTTGGAAACAGTAGAATTCTACCTGTACCTGAGGATTCAGCAATTACTTATGTTTGGGTGCCTTCAAAGGCGTCCAATCAAAATTGTCCAGTCAATCCCATCAGCGAAGTCTTCTGCCAATGTAATTCAGCTTGCTTCCCACCATACATACACTGGGTACTGTATGAAAATTTGTTTTGTACAATATTATCTATGGCCTCCTTAAGTAATAATTTATACAATGGGTTTATCCAGGTGAATTGCCAAAATTTAATTCATGCCAGCAATTAGTCCTTAAAGGTGATGTCCAATTCAACCCAGGCAAATACAGGTATGGGGAGCTGTTATTCAGAATGCTCAATACCTGGGATTTGCCGGATAATTGAACTTTCAATAATTTGGATCTTCATATCTTGATCTTCTATGGAGTCTATGGAGATGGCCTCTCAGAAATTTGGAGCTTTCTGGATAACAGGTTTACACATAATGGATTGCATACATATACTTTAAAATTAGGTAAATTGAACCATTCAAGCCAATTTCATATACTTTAGAATGTGTTAGAAAAAAAAGAACAGGGTGATGCAAGTAGGATAAAATATTTAAGCTACTGTTGAAACATTCCAAATCAACAGCCTGTATATAATGTGCATTTTAATTGTTTTCAGAGGTAAAGGGGTCAAGCAATGTCTTGTCTTGCAATGGTTAAACATGACAAAGCTTGAATAAAACTGGTGCTGTAGTGAAAAAGAGGACAACGCTGCTTTCATAACTCTTTTGCTAAGTAAACCAGTGCATGCTTACTGAACTGCAGGGGATGTTTAAGTAACGTTATGATAAGCTTAGCTGGACTCAGAACCTGTGTTTAACCCTAAATAATCTAAATGAACACTTCCTCTCTTGTACACTTGCCCTTGGGTCCACACATTTTATGCTTATACATGACTGACAAATCCTGAGTGGTTAAGCTAACTTAACCTTCATTTAGAAAACTTGTGAAGCGAAAGGTAAAATGTGTCTTATGAAAGTAATTACTGTGAGTTTAACTGCAAAGGATATTGCTTAAAGAAGCAAAGCATTCCTAATGAGTTGGCCAAGAATTGATCTCCCTGTAATTTTCCTATTTATATGCAGCTCTCCTCCCGCGTTCACTCTTAGCTGTAGGTCAGGGCCACTTTGAACTACTCAAAGACCTTGCTCTGTTAAGCTGGGTCTCAAAGCCATGGCAAAAATGATATTTTAGAAAAGTAAATATTGTCATGTGAGGCATTAAGAGGGGAAAAGCTGTTTATTTTAAGACTTATTCTTTACACTAGGCAACTGTTTCCTATTACAAACACCTCTCAGCAACCCAGTGGGATATGTGGGATCATGAATACAAATGCAATTCCTGCATACATGTGGAGAAAAGTATATGTGTGTATATATATATATATATATATATATATAGATATAGATATATAGATATATATATATATATATATATATATATATATATATATATATATATATATATACAAGATATCCTCTGCACTCAAACCATTATCAATATATTAAGGACATTGAAACATTTTGTATCTTAAGCTACTAAAAATGCCTCCCTTTTTAACAAAACACGGATTGTTTGTCCATATATTGCAATATATTTAAGCTGGCCAACAACGTCAAAGTCATCCCATATCTGGCCAGTTCTACTCTCAAATTGCATCTGATTCATTAAGAATTCCATTGCTTCATTATACATTTTACAAAGGGACTAAGTTTTACCTGCAACTTACTTACTGCTTTCAAAGTAAAACTCCCAAACTTGTTGCCCTTTTATTGGCCACATATATATATATAGCTATATATATATATATAGAGAGAGAGAGAAATACAAGAGGTCCTCTGCACTTAACCCATTATGAATATATTTAAGACATTGAGACATTTTGTACAGCCTATATGTATAGGCATGGGCGCACTGGGTCCTCCTTGTTAATTAAACATAGAAGGAATAGGTATAACATACAGTATATCTAACATTTATGGCTGTTTAAACATAAATAAGAGAATGAGTTAGGATTCCGCTAATCCAATCTTTTGTGTAATCTGAAGCTTCCACAATGTTCTACATCTTTTATATCTGTCATTAGTAATGATTATTTCAAATGCAGTTGATTTCCCTTATGGGGTTTGAATATTGGATGCCTTCAGAAGGACGAAGTAAGTTTCTAAACAAGCATATAATTAATACTTATCTTTGTCCTTGACTTGTCTGTATGCAGAGGTGAAACAGAAGTGAATATGTCCAACAGTGAGACCAGTAATTAGTGAATAAATGACAAACATAATGTACTATATATATATATATATCACAAAAGCCATGTATGACTATAAATTAGTTTAGCAACATTTTGTGGTATGGCTGTGTTTCCTAAGAAGGAGGAAATGTATGAAAGCTCATTTACAAATGCCAGATCATCTGCAAACCACTAAAATAAAGATTAAAAAAGTAGCTACAAAAGGTACAACAGCTCCTCTTACCAATGAGAGCTTTTGGCTGTCAATAAGTGGTGTAAGTTATGTTTCAACAATTAATATAAATAATAATTATAAAGTAGCAGGCTTTCCCTCTTGTTGCAACTTCTGTTCTTTTTGGTCCCATTATTGGTCTTACCCATATATATGACAGTCATGTGGACCACCACAACAGCTCTGCATGAATATACCATATATACCATGTTTACCAAACAATGAAAACAGTCCAAATCAATTATTGTCCTTTCATGAGAGATATGTGTTGATTCATATTATTCAGTACACAGCATTTAGATATATTCCATGTTTATTCTCTATTGTGTGAGAGACTGTACCTACTTCTAGTAATATGTATAAACATTTTGAAATAATTGTATAATACTATGATAGTTTTATGCATCTTGAAAGCCACGTATAAGTGTGATACCTTCTCTCGCAGATAAGTTCCAACAAGGGAATTCTTTGTGATGCTTTCTCTCACTTATGCAGATAAGTTAAAACAAGGGAAATCTTTGTATTCACACATAGTCAGAGTATGCTCTGAGCATTCTTTCAGTGTGACTCCTGACTAGGATGTTGCCCTATGTAGGAAGTACTTAAGCATTTTATACATCTATACTTGTTCATTTCTTCCACTTGCTTCACAGAGGCAAAGTAGTACCAGTTCTGTACCATGTACATGTAAAACAGGTTGAAGGGTGCTGCATTCATTTTGCTATATTGTGATAAATGACTTACTGATCAGCTTACACCTGAAGCAGGATTACATAGTGTATCTAAGACAAGTTGTTTGCTCTTTTATAGAGAAAGTGATCTCTGTGTGCAAAGCATGGCATGTGTAAGCATTTGTTTTCAGAGACAACATATTCCATGTCATTATGGAAATATTTGATCTATTTCTGAGTCCTTTCTCCATGTTACCAAATGGTGCAACATGACATAATCTTTCAACCAATGGCAGAACTAGACCATTATATTCCTAATGCTGTCTTTATATAGATACCAATTGACTAAAACCTTACTCTACCTTCATAATTTACTGCCTATGATTGATGTTAGCTGCATTATCTGCTGTAGCTCAAGCATGTTTAGATAATATAGTTCATTATCTGGTGGATTAAATCAACAATAAAAGTTGTGGTTCAACAACATCTGGGGGAGCTTTATGACATCCTTCACATAGTGAGTAGTGGGTTCTAGTTAATGAGATGTCACTAGCCTGACAACTAGTTTGTTACAGAGGATGTTTGGAATTGTAGCTTAACTGCAGAGCCCAAGTGGGTGCTGTATGATGTAGCTTGATAACACCCAGAGAGCCACAATAGGTTTACATTATGAAATGCCTGCGGGGGTTGGGGAAAACTGTAGCTCAAGATCATCTCAATGGCAACTGGATTATTGAGAATTATGCTACAACATCTGTAGAGTAACAGGAGTTGCTGGGACTGGAAAGCATGCTGTCAACTACTGGAGGCTAAAAGGAGAATCAGCAGACAGAGAGAAAGAGATACAGTATGAGGAATCATTCACTACCTGCAGAGTAGGGTACAGATAGAAGAATTACTGCAGGTTTCTGCATTCACAAATAGACCACATAGACCTGTTTATGGATGTGATACATGTGCACTTATTTGGTGGAGTTGAACTAAGAGAGATATCAGAAAAAAACATTTTTAATTATCTATCATAACATTGACTATGAATGCTATTTATAATTTTGCCATAAAAGTATTTGCCTGATGCTTCTACATTACTTTTATTACCTTCATGTTCCTCTATGAGGGGGCTGCCATATTGTGCAGCAGTAGTCCGTTAGCATTAGGGATAGTCAGGGTGGCAAAATAGTCAGGTTTAGGAACTTCAAGTGACAATTACTTACAAAAGCAGAAAAAATTATCGACATGACCTATGGGTAACTTTTAATGCAGAATTATATTTGAAAAGAAGATTTTTAGTGTCAGCATCACTTTAATGTAATTTTGTAATTTTTCAACCCAAATTAGCAATTTCACTATGAGAAGAAAAGTTGGAACAAGGAGCAGAGGTAATAAGGAGTAAAACAGATACTAAGCAGAAAAAAATTAAAACAGTTAATAGGCCATTTGGACCAGTTCAGTCCAACTTATTGTATCTTGATTGTGGCCAGTCAAGATCAGGTATTTTACTTTACTCCTGAATAAGACTGACCATTTTCAAAAAATACACGTTCAAACCAGATAACAATGAATGCCACTGCTTTTGGTTCACTTTAACTTTTGACCAGAACCATAGACATGTCACAGTTGTTAGCACTTTGGTACTATGAGGGGCTTACTCATCAACTACTCATTGCCTGTTAGTACACACTGGGCCTAGGAAAAATCAATTCATACACATTTTGCAGCCAAATAATACACCAACCCCCATTTGTAATAAAAAGAATTTAATTTGCACATGTGCAGTAACCTATAGTAGAACTTTGAATCTATGTATAAGGACTACGAGGGGGTGCAGGAGATGCAACTGCACTAGGACCCAGTAAGCTCAGAAAGTGACTTACAGTCCAACCTGCTAGAAAACACACTAATATGTAACTGTTTCCCCAAGTCAATTATAAAAGTGTAAAATCAGTGTTTTGCTTGAATTTGTATTAACTTGCATGGGTGCTCAATCCTCAGGTGACAGCAAATCTCCCAGTGGAATGAATGGAACTAGGTAGATGGTAATCTAATAGCTGATTTAGAGAATGCCCAGAAAAGCACAATTACAGAAAATATGCAGTACTTATTATTTTCCTATCATATAGGTGTCTCTATTGTACTCTCGTTGCCCATCCTTTCTGCTTTCCCTCTCTATTTATCCTTCTTACCATTCATTTTTTCACCCTATCTGCACCAAAGGATTTGCCAAGAATGGGAAAGTTTATTTAGTTGCTGGTATAAAGTTAAATAAGTATCACCAGCAGATACTTCTTTTACCCTTTGCATGTATTGAATAAATTGTATATATAGTATTATATAGTGCTTGAGCTAAAGGTCTATAATAATGTTTTCTTCAAGGAGGATCCAGGTGCCTGTATTTAAAAAAGTGTCTATTTACTTAAAAAATGTTAATGTTAAAACTGTCATTACTTGGTTTTATCCAAATATCCCTTAACTGTGTTCTTGAAATTGTTTTGCCACTGAATAAGAGAGCCAAAAGATTTATCTACCTTCCTCAATCAACATTTCTGAGTCTTAAAAGCAGAACGTTAATACATTCATATTATCTAAAATATGATTCTAAAATATCTATATAGAGCTGTGTTTCAGATAATCCAACAGGCCCTAAAGTAGTAGGCAGGGCAAACACAATAGTTTAAAAGATACAAGCATTATGGGTCACACAAACTGTACTACAACAACAAACTAATTGAAAATTGGTAATTCCACTCCATGTTTAAGAAAATTCAGTTTACACAGCTAGAATTTGTAATATTATATTGAATAAAATGCAAAATCAGATTTGAAAAAAAAGTTCAGATTACATGTTATGGGGCTTAATTTACATATGGTTCATATGTTTGTACTTTCCTTTCTGCAACACTTGAGACAGCAGTATAGAGGTGCAGAGTTTATAAACAGCACATATTTTCAATCATCACATTTGTCATTTTGCCGGAGAATGAAGGCTCTCGATTATATCTAGAACACACTCAAGAGTTTTACAACCTCATGTTGCCATCTAGTGGAGTTATAGCATTTAGCTTTTCCCCTTCTCCAGCAACATTCTATGGATTAAAGTTTCCTTATGAACCAATACCACTTATATACAGGTATAGAACCTGTTATCCAGAATGTTCAGGGTTTTCTGGGGGTTCTCCATATCTTAAATTTTATAAAAATTATTTAAACAATAAATAAACATAATAGGATTGTTATGCCTCCAAGAAAGGTTAATTATATTGCAGTTAGGATGAACTACAAAGTATTGGCTCTAGTTATTAATCGTAGGTTGAGGCACAAGACTACTAACTTAGACTCCTAGGGGCATAATTATTATGCTGTGTAGAAAAACAGAATGATAATACACCACACATTTCCATGTTTCACTGTGTAAAAAATTACACACACCTTGATAATAATAAATTTTACAAGGCTTTTTACACCATTTTTTTCCAGCAAATTTTGGTTTATGTAGAATAATAAATATGCCCCTAGCTAGTGTCTGATAGAACTAATCATATTGCTGTCTAAGCACCTCATTCACTGCTCCCAGACTTCTCTAAAGGTTTGGTTCCCTTAGGGCAGAACTCTTTACTGTGGCCTTGCTGTCCCAGCCTCCATAGCAGATATTGATGTTGGTCAGTTGGAGGCCAAAGAGGAAGAGACCTAGGTTCCCAGTGTTCCAGTCAGTAAATGAAATGGTTACAGTGATAATAGAGTTGCAAAACTCAAAGACTATCTCTATATAAGAAATAGTGCAAACATATTGAAATGAGTGCCATATCCTCTTCTGTCTCTCCCGATAGCTACCTTGGTACAGTCAACACTGTAAGGAATAAGTCTATGTGCTAATTACTCAGGCATGTTGCTTGGCTGTGAAGAAAAACTGAATCACTGAAAGCATAGTTAACACATTGAAAGTGCAACATTGCTCATAACAGTGATAAATATATGGTTTGGGATGCTGGTACGAAGTCATTTTATATTCCAGTGCATTTTATAACACCCAATTCCAGTGTTCATGAATTGCATGTGGGCTTGTGTTACATGGGACTTTCTCACTCAGGTAGATTGGAGGAAGGGATAACCACACATAACATCTTCATACAAACAGAAGAGATCTCCCCATAACCTTATTTGCCATCCTAGATATTCCTTGAAGTATAGATTGTTACTCCAATGTTTCTCTTTATATTTAACCTTATGAGTAAATAGGTATCTGGTGATAACTTCCTGTTTCCTGTTTTCTCAGCTAAAGAGAGGTAAATAGTAGCCGCAACCTGAATTACCTATAAAACACAAAGTAAAATAAATGGGTGTGCAGTATAGACACAGCTCAGAACTGTAACTTTTTTAATCATCCTGAATTAAAAGGGAGTGATCTGTATCCCTTTATTGCCACTCTTCAAAAACTGTTCTCTATCATGATAATTTACTGCCAAAAATGTTAAAAAGGGTTAAAACAAAGCTCAAAGTTTTGTGGCTTACTCTGGACATCTTTTACACACCGGATGTTTCCTGACACCCATAAATGAAACATTTTAAGTAACCCAGCTTCTAAAACCAGCTTCACACCTGCACAGACTTGTAAATCAGTTCAACATAAACCTGCTCGTAAAGACGAAAACCAACACAAAGTTTACACAAATTTTTATTGAGGCATTTTTAAGAGGCAGTTCGACATTGAACTATGAAACTAAACCTCTGCACTATTCAAATTATGTGGTGTTTCCAACACTATTCTACCTTATCAACTTTCCTGCATTACTTGCAGATTTATTAGACCTGGAGGGTAAAGAAAAATGCCCTTAATAATGCCCAAATTAAGTTTTGTAACATAAGGCAAAAAGCTATACCAATAAGAACTGTTTAAAGAGGTACAGTCAAACTGAATGCACTCCAACTTTTCTGAATTACAAGTCACAATATCAACAAGCTGTAGAGATTGTCAGTTGAGGTTCCTCAATAAAAGTATATTTTAGTGCCCTTGACCCCATGTCAGGTTTATCGGCATATTGTTTTAAATCCAAACTGTTGGTTATAGCTGATCATAAACGATTCATATGCAGTTTATCTTTCAATCTTTTATAGTAACTGTGATTATATTGTTTGGATAAAACCAAGTTTGAAGGGTCAGGAAGAGGAGATGGATAAACATTTTTATGATGTAGGCCAAAGAAACCATTAAACCATTTTATAGCCCAGTAATTTTATTTTTGCTCCTGGATATTTAACTGCCAAGGTTTAATGACCTGGAGTAGTCATATCTGTGAGTTTTGAGCATTCACTGGCACCAAAACACCATTAACATAAAATATATTTACTATTTTTGTAACAAACATACTTGTTACCAGTGTACTATGTTTATAATACCTATATTTATTCTCAAATACATATGAACATAAGTATTATTAGGTAAATGATGGTTATAAGGTTATTTGAATTAATTAATAAAAAAGATAGTTTAATAAAAATGTACATTTATCCAACAAAACTATTGCAAATATGCAAAACACCCATTAAACATTTTCTCCATATAGTATAAATTATAGGTATTTTTAAAGATAATGGCAAATGTGGGTACGTTATATCTGCCCCTTTGTCTTCCCAGTGGCTCTGGCATCTGTGTCCTCACTACATGCTACCTCCAGGAACTCCCTAAATACATTTTAACTAATTCTAATAACCTAGGGACTGACCATTTGGTTTATGTGTCCATTTCTTATTGGTCAGCAAATAGTAGACTAATCTGAGTAAGCTAGGAATAGATACCCAAGGCAGTCCATTTAAGTTCAGAAAATATTTGGATTGATTAGATGTTATTAGCATCATACATAATTTTTATAGACGCGTTTCAAGCAATTAAATGAGGGGCGCGTGACGTGATAAGATAACTAATGTACATGGTGAGGTCATGCAAATGTGAGGTCATGCAGCTTGGATGTAGAAATATGCAAGCCACTTATACCCTTAAATAGGACTGTACTAGGAAAAGACAAGATATCTTCTGCACTCACCCATTATCATTAATAATAATTATATATTAGAGACATTAATATATTCTGTGCATTAAGCTACTTGAAACAAAACAGGGATTGTTTGTCCATATATTTCAATATATTCAAGCCGGCCAACTATGTCATCTACCAATCAAATGGCATACAAGGTCCCAAGTACCTTTCAACTTACTTCTGCCTGAAATCACTATGACAACATTCTCTTTAATGATGCTGATCACTGTAAATTTAGCACTGATACACCCTTAGACACTTGATGTCCTATTTCAGAATTTACAGGTGGGATCACGGTCATTATTTTTTATTGTAGCATGGGTAGCAGCTGCTATACCTTCAGAGAATGACCCTGAAATCATGTAAACAGACCTTGAGCACTTTTCAAGCAATCCAAGAGGGTTTTGTATTTGCAAGTGAAAGGGCATGGGATACAACATTTCCATATAACTGTGATTTATTTTTTCTGTTAAATGCATGGTTACCAGAAGCTTTAAATGCAAGCTCAGAATAACTGCAACCCTTTAATGTGTATTATTCCGTTCTTGTGTAATTTATATATGAGTTACTTTGGAAACTGTTGGGGGGTCTATTTTTTTTTTCTCCTATTTATTTGGTTAGTTGAAGGCTGCTGTTTACTGAACATAGCAATTTTGGCCCTTCATTCCAGGTTTAAATAGAAGAGATATATAGAAATACTGTATGATAGAATATATAACCTTGTTTTATACACACACAGTAGTGTTTAGAAGGAATTGGTAAATCATTTATTCTTCCAATTAGACACTCATCTTCCTAATGTATGATTCAACACACCCCAATATCGACCCCTAAAAAAGCTAGGGGCTCAAGGCTGTAAATGCCCATCAAACAAGCCCACATTATGGTTGCCAGTAGCCACTGTATAATCTTCAGGTGATGCCTATAGTAACTGCTCTCTCAGAATAATGTGTATCTACTTTCTCACTGAATAATGTACTGGGTTTTAAATCCAAAAAGACAAAAGTCTGCCCCACCAAAATACCATGAATACCATCCCCCATGTTTATTCTCCAACAAAGATGGTAACCCTAACGGTCATATACATAAAAAACTTTCCTGCGATCAATTGTTTGTTCATTTTCATAACAGACATTTAGAGCTGCATCGTCAGATATACAGGTAGAAACTATAGAATTCTACCTGGCCGATGTGGCACCCGGTCAAAATTTTCTGGTCTCTAGGATTGCAGATAGACTATGATGATTTCCTAGAGTGTGAGATTCTTGAAAAAGTTATAGAATTTAATCCACAAAAAACTAGGTTGAAATTATGGTATATGAGAAAATATTCATTTGGAGAGTTATGAAGCATAGATGCAAAAAGGTGCACTGACATAGCAGAAACAGTGATCTGATGAGTAAATGGATTTGCTTTGGAAAAGCACACAGATTTTGGAAGAAGAGCACAAGGGTGCACATGATTCCATAAAGTCCAGCATTACTATATATTCTTTATATTTTGTATTAGGTTTAAAATAACATACTTAAATAGTATGTAATGTTTGCCTGTACTTTGCTATCAGTAGTGTTTATCACTGGGTAGATCTGGCATTGTACTTTGTATTGTTTAAAAGCAAAAATTTTAAATTTTGTTTTACCTTCTACGAATAGCTGCCAGTGCAATCTTGTTGTTGTGTACTTTTGAAATTTGTCATCAGTTATAGCCAGCAATTCCTTAGCTCTCCCAACCTAGCAAATCTTCTGGTTTTGTCATGGACAGAGGAGTGATTTGATTGGCTGGTAGGATGATACAAGGGAACATCTGGTCTTACAGGGCATATGAAGGCAAAAAAATTATATCCCCTTCTTACTTTCTTTTATGAATAAGAAACCGTTTTCATAAGACCTGACTGTATGCAGTGAAATTCTCCCTTCATTTACTGTTGTGGATAGGGCTTTTGCAAGGAAACAATCATATTATGAACAGCAGGGGCAGCCCCGCCTTACTTTCCAGCCATGCAGAACTCAAGCAGCTTTGTTTGTTTCCCTGTAGACCAGTCGGCGACTGTATTGAGATTTGCATTGGATTTTATTTTTGCCTTTACTTTCCCTTTAATGTTTCCAATGCCAGCTGCAGGGACAAAGATCATGGAGCCAGAATTAAAAAGAAAAACTGGTATTCTCATTGAAGAATTATTTTGCTGCAGGCACTGGTTCTGCGAGTTTGAGTTGGAGAAAGAAATATAAGAACTAACAACACAGGACCCAGTGCAGTCTGCATTATCTGATTATTAATCAGTCTTGCTGTGTCAGCTTCTATCAGGCAGGCTTGAGAAAGGGCAAGACAAGGCCCAAAACGTTGCCTGTTACTGACCAATTGCAATAAATTTTTCACATTTGCAAATAAGAGGTGCTGCAGTTTTTTCCTGTTTGCTGTGTCAGCTTCTGGCCAATATTATTTGACTTGTGCTATAATAATAATAATAATAATAATCTTTTAACAAAGTTAGAAGATGGTGACCCCTTGTGGCTAACTTTGAAAGCATAAATCATTTGTTTGATTAGACTTCTGGTGCAGAGAGTTCATGTTTATGTATACAAAATACAGCATTTCTAGCCATATTATATTTTAGACTGTACTTCCCCTTTAATAAGGAAGAAGCCTGAAGGGAATCCTTGATTGGGTTCCCAAATTGGAGAGAGGCTACAGATTGACTATATAATAAAGCAGAAAGAGTGAGTCTGCTGAGCTTGACCAACTCCAACTGCAGAGAGAGAGAACCTATCCTGTCACTTGAGAAGCTGCAAGACGTTCAGATGTGCCAGTTCCTTTGATTTTTCATGTATCCCTGAGATAATCCAAGTAAGTAAAATGCCAATGGGAGGATATTGACAGAATAACAGTGTGTGTGTGTGACCCCTGTGTATGGTGGATCTTGTGTGTGTGCCTGCTATGTTGGAGAAACTGTATTGTATTGTATTATTTTGTACTGAAATGTACTTTGGAGGGGCTTACATGAGTAAAACTGGAGGAAAAGTAGCGTAAATGACTACGTTAGTCAATCTGTATTTCAGGTTGTGTTGTGATGATTCAGATGTCCATTGTATTTTTCCTTCTCTCTTGTACCCTGCACTCCAAGGTGTGCCCACTAAGTGGAAGCATTGTGCCATTTTCCCAATTGTCTCTCCAGCCCATTTAGCAAGGAAAGGAAAACTATACTCCCTGAACAATGTAGGTCTCTTTAAAAATACATTGTTTAAAACAGCTCATATGTAAAACCCTGCTTTGTGTAAATAAATAATTTTCATAATATTATACTTTTTAAGTAGTATGTACCACTGGTTACTTCTAAATAGATGACATGAGCCATTTAATGGACAATGCCCTTCTCCCTGTTACACTTAGAGCTGCATTATTTCTGGTCAGGTGATCTGTGAGGCAGCACACATACCATCACAAAATGGTGACTCAAGGTAAGTGGTGTAAAAGGGCAATATTGATTGAAATCTATATTCCAGTTGGGTAAGATTCTTTAATATGCCATTTAGTCTGATATAAACTGTGATATAAATCTGTTGCTTAAGTATTCATTTTGGGGGCATAGTTTTCCTTAAAAGGAAAAACAACAACCTAGAACAGACTAGAAAATTAGCAAAGCTATTTAACCAATAATCTCAATCCAACAATTCCCCTCACCTCAACAAGGAAGATGCTGGGAGCTGTTTAAATGTATGGCGTTATGTAATACTTGGCACTAAGTTTGCCCAGGAGCATTAACCCATAGCAACCAATCAGCTGGTAGAATTGACTGGTCACAAGGGTTGCCACCTTTTCTGGAAAAAAATATAATTTTTTAAAATCTTTTTTCCCTATTAATAACATTGGAACCAATCATCATTTACACCGGCCAGGCCGGTAAAATACTAGCCAGGTGGCAACCCTACTGGTCACCTGTTTAAAAGCTAAAATTTTATTGGCTATTATGGGTTACTGTTCCTATGCAAACTTAGTGCCTTTTATTACATAGTAGTAGATAGTAACTAATCAGCAAGTATAATTTACTGGGCACCTGTTTAAAAACAAACGGGGGTTAGAATTCTGAAATTTTTTTATTTGAGGTACTGAATTGAAGGAACATATATTTAGAGTAGTTATTACATAATGGAAAAATGTACCTCTATGGAACATTTTGTATTAGTTACTGAGACAGAGCTACTGTAGGAAAAGATAATCATGACATGATGGTTCAACAATCATCAAAACCACGAGAGATAACAGGAAACCCAGTCGTTATCACTCTTTATAGTAGTGATACAGCTATTTTTATGGCTAGTTGGATTTCCACACTTTGCAAGGGTAATATTTGAGAGCTCTAAAGTTGGTTCCATCAAACTCTATATCCCCCTTTTATTGTACTGTTTGCATGATAGCCTTTTTAACTTTATAAAAGTAAATAAAGCATTCAAAGTATATAAGTAGATAAAGTACTGTATATAGCAAATAAGAATTTGGCATTTAGCATTTTCTTTAAGGGATCCTTTATATCATGTTTTACAGCCCAGAATTTAAGTGAAGGATTTTACTAACCAATAAGCAGCAACAGTTACTTACACCTGGCCAGTTATAGATTTCATTGCTTTCTATTTGAACGATTAAAGAAATGTATTAAAAGTTGACAGTCACTTACAGCAACCATCTTATTGGTTGCTATGCGTTATTGCCCTGAACAAACTTTGTGCCTTTTATTACATATGGACATTCCTCTCCTTTCCCTTTGAGAAAAAAATAAGGCCTACAGCATGGGTGTGTTTTATACACTTTAAAAGGGGTCTATTTTTCATGCTGTGTAAAAAGTGGAGTGAAACATTACTAGTGATGTTGATGATAGCAACCAATCAGATCTTTCCTTTTGTTTTCTAAAGGTGGCCATGCACTATATTGACGAGGTTATCAAACAAGCAAATCTTTCCCCAATATGCCCACCAGGGCAGGGTGATATTGTCTAATCGGGAAAATCTGACGATATCGAGCTAATTTGATCATTCTGCGCTACGGTCAAAGATCGAATTACAACAATGGGAACGTGATGAAGACCCCATCAAGTAGGGGATGTGCTCCTTAATCTAACCTGCCTGATCGATATCTGGCTAATTTTTCCCAGATATCGGTCGGGGAGGCCCGTCAGAACACGGACCAAAATCTGCAGATTAAATCTGCCTGTGTATAGCCATTTTAACTGTTGAAATCTAATTGCTGAGTGGTTGCTCTGGGAAAAATACCCCATCATTCTTCATTTTTTACACAGCATGCTAAATAGGCCCTGTTTTTTGTGTAGGCAAAAACTAAGTACAATTGCATTTGGATAATCTGAATAACATCATGTTTGTTTTCCTACACGTAGCACTTTAGGTCCCGTTCAGAAATTTTTCCAGAATATAATAATAATTGCAGTCCCCATTAGATATTTCAAGGTGTATTTACTACTGATGTATTTCTGACTCTCATTTCTTTTAAATGTATATTATTATTTCTTAGGCACAAAAGGAGCTCTTATATAATGTTACAGATTGTTGTTCTCCAAACAATGTCCTTTTAAAAGTATTCCATTCTTTTTGCATTTTTTAGACATGGCAATGAAAAACGCCGGCAGCAAACAGAGAGGTGAGAGGAGAATGATGTTTCCTAGGAGCTTCTATATCAGACAAAAAGAGTGGCATTTTTTAGGATATTGCTCTGAGTGTTTTCGGGTTTATTTGTGAAGAGACCGGTCACAATGAAATTTTTATCCTCTGGAGGGAGAAGCCACTTACTTATTTTTTTTCTAAAAGCAAATAGTTTGTGTGACATGATTCACTCATACAAGTGATTCCATAAACATAAATGTATTGTACTCTGATAAAACATGTCCATGATAATGGTTCAAGTGTGTAGTTTTGATTATTGTCTTTACAAGCAAATATCCATATTTCTGGTAAATACTTGCTGTGAAATAGAATGTTCTTTGTGCAATGACTTCAGACTACATGCTGGATTATTTTAGGAGTGAAAGAGCATCAATATCTCTTTCTACTGAGATCTCATACAAACCTTGAGCATGGGATCCAATGCATGTCAAGGTTTATTGCCTTAGTACCTTGTAATTTGCTTTTGTGCTGTTGGACAGTTAACACAGTACAAATCAGAGAAAGATGTTACAAACAGATGTTATTTTTAAGATAATTCAACAGAAAAGCAAAGCAAAACCATCAGATGGATCTTAAACCAGTAGGTGATAGGAGCAAAGCTACATATGAATAGTTGCTGTGCAGATACAGTAGAGTTTACAATAATTTGTGTTGTGTTTTGGTAGCCGAGGATGAGCAGAGTACAACAGTGTTTTATTAGTAGGGATGGCGCGAACCGCCGAAAAAAAGTTCGCGAACATGTTCGCGAACTTCCGGAAATTTGCGAACGGTTCGCAAACGGTTCGCGAACCCCATAGACTTCAATGGGAAGGCGAACTTTAACAGCTAAAAAATATATTTCTGGCCAGAAAAATGATTTTAAAGTTTTTTAAAGGGTGCAACGACCTGGACAGTGGCATGCCAGAGGGGGATCAAGGGCAAAAATGTATCTGAAAAATCCATTGTTGACACAGCGCTGCGTTTTGTGCTGTAAAGGGAAAAAAGTCACTCAGGTGGTTGTGGACACTGTAATATTATTGATATTTAGACAGAATGTGAACAAGCTCACACAGCTAGATGGCAGTTGTTTGAAGAACACACTGGGCAAAAAATGGCTACAGGGCAAATAATGCCTACAAGGTCAACGTATACACTACTACAGCGGTGGATACGGATTACGTAAAATATATTATGGCTGCTTGAAAAAAGTCACTCAGGTGCTTTTTCTGGAGAGGGTAATATTATGGATATTTAGACAGAATGTGAACAAGCTCACACAGCTAGATGGCAGTTGTTTGAAGTACAGTAGATTACTAGCCAGCAAACTTACTATCCACTGTCCCTGAAATCACTAACAGGCAGCTCTCTCCCTACACTATCTCTTCAGCACACACAGGCAGAGTGAAAAAACGCTGCAGGGCTTCGGTTTTTATAGGGAAGGGGAGTGGTCCAGGGGGTGTGGGGGTGGTCCAGGAGGGAGAGCTTACTGATTGGCTGCCATGTATCTGCTGGTCTGGGGGAGAAATGGCAAAATAAAAGCGCCAACTAAGGCGAACCCAAATTGGCGAACATCGCGCGACGTTCGCGAACTTCCGGCGAGCGCGAACACCCGATGTTCGCGCGAACAAGTTCGCCGGCGAACAGTTCGCGCCATCCCTATTTATTAGCAGGATCATGCAGTCATTACACTTCAACAGTAACTTGAACTCTATCCCTTTTAAGCAGTATAGAAAGTACAGTGTATGCACAGTATAACTCTTGCGCACAGTGACACCTACAGGCACCTTGCACAAACACCCCAATTTGTTTTTTGCACAATGCTTTTATTTTATATGACAATGCCACTATGTGTGACACTGTGCAGTCTGATATGTATTATATGAATCACAAGGATGGGAAATAAGATCATTGAAAGTGAATTCACTAACATGCTCTGCATGGAAACATGAACTGATTATTAAATGAAGAATTTTAAATTAACGGATACTTTTTAAAGTAACTAGTGCTTAGAGACAATGCTAAGTATTATTTGATGCAAATGGTTTAAACCATGAAATCCCTGGTTTAAAATGGAATAATAAGAATGGCAAAGGATGAACTGTTATCTGAACTGATATAAAATCGCTATGGGTACAGGTTTGGGATCTAGAATGCTCTAGACGTGGTCCATATATACATATGTTTCATAAAATATACTTCTCAAGAAACATGTGGCATTGGATAATCCTAAACAAAAAAAAATGATATACAGGTATGGGACCTTCTATCCAGAATGCTTGGGACCTGATAATGGATCATTCTGTAATTTGTATCTTTATACTTTAAGAGGCACATTTATCAAAGGTTGAATTTCGAATTCATTTGCGTTTTTAAAAACTCCCATAAACTCCCATGAACTCGAAATTCGACCGATTGAAATTTATTAAAAAAAAAACTCAGGTGAATGAGAACGACCGGAAAAATTGAATGGAATTCGAAATTCGAATTTTCAATTGGACCCTTGATAAAGCCGTCCCTAAGTCTACTAGATAACCATATAAACATTAAACAAATCCAATAGGCTGGTTTTGCTTCCAATAAGGATTAATTATATCTTATTTAGGTACAAAGCACTGTATCAAGTACAAGGCACTGTTTTAATATCACAGAAAAAAATGTAATCATTTTTAAAAATGTGGATTTTTTTGATAAAATGGAATCTATGAAAGATGGCCTTTCTGTAACTTAGTTCTGGGTAATGAGTTTCTGGATAATGGACCCCATACCTGTACTACTGACAGAAGGCAGCAACCCTTTGGTCTTCTGCAGTCTTAATTATTACCATCACTAAAACTGTAATGGAAGATCTAAAAAAAAACACAAACCTGAGTGGTCTTAAAAATGAATATAGATAACAGATAAATGAGGGGATCATATAATAATCTCACTAATGCTTTATTTACCAGTAGGTCCTTCCAACTAACACAAGGTCACCCATTCAAATTAGAAGAATGGAAGTTCCAACTTAATATTCGAAAAGTGTTTTTTACAGTGAATGCTGTGAAGATGTGGAATTCTGGTTGATAAATTAGATAGCTTTAAGAAAGGGTTGGATTTTTTTTTTTTAAGCTAGTGAGGATAGCTCATAGTACAAGTTGATCCAGGGTCTAGTCCGATTACCATTTTGGAGTTAAGAAGGAATTTTTTCCCCCTCTGAGGCAAATTGGAGAGGCTTCAAATGTTTTTTTTTGCCTTCCTCTGGATCAACTAGCAGTTAGGCAGGTTTATTATAGACATAAAAGTTTGAACTTGATGGACGTGTATCTTTTTCAACCCAGCTTAGTATGCTACTAAATGTATAGGATCGGTTATCCAGAAACCCATTATCCAGAAAGCTCCCATAGCCTCCATTTTATCCAAATTTTTAGAATTACCCTTTTCTCTGTAATAATAAAACAGTGCCTTGTACCGGATCCAAACTAAGATATAATCAATCTTTATTAGAAGCAGAACCAGTCTATTGGGTTTATTTAATGTTTGCATGATTTTCTAGTAGACGTAATTACAGAAAGATCCTTTATATGGAAAACCCCAGGTCCTGGGCATTCTGGATAAAAGGTCCCATACCTTTATTTCAGAAATCTTAGTTGATTAAGCCATTGTGTACCTTTACCAACAGCCTCTTCTGGCTTTTCTAGTGATCAAATACACCTACAGCTGGGAGTTGCTCAGTTTTATCAGTCACACATAATTGTATAATATGTGAATAACAGAGCTCATATTTCAGGTTGCTAAAGAAATTTAACAATAGTAAAGTTATATGACTGTATATCACTATTATATTAGGGAAACGTTACAACTTACAACTATTCTAGCTTCAAACATATTTTGGTAGTTCAAATTAATCTGGATAAATACATAAAGATATTTAGCAAAAGGTGAAATAGATACATGATTAATGTTACCTATTATTTGTATGTATTGTAGTTTCCTTTTATATACACATAGTTATTTACCAGCAAAATAACTTAAAATGCGTCTCCAAATAAGTCAATGTTCATGTATTTGTAGCATGTGGAGCGAATGAAATGGCAAGACAGCACCACTGTTTTGTAGGGGCTATTCTGAACTGTATTGCTGTTTAAAGGAATGTCCACCAGAGGGCAGACAGAGTACTGAGAATAATGATGCATGCTTACTGGCTAATGAGGAAACTACTCTGCAGATTGCTTTTTTGCACATTAGTGTGAATAAGTGTAACACATGAGCTTACAATTTACAATTTAGAATATTGCTTGAGAGACTTGTACAAAATGGGGTGTCTTCCTAAACAGAATTGAGTCAGACCTTTATTGTGTCCTTATCTCTCAGTCTTAGGGAAGATGTTCTATTTAGTAACAGAATATAAATGAGTCTGAAAGCCACTGAAGAGCAGTACATAATCTTAAACGGTTCTGGTGACAAATTAACCGCCATATTCCACGTGTAGGGCCCACACTAAAGGGCAGATTAACTAAGGGTCGAAGTTAAAAATTTTAATTTTTAAAATTCGAATTTCAAAGTAATTTTAGGCTACTTCGACTATCAAATTGCCGAAAATTTGAATTTCAAAGTACTTGCCCTTTAAAAATCCTTCGACTTCGACTATTCGCGAGCTTAAAGCTGACAAATTGCCATTTTAGCCTATGGGGGACCTCACAGAACCTGTCCTGAAAAATGTTCTAAATTCCTAGAATTCGAAGGATTTTACAGATTCAAACGATTTTTTTTAGTCGATCAAAAAGCCCTTTAAAAATACTTTAAGGGTTCGAGGGTCGAATTTCGCAGTTTGTTCACTTCGAAACTTCGGCCCTTAGTATATCTGCCCCCATGTTATTTTGCCTGCATAATTTACCATCTATTTAGAAAATGAATCCACTGCCATTATATGGTCTCATTAGCCAACCAAATATATGAAGGAGGTTGCACTTCCCTAGATCTGTCAGTCCCTGGATAAGCTGAAGGCAGAACATGCAGTGGTTATTAATGTCTTGCAGACTGGTATCCTGATAGAAATGTGTTAATGGCTGTAATATTCTGATATACAGTAGTTGAGTGTAGAGGATCTATTTATGCATTTTATACGGTAATATGACCTTTAGATGTACTGAAATATCTGGGCCAATAATCCCTGTTTGGTTTACAGGGTAGAACATCTTTCATATTTGCTCAAATAGTCTTAATATTGTTTAATAGTTTGATATGGACTAGTCTATTTCTCACAATTAATTATACCCAGGTTTGTTTAACCTCACACACCACTTATTAAGACAAAGACAATGTGGCTAATTTACTAATGCAGGCGTCAAGCACTAAAATGGATACAAAACTGTGCACACTTGAATATTATTCACAAAGGTACTTCACTCCTATAGAGGCTCCTTACAACCTGATAATGTGCCTATTCAGCCTGATATAATGAATTGAGGGCTACTGAAAAGTACAGGGAAAACCCCAGAATTATCATTTGCCATGAAGAGTTGTTTCTTGCAAGGATCCCTTAGTGGGCTACACCTACACATTTTAAAACTTACTTTTTTTCTTCTTTTCAAACATTTGCTCATGTTGGCCTTGAAAAACGCTACCTGCCTAATCTCCCCTTGTATAACGCAATGTATAATCTCCCCTTATATAACACAATGTATAATCTCCTAGTATATAAGGCAATGTTATGGAACTTGGCATTTTTCTGTATGTGGACATAAGTATCATTAGATTTTATTTGAAGGGGAACTCCGCAAAAACATAAGCTTTTTTGAAAATTAAACATCAATCAACTTTGCAATATATAACAATTAAAAAATATGTAGACTTTTCATGATTTTTAATGGTTTCTGACAGTTCCCTAAACCTAGACCCCTGCTCTCTTGCTGATCTTTCTGACTACTTTGCTGAGCTGGTTGACTACTGTTACTTTCTAAGAGCAGCTATATGTCTTTAGCCTGCAGCCTCCAAACCCCACAATTCCCTGCACACATGATTTCAATAGGGAACAGAACATCATAGTGCAACGCATTGTGGGTTATGTAGTTCCTGCATGCTTTGTAACATCGGTGTTTAGTCCCTCCTTCCCTGCCAGGATTTCAAATTATGCAGAAAGAGAAGAACTGTTTAACAGCTGGATTCAGCATAGAAAATGACATTTAGTCATACTTTTGGGAGAAACAGGTAACTGTGATGGGTATATTAGGGGTTTCTGGGTTATATGGCTCTCTTTATCAAATTTTGGTTTGGAAGCCGGGTTCCCCTTTAAAAATCATTATTATGTGACAAATAGCAACCCTGGATTATTGTATTTCAGGGAGTTGATAATCCCTCATTAACTGACACTTTTGTATATATTTTTCAGTTGGAATATAAATTCTGACAACAGCATAATTATTACACATGGTGTAAAATGAGTGGCTCGAAAGCTAGAGAAGGCATTAAGCTAAAATAAGCAAGCAGCCATCCAAGCATAATAGCTAAATGTTTCTTAATAAGTGCAACACATACCAATAGTAATGAAGCTGACGTAGTGAGTGCTAATGTTTCCCTAGACTTGTGTTTCACACTGAATATTATTGTAACCACATAAAGTACAAGACTCCGGTAGCTTATGAAAGGGCAGCACAGCTGCAAACTGCAAGTTATGCCATCAAAATATCCAAAGCAGCACCGCGAGTCTTTAAACCCTACAGTTTGTTCCAAGAAAAGCAGACCTGGAGTCATTTTGCTAGGTCCTCAGATTTTACACAATGGTGTTCCATTTGCCTCCTCTCTGTGACCAACAGAATTGGGACAGTCCCTCAGGAGTGCTACTTTTCCAAAATAGTTTCATGCATTCTTTCATTTGCCTAATAGACTAATAATACTGAAAAGGAACTTTGTGTTACATTTGTTTGGTTTGTCGGCATAAGTAACAACAGCCATAGAAAAATATACGCTTTTGCTTCCAGAGAGGTTTATCCAGTGCTATATGTAATAAAAGGCCATGAAGACAAAAAAAGGTTGATGTGTGGGAGAATACCCCAATGTTTCAGACACCAAGTCCTTCGTCAAGAAGAATATGAGCACTTGGGGGCAAATTTACTATTATTCCCGAAAATTTGCTCGACCAAATTCGAAATTCGATAAGCATTCAAATGCTTATTGAATAGTTTTAGGCTATCATTTCACTCAATATTAGATTTCTCGAGGAATTCGTACCATCGGATACCGATCGTTCGATTTCACAAAAACATCGCAAAAAATTTCTTTCGAGCGTGCGAAAAATTCGTACGATCGAACGCTTCGACTTAGTCCCTGAAGCCTATGGGAAGCTTCCCATAGGCTTCTATTGCAAATCGGTAGGTTCAATCTGCCGAAGTAGGCAGTCGAACAACTTTAAAATTTTTATTCCTTTGATCATCGAATGATCGAATATCATTCGATCTATTCTATATTCGATGATCGAAGAGGCCAAAATTCACTTTACAAATTCACAAATTCGATCGAACTTCGATCTATTCACGTGAATTTCGTAAATTGGCCCCTTGGTGTCCAAAACACTGGGGTATTCTCCCAAACACCAACTTGTCTGTCTTACAAGTCTGTTGTTAATTTGGACACTGTGTTTGGTATATACTAAATGATATGTTTTAATTACTTTGCAATTATGCATTGTTGGAATTATATGTTTTATTAAACCATTTATTTGCACACCTTAAGTGGCTGCACTAATGATGAGGTGTGCAGAGTAACTTTTGTAACTAGTAGTATTTTTTGGCTCTTTTTGGGGCCTTGACTTTTTTTGCTAAATTTGTATAAAGGGAGTGCCCGCCATTAACTACCATTTTCTATTAATTACACCTGTCAGCTTAATAGTGGATTACAGTGACATTTAGGGTGAAAAAAAGTATTTCCTCTTACAGAAATTCTTGGAAATATGGCCAAACAACTGATACAGGTATGGGATATGTTATTTTGAACCCATTCACCCATCCAGAAAGCTCTGAATTACTGAAAGGCCTACATTTTTCTCTGTAATGATAAAACAGTACCTTGTACTTGATCCAATCTAAGATATAATTCTGGATAGTCTAAGATAAGCATTCTGGGTAACAGATCCCATACTTTAGCCTATGTAATTGGATAAAGTCCAATAAAATTGACAAAGAGGGCCCTTTGGTTCTAGATGGTATTGAGCAATAAAGAAAGGTTCAGATGGGAGGTGGCAATGGATGTGGAAGGTGTGAAAAGATAGTGTCTCTGTGAGGAAGGCAAGAGCAGACCTGGAACATACAGAGATGCAAGTGCAAAGAGGTAGTGAAGTGTAGAGGAATTATGGGCATTAAATGTCAGCAGAAGGATTTCTAAGTTATATTTTGCTTGAAGGAGCCATGATAAAGCATATAACAGAATTGAGCATGTTGATGTTATGTTATAAGGATTACTAATGATAAAACCCCAACTGGCTGAGTCCTGCAAATTACATACCAGATAGGTGATGGTTTCCATATGAAAATATATGGCAGGTACAGCTGCAATAATCTAAGAAGTACTATACCTGTGCTGTTTCAGAAAATACCTTGCAACTAAGTATCAGGTAAGGATTTAGCTGACAATGAAGCACAGAGAGACTTGCAAGCTGCTAAAGAGAGGGGAAAGACAGGCTGGAGGAATGACTGAACTGCACACCAGTACAGTTTTAAGAAAGCACAGAACTCAGACAGACCAAGTCAAACACAGTAAGAGGAACAACATAAACATGGTACCAATGGATTATTCACAAAAACAGGGGCATACAAGCCAATAATCAAATGTTAATCTTCAGTAAAGTTCCAACTACAACTACAGATTTTCAAAAACCCAAACCACCCACAACAAATCTGTGTGCAACTGTAGCACCAGGGCTCCATTACCTAGTCTCTGATGGCACCTGATTGGTGCACACACAACATGCAGTTAACCTCTATCCTTGCTGGAACAAGCAGAAAATAATTTTCTTTCAGGGTAAAAAAAGAGAATTCTTGCAGTGGGGTGTATGATTGAGAAAGAGGAGGGGTGCAAATCTGGTAGGCCAGATATCAGGGGTTACTGTAATCTAAGCAGGATAGGATAATGATATTGAGCAGTTTCTTGGGAGAGAAAGGGATGGATCTTTGCAATCTTACAAAGAGGAACATGGCAGGTTTTGGCAGTGGTAAATGAAGAATCAAAGATTAAATGGATAATGTCATAGGAAAACATGTGTTTTTTAACCGATGCATTTAAAAAAAAAAAAAAAAACGTTTTCCCATGACAGTATCCCTTTAACCAAATGTATATGTGTTAAATGAACAGGTTTAATGAACATGCCATCAGTAGTAATTGTCAAAATGGGGACAAGGGACAGGTTTTCAATTTAAAACCTGAGATGGTTTTGTTTTAGATTTAGGCTCAGTTTAAGGGGCCTTGATCCACCTAGGAGGAGATAGATATAAGGCAATTAGACACCTAGAGATTTATTGCATATGGCAGTTATTTGGTTAATACCATGAAGCAAGTCTATTTTAACTGTTGCTTGTTTTGTTTTTTGCTTCCTACCCAAATCTGCATTTAAATATGTTGCATACTATCTTGTTATATAATACTAGAAAAAGGCCACTTTTGGGTCATGTCATGTACTCTGTTTTTCATGATTGATTTACTAGGGTAAAATAGAATTACATTAAGAAACAACTATAACAATACAAATAAACACAGAACAATGAGAATGGAAAACTGACCAATGCCCTTGTCAACTTCGGTCATCGTGTGCAACGTCCCATAAGGTTTTCTCATTGAATTAAATTCAGTGTATTGTGAAGCTACCTTACTGTTAGGGGCACAGCCTTCTCAATTCTATAATCATCTGTGTACCAAGAAAATGTGCTCAGTCACAATTATACTTGTCTTCTTTGGTGATTTCAAGATTCGGAGTAGAATCTTATCCTGACCAAATTCCTGTGTTCTGACTTGAAGCAATTGGGGCTTTATCTTTTTCTTATGTGTTGGTGTTATAGGTATAGGATCCATTAACCGGAAAGCCTTTATCCAGAAAGCTCCAAATTACCGTAAGGCCATCTCCTATAGACTCCATTTTTTCCAAATAATCAAAAATTTTAAAACTGCTTTCCTTTTTCTCTGTAATAATAAAATAGTACTTTTTACTTGATCCAAAATAAAGGAAAATGAGTCCTTATTGGAAGCAAAACCAGCCTATTGGATTTATTTCATCTTTACATAATTTTCTAGTAAGCGGGGAGGCTCATTTATCAAGGTCTGACTTTATCTCAATATTTTCTCAAAAAATTGGCACAGATTTTTTCGGATTATTTATTAATACATTTTTCCAAAAATTTTGTTTACGGGAAAAAAATCTGAGGTTTATTAGTTATTGCACGAAACCCAGCCCAGATCAAAAAAATCTTTGGGACTTCTCCATTGACTTATATGCAACCTCGGTAGGTCTGAGATGCCAGATTTTAGGATTCAGACTTTTCCCATCCTCTGGGTATAGTAAATTCTGAAAAATTCATGCTTTTTAATATTCCGATTCTATACTAAAAATACCAAATATTTTCAGGAGTTTAGTAAATAACCCCCTCCAATTATGAAGATCCAAATTATCCATAAAACCCTGGGTCCAAGAATTCTGGATAACAGGTTCCATACCGGTAGATATATTTTAGATATATACTGTATGTTATATATAATGAAATGCTCCTCTTTCTAAAGAAATATTTACCTACATCCACCCAACATATTTTCCTGTGAAAATATGTGTTTGTCATAAATAACATTCCCTTCAACTTTGAAAGCATTCCTTGCTTTGGTGTTATTTTCCATGCTTGCCTCTCCTTCAACTCTGTGAATCATGCAGATTCTACATCTATGCATCTTATACATTCAGCCTCACAAGGCAACAAAAATACTTTTATATACAACCCATTTCACCTTGACTTTTTCAGTACCCTTCTAATTAATTGTCCTTTTATCTAAATAGCCCATTTACGTAATGTATGCAGTCACTAGACTCGTGACTTAACTTATTGTTTCTTTGTTGACCATTTCCTTTAGAACATCATTTGAATTACTTGTGTTAATATAAAAAGCAGTAAACTGATACTATGCTATCCTACAACTGTTATTTTGTTATTGATCTTGGGGCAAAACTCCAATTTATTTATTTGTTTTTAAATACTCAAATATTTTTAGATTTTTAAAGCCTGATGCAGCAAAAAGCCTGAATCTGAAAATACGCCATTTCAGACCTACCAAGGCTGTTAATAAGTGAATGGCAAAGGTCCCTATCCTGTTTTGCCGTTTCTGTGGTCTGCCCTGGAATTAGCCAGAAAATCCAACCATTTCTGACTTTTCAGGAAAAAATCTGAAAAATTCAGGCTTTTCAGAGAAAAAGTCCAAAAAAACCCACTGATTTAGAGAAAAACTCTGAAAAAAATATACTAATATAGTTTTTGATCGATTTTATGGAGTTTTTACCAAAACCGATAAATAAGGTAAAATCAGGTATGGGAGTTTGGTTGCTTTTTTTAATTTAAATAATGAGAAATTCAGATTTATTAAATAACCCTCACATTATCTCCTATTTTACAAACTGCCAATTTATTAACAAAATCAGATTTTTTCCAATTTGTTACAGTTTGTGCATTTATTACCCTATATACAGCACATCTAGCACAGCCCACATAGCTCTAATGAGAAGCATAAAAATGCCTACATACAGGCATCATAGAAAAGTAGCAAAAATTTTGTAATGGTCCAAAACACTTCGGGGCTGATTTACTAAGGGTCGAAGTGAAAATTTGAATAAAATTCTAATTCATAAAATTCTAATTTCGAAGTAATTTTGGGCTACTTTGACTATCGAATAGCACAAAATTTGATTTGAATTGAAAAAAATTAGAAAATTCTAATTTCGAAGTAGTGCCCATTTAAAAATCCTTCGACTGCGACTATAATTGCCATTTTAGCCTATGGGGGACTTCACAGCACTTGTCCTGAAATTTTCTGAGAGTTCTGAGAAATCGAAGAATTTGATGAAATCGTTTGAATCAAATAGAATGATTGGAACAATTCAAAGCATTTTTCATTTGATCAAATATGGCCATTTTTGAACGAAAATGCCTGTATTCAATCGAAAATTACCCCCCAAACATTTTGACGGTCTAGTTTTTTAACTTCGAAATTTGACCATTAGTAAATCTGCCCCTTCATTTAGGAGAATGAATGGTGCATTAAAGTATGCTGACATCAACTGGCAGCTACAGGATCTTTGAGTTTCAGAATTAAAGCAAGATTAAGGATAAGTAGCTTAATGAGCCTCAAATTACTTTTACTTACTTATTATTTTAATTACTTGGAATTAAAATACACAAGACAGCTTGATCAGATAGCTTTTGTTTATTATTTACCTTGGTCATTTCGTCTTGGTTGTGTTTTTATAAACTTGTGCAACAAAGTAATAAAATATTAATTTATCTAATTTAAGGCACTACCATTTTAATAAAATGTTATTGTACAATTCAAAAATAAGAATAAATACACTTTTTTTGTATGAACATATAATATTTTACACAGCCCCATAGCACTATGGGAAATAAAGATTCCTTCTACAAAAAGAAGATGTTAAGACAATATCTGTGATTGCATTATGACATTTTATCCTTCCAGTACTGATGGAGGCTTAAATAATTATATAACACTATACGTTGTAGCCCGTCCAGTAATATTGTAGAGAAAACACAGCTTGAAAAGTAAATGCAACTTTGAACTTCTGGATTTAAACCAAGTGCTGACTTTTCCTTTCTCTTTTGTAAAGCGGTAGGAAGTCTTGTTTGTCAGGATCATCATGAGGATTTAAATGATGTAAGCAGCATTTGTAATGAGCTCAAAGCAGGGACTGATCACTTGTCATTCCAGGTGTTGCAGAAATCCAACTCCCATCTCTTGAACTTCTTGTTTCCTACTATTAGCAGTGCATGGGGGAGTTGTAGCTCTGTTCCGGCTGAAATACTGTCCCAAATAAAGGATCAGGTTGTTGTGCAATTAACTGAATATTAATGATTTTTCAGGATTGAACATTACATTAGGAACCAAAAGAAAGTATGATGCAAAACACAAATTAACCAGAGCATCTTACTGTGTGTCTTAATTGCGATGTATATCAATTGGTTGTTATATCTGCAGTAGGCACTTTGGTACTGGATAAGGTGAGAATACAAACTGTTACATGAATCAGTTCAAGCACTTTATACGACTAAATAGAGGCGTGGAATGTGTTGTAAGGCCGTTTTCAATGTAACCAATTTGAAGACAAAGCATCTCTATCCAGTTATCATCAATACAAAATATTTTACTGTAGTAATCCATATATACCTTTCTATATATGAATATTCTATTCTAAACAGAGTGAACAAATTTCAAAAGATATCATTGTGCAGTGTTTAAAAATAAAATCATATTTTATGGTTTGCTTTGCATCTATATTTGGTCCAGTATTATACTCTCAGAGACCAGTGATCATAGCTAAATCCTTAAACCAACTCCTGATATTCACAGTCAGCTTCCAGCAGTCAGTGGCCACTAGTTCCCAATGATAGTCCAATCCCCACCAGGCTGCTCCAAACCAGCCCCCTACACATTTCTGCACTCAAGATTTCAATGATTTTATATTTAAGAGGTAACACTGTGCAATAATATTCTCTTCTACACAATGTGTAGAAACATGAATGAACTAAACTGAGTTCAAAGTCGAAAGCTACAACACCTGTAAATAACCTACAGATGTCACTGACTAAAGAGTAACTATTTACAAGGATGGAGGTTGATATATAGAAACTAATAGAATTACTGCACTATAATATTTTTAAGTATTGTTTGAGGCACGTCAAATCAAGTACTTATATTTGTAAGGGGAGCATGAATGTTTTATGGTTTAAAAACGGTTTCTAGTAAACATCAATGTTTTGCACTATATTGCAAATGATATTAGGAAATACTGAAAAACTTGGATGCGCCTCTGAATCTGGTAACGTCCATGGAGAAGAAAACACAAAAACCCCAAATAGTTTTATTGTAAATCAAACATCTGAATACCTTCCTTGAAAGCAGCACTAGTTACTCCATGTTTACTGCTTACATCTATCAGGAATATCACTGAAGCCCTCAGGTAGAGGATAATGAGACAAGGCATGTAAACAAAGAGAAATGGTACCAAACAGATCAACAATGAACTGAAATAAACAAATCAACAGCAGTGCTATATAGAGTTGGAAGATAGAACTAAATGGGTCTAAAATAAGTATGCGCTTCTTCTTCGGTGAATCCTCTTCTTCAGTTCCACTGAAAATGCTGGTGTTTGAATTGATTGCAAATACAGCACAAATATGTTTCTATCTATACCTCTTTGTTAAAGAAATATACTTGATAGTTTATGAGCTTTGTTGCTGTTGCTGCTCTTGCTAAGAACATTGTCATGATCTTGTTCTCATTGTTGTAATAATGCACAAAGTTACCAAAGTATAGAGGAAGGCAGGGGATGCTGACAGGCACTTGGGAGCTGAATTGCTTTGGGAATGGGATAGTTTAACATCCAGGTAATTTTGATTATCCTGCTTGTGCAGCCAAATCGATGACTCTGCAGGCTGGTCTCCATTGGTGTTCCTAGTGTTTGAAGGCAATGTTGTTGTACTGAAAAACAAAAAGCAAGATATTCTATTTAACTGAAAATTCAATACATAGAATTCTTTGATGTAGACTGGAGTCTGTAGTAGGACTTTTCTATAATAAAGTGCAGGGGCAGAGGGAGAAAATATAAACTTTAATGTACAGATGCAGTCACTTTGGATGGTGAGTAAAATGCGTCGTGACTTAACTCATCTATCTCATTTATCCCACTTAGCACAGAATATTGTGTCACAGCATCCCATCCAATTAAAGAGTTCACCATTGAAAACAATGGAGCTTTGGTATGCTAATGAAAAGGTTAAATGCATTAAATGAGTTAAGATAACTTTAAATAACACAGTTTCTTCAATTAGCCCTGAGTTACGACGCATTTAACTTACAAATCCAAGTGACTGCATCTGTAGGCCTTAACAACACAGGCAAGTACATAATGGGTGTCCCATATAGAGATCCACAGACCTTGCCTTTATAAAAGGATGTCTGTGAGGACCAATTGTTTTCCTTCACTAGTATGAAGTATCTGACAGCATGGCATAAACACTTGGCTGCTTTGCAAACACACAGTCACTACTGTTGCTATGTTGGCGGAAAAGATTTTTTAAATTATATTTAAATCTGTCTTAGTCAACTTAAGGCATGGTGTTTCAAACTGCTCTATAGAAAAGCTATCCAGTATTAAAACAGAAGAATCTAGTGTAGAGATTAGTCCTGTTAGCATCAGTGTTATAGGCCTAACAGGTAAAACAGTAAATATAATTAAAGCAAATGTATATTGCTGTATTTTGCTGCCAGCAAGAGAGTTAAAGAGGTTGGAGCCTAAATCCTTTATGGGGAAAGAAAGAGAAAAGGACTGGCAGAGGCTAGTAAGTCTGAGTCCCAGGAAGGTAAGCCAGCAGGGCTGAGTGTGAAGCCCAAATACTCTGAAGTATGAGCGTTTCCCTTGAATGTGAACAACCAGGGGGGGCCTGAATGTTTTGCAGTGTAGTTGCTGAACTGTAACCTGAACTTTTTTTTCTGTTGCTTTTTGTTGGGCATGCCCAGTGCTTAATAAACCTGTGTCTTGTCCTAAACCTTCGTGCCCCTGTCTCTAAGCTCCAAATCCTACGCTACCTGCCTACAAAAATGATAATTCCCCCCAAAAAAAGTGCATGTGCAGGCCAGTGGCATGTCACAATATATATATATATATATATATATATATATATACAGTATATATCACTCATGGTCTTTATCTGCAATCCCCTTACTATCCATGCACTCCACCTCAAATTCCTCATTTTTAGACTGTTTCTCTTCCAGACACCTTTTGAAATGTCATTGCCTGCTCCTATATCACCGAGTCTCAGTGACAGCTAGTGACAATGTGCAATATTGCTTAAACAGATCCACAGTTGTCATGCCAATTTGCTTACAGCCAGATAACTTACTAATCAGGGATGATACAGCATTTTAGAAGCAAAACCCTACCTCCTCAGAAAAGTGTGGGAAGGATTTGTTATCTATTAAATAGTAGTGACTAAAATGAGAGAATGATAACTTACTCCAGTAATCTTCTAACAAGAACACACATAAGAACACAACTGCCATATTTTCTTTTGTGTTGGGTACCTTCCTGTGTTACTGTTATACATACTTTATAGTGCTAATAATATATGATATATATATTATTATTTATAATATATAATAAAGAACTGTCAGTCTGTCTGTTTAATTTACATTTATCCTCACTGAAGTTCTAGTTTGACTGTGAAAAGGGATAAATTTGTTGTCAAATAAAATGAGGAGTCACAAAATCCCCCCACTGTAAAAATTAATATCTTTAAAAGCTTTCTGTACAGTGCAATTAATCAGGTAAAATAGTGTGGGGTAGTAAATGTCATACCCTAAACTACATTTTTTGGAAGTCTTTTATGGATGAGAAAACACCCACTTATATACGTAGGTATATAGATAAATTATTCAGTGATTCTCCTACAGTTTGGAAGGCATGGCATTTTTAATAAAATCATTGCTATAGTAAAAACAATAATACATTCAGCACAAGCATGTGGATGTTTGTTACGTGTTGGTGGTTTAGGACTTTCATAACTCTTTTTGGAATTGCCGTTTTATATTCAGAAGGCAACATTGAGAAAACTGACCTGTCTTTTTCACTTGTGTCAACATGTGAAAAACTAAAAGTCTCACTCCACATTACTAACCACAAATAAGTAAAATCCAGACTTGAGGAGAACTAAAAATCTTAATTTTATGCCAAAGCCCCACACATGGCTTGGCATGTACTAGATCTGAATATGAAAACTCATACTTATAAAAGTTACAAGGCATTCTTTTTTAATGGGGTATAGATATTACTCTGTTACCGATAACAGTCTAACTGATTAATACTGGTTGGGGATTACTGCTTTACAGTATATAGACAGTGTGTGTGTATTTGGAAGTTTAGATATCTACATATTCATTGTCATGCAATATATAATCCATATAATAGACTTCATATAGGTTCCAGCTTGGTTAGCCACATAAATGACTGTTTCTGAGATGTTTGTTTCTATGGTTTTTAGTAGATACTTCAACAAGAGTTAAGACTTCAAACAGTAACTGGTTCTCAAAATGAATATATATATTAAATCAACATGACTGACCAGCCTACCAATTCATAAAACAATGTATAAAGTAAGCACAAACTGTCCTATATCAAAAACAAAGCACAACCAATTATTTCTACAATGTACATTATAGTTTCAAATTATTAGTCAGGTGGAATAAAACCATAAGCATAAGAAATATAAAAAAATGGCACTATATTGGAGAGACTCATTTCTTATAAATATTGCAGATGAGGCATATTGCTGATTGATGCACTGATTTTATACAACTCATGAGGTTTTATACTTGGACTGTACAAGGTAATTGGTCTCTACACAGAACAATTTTGTGTTGCTTATATTTATCATTTTAGTCCCCCTGACTAATGTATTGAGACTTTAATGAATTTTGATAAATAATTGGGTATTTGCTTTTTTTTTCTTAATAAAACAATTGTGTTTTATAAATCATTGATTTCTAAACGAATTCCTGTTGTCTTAAGGTGGCCATACATGGGCCGATAAAAGCTGCCGGTTTATCGGCCCGTGATTGGGCAGGATTAAAAATCCTGTCTGTTCGTTGATGCGGTCCCGCGATCCTACTGCCTGTATCCAATTCATTCTGATCCTCAAGGTGGGCATATCAGACAGAGATCCGCTCGTTTGGCGACATTGCCAAACAAATGGATCTCTCCGTGTATGGCCACCTTTACTCTAATAGTGATAGATTTATATTCTGTATTTATGTTTTTAACCCCTTCATTTGTATATGCATTGTGTTTATGTAGTATATGACAAATTATATATTCATATAATGGCAATTTCTGTGCTGCTAATTTAAAACATGTAGATGTAAATTGTCTGACTTAGTAACTTACACCCAGGTCTGGACTGTGAATCAAAATAGGCCCTGGTATTTCAAGTACACAGAGGCCCAAACAGCCCCCAAAAGCCCAATAAATAGTTAGTCAATGGCAACGTACAGCAGTCCCTCTGGCATTTGACAGAATCCGCAGATTGCCAGTTAGGGCCTGCTTACACCTCATAGCACTAAGACCTTAATGGGGTTCTGCATTCAAATTTGCAACCTCTCCACTGGTTCTAGTAACCTATAGCAATCTTCTTATTTACTAAACCTGGTAACTTTCTTTTCATTGTCCCACAGATTCTCATGTAGTAAGTACAGGAAAATCTGATGAATTGCTATGGACCTGACAAATAAATTGTAACTGGGCACACATGAATTACAGGGCAGTGACATAAAAGTTTTGTAATTCTTCCCAAATGGTGTGACTTTTCATTGTGGTATGTAGAATGCAATGCTTCAAGCACCCCAGTGACAAAATGTAAACATTTTAGAATATTTACTGGGCTTTTCAAAGAGTTGCATTTTTAACTAATATCTGTTAGACCTGCCATCAACTTAACAACTACTGATTATATAAGGCCTGAGTCCAATGTTGTGATTGAGTAAAAATATTTACAGTAAAATTTGCTTTCCTCAACATGACTACTTCTTTCAGCATGCAAAAGGACTGGGTGAGCTGCTGTCTCGAGGTTATTTGGTCTGTCCGTAGAGATGCAGTGACATCTGCAGGTGCCTGTTCAATGTTAGCTTGGGTCTGAACAAGAACAGGATTTAGATGAAGTACTTCCCAAAACAAAAGATTAAATCCTCACTGTTTGTGCAACTAGTACATTCTTCATTTTAAAGATTTTATATATAGTTTATACAGAATATGTAAAATACAACCATGGCTAATTTATCGAATAATTTACAAGTTCGGTTGTACAACATAATTTGGGTTGAAAAATAGACAAAAGTCTTCAATATGGTGTTGACGTATGGATGCTGAGCAACTTAAATAACAGATAACAAATCTGTTACAAGAATATAGGAAGTTACATAGATTTAATGAAATATGTGGGCATTCAATTTCCCAGATTGACATCCACATTTTAGGTTGTTCTATTTATTTTGTCTAGCTGCCTATTTTAGGTCAACTTTACTGCGCAGTCTGGCTCAAACATACAATTCCTGGCATACTACTGTACGTTACCCTCATTTTTCCATAGAAAGGATTTAAGGCTGCATTCCCACTAATAAAGACAAACTAAAAATCTCTTCTCACACCTTAAAACAGCTAAATCATTTTTATTTCTGCATTTAAATCTTTAGTCTCTTGGATACTAAGTTCTTTGAACTGCTGGCAGAAATATTTCGACTAAGGAAAAGGCAATTTTTAGATCATTTAACATTGGCAAAATAATGGTAACGCTGCTAACATGACTTTATTAATGAACCTGTAAGTGGAACATTTATCAAATATTAAAAATACGTTCCCTATTCATCAAAAATTCATCAAAAATTTCCCATCAATTTTTTTTCTCTTTCAATGTGTCTATATTTGTTATCATTCTGCTCTAAGGGAGCTCTAACTATCATTTGAATGGATTCTAACAACTCACTCCAATACAGAAAAATTTAATCTGCTGGAGGTTTGATGAGCCTTTAGATTGGCCTCTTTGTTTTACTTCTTCAGTTATAGTTCTGTGTTTCAGACAAAGGAGTGTTCTTGTTTGAAAAACCATAAAAGTAATAGTGCCCCATTATTTAGGTAGTGTACTGCTCTATTGTATAAAACCTTCATTTTTCATTGTGACATCAAATTAAAAAACTTAAAGAAAAAAATCTGATTGTTTGATATAAGTTACTGTAAGTGGTGCAACCTGACTTCTTCTAAGTGAGCACAGAAATTTGATTGAAATATATTAATTGATTTAGAATTAAATCTTCTATACACAAACTAAAGCATAATCTTAGCAATTTACCTTGGATAATAACAAAATGTAACAGTCATACAAAAATGTTGCTGTCCATCTGATAAGAAAGAAATTACTAGCCTAATGTGTTCTTTTGCATTTAATGGCTATATTCTTTCCAACAAATCACCTTGAGGAGTTCTCTTGTAAGAATGTACTAAACAGTACACGTTCTTATTCCTTTTATTGTCAAATATCACAGTTTGCTATTTAATGGACTGGAGGACTCGGTTACTATTATTATTGACATGTATTTATACAGCGCCAACATATTTCATAGCGCTGTACTCAGTTTAACTATATATTTACTGTTTCTGCAGTTCAAATTGATAACCTATAAAGAAGAAAACCATAGAATCCAGGCCATTTTTCAGACTTGAATTACTATACGTGGCAGTCTTCGAATAACTGGGGAAGCAGAACATAAACTGGGATGAAATGTACTGCAGAAGGACTGCTTTTCATTATATATAAGAAAGTTATCACTGTTTTTATCTAAGAAAATTCCGTTCTAAGGAAAATGGAGATAAACCAGTGATAAATTTAGCCCACATAATAAAATCCATATATTTCATTAGGCCATTGATGAATGTAATACTTTGTGCACTGCCTAGCTGAGCGATAACAAACCTGAAAGCATTAAAATAAAGAACACTCAATATATTGTTTCCAGATACTGAGACATAAATGACATCTTTACCTCTTGGTTTTGGGAGAAAAGTAAGTAAAGGGTAGTTTTTAATAGTTTACAGAAGCATACCAGCCCCAATACCAATATCGGTCTTATGTAGAGGGTTGGTTGAACTTCATTTTAGAAGTTCTCACCACACTAGAGATGTGATTTTGGTGGGATTAGGCAGATTAAAAGAAGCCATTAGGAAGGTGACTTGAGGTACAAATTTACAGTAACTAGTGCTTTCTGGTGTTCATAAAAGATAAATATTTAATAATTATTTCCAGTGCATAGAGGAACAAATGCATTTGTGATGAGGCTCACTGAAATAAAATATTATTTTATAACAACCCCTTCTATAGGATTATGGACACCCTGTGCAGGAGTATTCAAATCAATGGGGATACCTATGGACTGCTTAAAACAAAGACATTTGGTTGCAAAGTGATAGGATCCTGAGAATTGCTTGACTCTCACATCTATGCCTATTATGAAAGCCCCTATGTCTTGAAAATTTACAGTTTAGGAGTTCACACCCCTGAAAAACAAGATTGGTAGTCATAAAAGCGTGATCCGCTCAGGTGGGTTAAGACCATCATCAATGAAATAGGAAGTAATGCTGAGATTTTAATTGCAATTTTTCCAATATAGTTAATCAGATCCCTCTGAATTTCTGAACAGAAAGAGCAGGCCCACATTGTGTGCATACACATTATACAGAAACCTGTAATCCAGAAAACTCCAAATTATGGAAAGTCCATCTCTCATAGACTCCATTTTATTAAAATAATCCAAATATTAAATTTTTTTTTTCCTTTTTTTGTCTGTAAAAATAAAACGGTACCTTATACATTAATCCTTAATGGAAGCAAAACCAGCCTAATGGGTTTATTTAATGTTTACATGATTTTTTAGTAGACTTAAGGTATGAAGATCCAAATTATGATCTGTTATCTGGAAAACCCCAGGTCCTGGGCCTTCTGGATAACAGGTCTCATAATTGTAAAAAAATATTTTTATATAATTATTAAATATATTGTCCAACAATTATTTGTTACATTCTCTATTAAATATGGAGGGACCACCAAATGAATGTACCAATTTTGCAACTATCCAGATTCAGTGAGGTACAACTATGCCACTATTATTCTGCTTCATTGTAGTATATTGTACTTGTCAGTCCTGTATTATGTATAGTTATCTAAATGCTATAATTTAAATATAAGTTTGGGTTCAGAAGAAGAGACCATCAAAAGAAATATCAGATTATAAGATAAAGTAGTGAGATTAGACAGCACGCATGCCTTAAATAGTTATCAAACAAGCATATTATGGATTTCATGAAGTCAGTGTATCAATCACTGGTAAGTCTCATTATCTGAACCCAGCTTTTTTTGGGTCTCTATTGCCTTAGATAACATCTGATCTTTTAGTGCAGTTTTTTTTATTCTTGGCTGACTTTGTAGTCATTTGTGGATCTGCTTTCTTTTCATTTTACTCCAGTGCAAAAATAAATATTCAGAAATGTTCAAATGAACTTTTCATTACATCAGTTACTTATCCAAACAGACAGATGTTAGCTTAATGCTTTCCATTTGTTCAACTCCTTCTAGCAGAATGCACATTTTAGATTTTATAACAGGGTTAGAGTATTTTGTGAATTACCTTCCTGTATTTTGAAGAAACACTGCAAAATATTTTCTGTTGCATTTTTTTCCCCAGGGCACCATTTTATTTCTCACTGGGTTTATGCCTGGACACCTGTGTACTTCTCATCATACTTATGTAAGTCAGACTTTCAAAGGATTAGGTCAAATCAATTCAAGTAACATAGAAATTGCTACTATAAAGTAACACTAAGGGACGAATTTCAGAAGTAAAAAATTTTTGAAATTCGACCCTCAAAAATGGTTCGATCGAATCGATTAGAACGATTCTCCGCAAAATCCATCGAATTCTTGGAGCTTAGAAAAATTTTCAGGACAGGTTCTATTTAAAAATTTTGGAATTTTTTCAATTCAAATAAAATTTTGGGCTATTCAATAGTCGAAAATTACTTTGAAAT
This sequence comes from Xenopus borealis, assembly GCA_024363595.1. Classification (NCBI taxonomy): domain Eukaryota; kingdom Metazoa; phylum Chordata; class Amphibia; order Anura; family Pipidae; genus Xenopus; species Xenopus borealis. The sequence continues at coordinate 86,987,065 of CM044437.1, forward strand.
TCAAATTTTAATTCTATTTGAATTTTAATTCGACCTTTAGTAAATGTGCCCCAAAGTTTTTCAAGCCAAATTGAAAATTATTTCCAGGGTCACTAAGCATATACAGTGTACTTGTATAATAGTTCATTGCTTTGAGTTTTATATTTATGTTTTGAAAACATTTAATTCTGAAAGCTACCCAAAGTGAAAGGATTCTGAAGGTATGGAATGGGAGACTATAATAAGTGGTGAAAGCACAGTCAAGGCTAAGATGTAACTGGTAGCAATATTAAAAGAAGCATCACACATACATTACTTATCAATATGACTAAGATCAGCAATTTGAAGCCTGTAGCATTACATTTCAGATAAGGGCAATGTACAGGAGAATTCTTTGAAGAATTCTACAATTTGGGGAGGCCCATTTATCAACATTAGTGGTTTTAGAGTTGTTTGAAACCCTGAATAAACTAATTTTCTCTAAAACCGTGAACGCCATGGCATTTATTAAAAGATCTGCATATAAAATATAAAAAGCAGGAAGGAAAAAAAAACTCTCAAGGTAGTGACAAACAGTAAGATTTAGTCATCCAGCAACAAATCGCTTCTTCTTTGGGCGACTAATCTTCCAGAAAAGCCTTACCACAGACTAGAATCTAAATCATGGCAGGATAACACTCAGGAGTGCTTCATTTTCTGAAGTAGCCCTAAGTTTCCTCGTGAGGCAACTTCAGAAAACTAAGTGCTAAAATGCCATCCCATCGGCAATTTAGAAGGCATTCGGGGAGATCAGTCGCCCTAAGAAGAGGCGACCAAATCTCCCTGAATCAGAGCAGCTGTCATTGACTTCTATTGGTGCTCGACTGTTCTTACTTGCCATAGTTTTTTTCACAGAGTTTTCACATTTTATAAATCTTGAATTGTTTTAGAGAAAGTAAAAAAAACTATTTTTTTGAGGAAAAAATTTACTTGTTAGGCCGATTACTCAAAGAAAAATCTGAAAAGCTCTAAAAGACTGAATGGCCAAAAAAAAATCCAACTGCATTAGGGCAGCTCCCATTGATTTCACTAGGAAAAAGACTGAATGGCTAAAAAAGGTCCAACTGGATAAAGACTGCTCCCACTGACCTTGGCTGCTTTTACTTGGAGAGTTTTTCATGGTTTTTGATTTTTAGAGAAATTTTAAAAAAAACATTTTTAGAGAAAAACTTTCTTTGTTAGTAAATAGGCCCCTTACTAGCAAAAATTAAAAATTGGAAATAAATGTCTAAAAAAAAACATCCAGTTAGATCAGCAGAGCTCCCATTGACTTCTGTAGGACTTCAACTGCTTTTACTTGCCAAAGTTTTGTATTCAAGTTTTTTTGGTTTTTACACTCAAATCTCAAATTTAGAGAATTTGGAAAACCCAAAATTTTCAGAAAAAACTAAATTGATTACTGAAAAAAATAGAAATTTGAACGTTAATAAATAGGCTCCTTGGTATCCCCTTACAGCTGTAGATTGCTAAAAAGAAAGTACCGGACAAGCACTCTACAGCTGAAAAACAACCTGCAGCCCTAGGTGTAAATGATAAAATCTGGTTTATAAACTAGGAATACACATGCAGCATCAATATTTAATCAGTGCATTATATGAAGTAAATTATGCTTGGGATTCATTTTTATAAGACACTTTTGATGTGAAGTTTGTATGTTCTTCCTGTGTTTGTGTGGACTGATGGTTTGCATGAAACCATGGTGCTATATAAATAAAGGATAATAATAACAGTTATAGCTTACTGATGGCTGATAAGTGTGTTTGGAATGGAAAAAGAAGGACACAACTAACATTAAATCTAGCCTTGAGACTGAATTTAATCATATACAGACAGGGTAGATGTACGTATTTTAATTAATGTTTGTACATTCATTACCAGTTTCTGAATATGTAGCAATCCAGCTAATCCAAACACATATTAAAATCAGCCACATAGGATACAGACTCCAAGAAAACATGCTATCCCAGGGGCATCAATGCAAGAAGATCTTCCTCTTGGAACAGAGGGCAAATTACATGTGTATTTCATTTTGCTTTCTTATTTTGTGTCATAGCAGCTGTGTGATGACAAGTCTCATTAGGCTTCTCTGGGCCTGTCTGGCGCACTAAAAATAACGTCTGCCTGGGATTCCTTTTTATCATCCTGTGACTTTCAGATAATGTGCCTTACACCCTTTTAGCACTTTGCAACTATCCTTAATTAACCTTTTGCTTCTGAACAGTCAGTTTATAGACGTTTACAGTTTACAGAAGGGTGTCTCCATAAAGGTATGCAATACAATGATTAATGTACTTTTTAAAGGATAAATAAAACTGCCTTTAAAAAAGTGGGGTTATCTCCAACATTCAATTCACTTTACGAATATATAAAAGTTAAATATTAGGACAGTCTGTTCAGGGCATTACCCAGGATAACATCCAGTTAGCTAGAAGTGCTTCTGCTATGATACAAGGTGAGAACCTGTCCTTTATTAATCAAAGACCCTTACACTTTTTGCTCTCTGTTTTTAGTGTCCACAGGGTCAGACTGGGGTGTCTGGATCCCACTAGGGATGCCAACTCAAGGCCCGCACCCCAACTCCAATAACAAGCTCCTATGTACTGCAAACCCAATTCCACCCCCTGTACATTTTGCTTTCTATCTTTTTCTGAACTTGGTATGGGGAAGGGGGGGTGGTAGTGCCACACAAGAACCAGAAGAGAGTGGTTCTGGGACAGCAGGTTTTTATCCCAGTGGCCCACAGCCCAGTCCAACCCTAGTCCATGAATAGTTATGACTAGACAGAAAAATAGAGGACAAAGTGGCTAATGCTAGCGCCAATTTGCCAGAAATCACATTCGCAGAGACATCAGCAGTTCAATAACAGGCGTAGAGGAAAGTTTGCTAGCAAACAAGACTGTCACTAGCGTTCATTCACACTCCATCGCCAGGTGACTTGTCACTGTGGCAAACGGTCATTAGTCTACAAATTCACTAAGGTGCAGTTTCACGTTAGCTCTTTCACCAGAGTTTCCTTCACCATGTTAGACCAGGTGAACGGCTGACATGAAGTTACATTCTCCTCATTCTGATGTGACATCATATCCTGTACACCAGAAAGTCATAAAAAGTGTAAAAAAAAACCACTAACAACTTTTTTTTTTAAGTGGGATTGCCTTTAAAAGTCCAAACTATTAAATGTTTTTTTGTGAACATTTTTTTAACACATTTGAGGGCCTGCCACATTTTAGGTTGGGCTGACATCTAGGGTATTAGAGGAGCTTTTATGTCTTTATTAAGCTGCCTTCGACATTTGTAATAAAAAGTGGCCACGTCAGGCATTTTCAGCAACATCTCAAAAAAAGACATGTATACAACTTTTATGAGCCTTATAGACCTAAGTGTAAGACTACTAGCAAAGTTTTGCTAGGCACAAATGAACGTTAGCAAATCTTCGCTATGAAAAGCTCTTACTGAAGAAGTATCGATAGTGAAAAGTCGCCAGCATTCGGTGCCTAGGACACAACTTCTCATTTTAGTGAATTACTGTAGTGGTAACGCATTTGAACCTGGTGCGGAGTGTGGAAAAGTGGTAACTTTAAAGTGGTGACGATACACCCTTTAATGAATTAGCCCTATGGAGTCCAGAACACCCTGTGGTGGCAACATCACAGCTGGTCTACAGAGAAGAGGGGGACAGCACATTAACTAGACACTTGTTGAAACATGAAACATTCTAGATACTGGCATTTTAGAAATTGATTCAAACATTTTTAGACTTGATATTATTATTGCCCAACTAAATTTTTTGGCAGCCAAAAGGCTAAACGGATAATGCTGACAAAAAAAACCTTCCACTTATGTTTTTTGCCTTAATTCCAATTTCAAACTAATTATTGCACAAATATATTTTTAGCCAGATGACAGTCTCTTCGAATGGCTGAGGTTAAATTTAAAATGTCAGATCCACCACATGGCAAAAAATGAGCTCACTGCAAGCTCTCTGTTCAAACTGCAGTCTAGCTTTAAAAGCAAATGATTTTCCTATGTTAATGAAAAGATATCACATTCCACCTCACTGTTATGGAAAGGAAACAATTCTGATTCATGCAGAGAAAAATCACCTTTCAGATGCAGTTAAGAGGAAATAAAAAAATTTGGTTGAAATGGCACCAAAATATAAGGAATATATATCCAAGTATTGTTGACTTCAATAAAATGACTTCACGGCTTCATATAATATCACAAATTTTAAAATAAAGCTTATATGCTCATCTAATCTTATGATGAATGGCGAGAAATCCTATTTACCCCCCTTTTTGTATGAGAAATCCTATTTACCACGTGTTGCATGTAATGATATTAGGGGCAGGAAATGCAGACTGCATGCAAATTAATGATAGTCCTATAAATCATTTGTCCTATAAGGTTCTATAATAACAAATGCAGTGCAAAGAGTAAAACTGCATCTATCCAAATGCAAATTCTCAGTCACTACTTGATACAACATACACAGACTAAAATGCTGTTTACATCCACTTTGTGGCATATAGTGCAAGATGCAACAACATACAATGTTCACTGAAAAGTTCTCTAAAAAATTAATTAGAAGTCAGAGGATTTTGTGTTTGTTATTGGTTGTGGCTGATTTGGTTTCCAGTTTTGTTTTTTTCTCTTTTTATTTTGTGGGTCACTGACTCCAGCTAGCAGAACAGACCATTAGACTATCTGGACTAAAGTGTCATGTTATGTTATTCGAGCTCCTGACTGCTTGTGACCCCAGCAACTGGGGATATATGCAAATGCAAGTGCAAAATGCCAAAAACATAAAGCGAATTCAAGCACAAAGAACAGTGATGGGTGAACTTATTTGGCTGGCGTTCGGAAACGCCAGTGAAAATTCGCCTGGCAAAAATTAGCTGGCGTGAAAAATAAAAACGAGACGCGTCAAAAATGGCGCATCGTGCGTCAAAACAATACAGGTGTCGATAGATTCGCCCATCACTAAAAAACAACTACACTGATAACATTTGAGACATTCCCTAGTAAATCTGTACTGATGAACATATTAGTATGGATGCTCACTTTAGTATGTTTGAAACAACTATTTCATTGGCCTTCATTATTTATTTGAATTTTATACAATACATTTTATTTTAAACAATACGTTTATTTTAATCATTAATATTTTTTTTTATTTAGACTTTTTTTTATTTTATTTAGACTTTAGTCTTATTTTGCCTTTTTTGTTGTAGTTTATACTGGAGCAGTGGCCAGCTCCATGTTGTAGCCCTCACCCTTTCCAGCTGGTGATCCCACTGGTGGCTAATAAAAGGGAAATCATGTTTTGGAGTTTTAAAATGTATAATGAAGTAATAGAATTCTTAAAGAATCAGATAAAAGTGAGAGTAGGACTGGCCAGGGATGACTTTAAGTTGGCCAGCTTAAATATATTGCAATACATGGACAAACAATTCCTGTTTTGTTTAAATGGGAGGACATTTTTTAGTAGCTTAAGGCAAAGAGGGGGAAATTCACTAAGATGCGAAAATTCGCTACCGTTGGCTTCACTAATGTTCGCCGCACTTCGCCAGGCAAATTTTTCGCCAGCACTACACAAATTCACTAAGATGTGAATTTACGCTCAGGGCGGCGAACGTTAGCGAAGTAGCGCTACCGTTCGTTCGACAGGCAAAGCGCAGTTATGATAGCAATGCCTAATTTGCATATGGCGGGAACTTAAGCGTATAATAGAAGTATATGTTACAGCCATTACATTCCACTACACAAGCCCAAGAAACCTTTAATAAATAAAATAAAGTTGCCCTATTGCCCTACATGTGCCCCCTGTATAGTTGTGTTGCCATATGTTAGGAAATGTAAGGGGGAAGGAGGGTGAACCCTCCAAAAAAATCGATCTTTTTCAGACTATCACCCTAGAATGGTAAAACACGCCAGCATTTTTTTGGGACAGAAAAATGTTCCAATTTTTTTTTCAAACTCCTTCTATTGTATTGAACTTCGAAGTAAAGTCTAGTGTAAGTGGTAACTTTCAGGAAAATTTTAATCTTAGTGAATTAGCGATCCTTCGTCAGTGCGCAACTTCGCCTGGCATAAGGGTGCAAAGTTGCGCAAGTCTATCTACTTCGATAGCGAAAATTCGCCAGAGTCGGTGTTAGTGAATTTGCGAAGTTGAGAAATGACGTCGCGCTGGCGAATTAGCGTTAGCGTTAGATGCTTCACACTTTAGTGAATTTCCCCCAGAATGTCTCAGTGTCCTTAAAGGGGTATTTCAGCTTTAATTAAACTTTTAGTATGAAATAGAATGGCAAATTCTAAGAAACTCTTCCATTTGTTTTCATTATTTATTTTGTATAGTTTTATAATTATTGCCTTTTTCTTCTGACTAGTGAGTGCCATGGAAGTCAATATGAGATAATGTAGGCCTGTGCACTCAGGCTGTTGTGCACCTTGAATTTTATGAAACAGGTAGTTAAAGCAGACATATGAGTTTGTAGCAATTATAACATACCTATCATCCAAACGGACCCAAAGGTCATTAAACTGTCTTGGTCTCTGATTTCGGTGATGCTTCCGATGCCAACTATTCTGCTTCCCAAACTCTTCTAGCTGACTAATACTGTCTGGCAGCAAGAGGTGAGGGGGCAGCATCTCCTCATCTGACTCGCCAAGAAAGGAAGGTGTCACAGGGATGTGATCAAAATATTTCATTGCAGGGGAATCTGTTGCCATGGACTCATCTGAGGTTGGATTTGGTTTGGGTTTTATCCTGAAAAACAAGATCAGAAAATTATAAGCATTGTGTATAAAAGATACATTTTTACTCACCCGGTAAGTGATATTAAAGTCATTTTAGCATTGTATGCAAGGACAATTTTTTTGTGGTAAGTTTTTATATTTTTTACATCATAAAGAAATAAATCTTTGGTCTTTTTAAGAAGGAAAGAGAATGCTGTGGGTGTTCACCTTTAAGTTAACTTTCAGCATGTTATAATATGGCCAATTCTAAGCAACTTTTTAATTGGTCTATTTTTTATACTTTTTGGATTACTTGTCTTCTTCTTATGACTCTTTCCAGCTTTTAAATGGGAGGCACTGATCCCATATAAAAACAAAAGCTCTGTTAGGCTACACATTTATTGTTATTGCTACTGTTTATTACTCTTCTTTCTATTCAGGCCTCTCCTATTCATATTGCAGTCCCTTATTCAAATCAATGCATGATTGCTAGGGGAATTTGGACCCTACCAACCAGATGGCTGAAATTGCACACTGGAGAACTGCTGAATAAAAAGCTAAACAACTCAAAAACCACAAATAAAAAATGAAAACCAATAAAAATTGTCTCAAAAATATCACTCTAAACATCATATTAAAAAATTATTTAAAACAACCCCTTTAACAATATGGTGAGTTACAAGTGCTCTAACACCTGATAGTTGGAGCACAGAATACACTTAGATTTAAACTGTTTTAAGTGGCTGAACACCTACTGACATGTGTTGATAAGTGAACCGTTGCCTAACCATTAGCAAAAGATTCATGATGGCCAGGAGAATTTAATAACTGGAAAAATGCAGTCTACAAAATACAAACTGGATTTCCCATTTTGCTATTTAGTCCATCGAATAGGATAATTACTTTGGGGCTCACCTTGCATTGGATTAAAAATCAAGCACGACCTACATTGCCTTTTAAAATAATGCCCAAGTTAAGGGAAGGGTAGGGGGATACCTCTTTCCTAAGTGTCTTCCCCACCCGCTCCCCATGATAGTGCTGACAAATGGGGCATTCATGGGGGAACTCATACCTTTGAAGAACATTCTGGAGAGCCTGTGGCTAGAGGCAGTGATCATCGGGCAGGGTGTGAACTGTGAAAAACATGGTGGCTTGGGACTGATTTTTGCTTTTTACCCCCTAACCCAGTGTCAGTAAATACCCCTCTAGTCTCTTCTTTAAGCTAATTACTTACATCATCACCAAAGTTATTTGTTTTATGTTTATTCATAAAGCACGGTGATGCAAAACATAAGAAATGGCACTTATTACTGGGGAAAGGAATATGGCACTAGTGCTGAATAAAAACATGAATATTCAAAAGGGCAACAGCATCATATAAAAGGATTCTCCATGCAACCCTGCTGAGTGGCCCGATTCCTGCAACACAGAATCACAGCTGGACAGTTTTGGCAGGTGCTATCATCCTAAGCAAGATGATTCCTAAAAGCCAATGCAAACTTGACCCCACAAAAAAAGTTAGCGAACAGGGCACCCCCTCCTGTTGTCACCAACAGCTCCCTGACAAGCCGGTGAAAGAAAAGCCAAACACAGCCAAATTGAGACTCTGCCCTTGTAAACAGACACTTGTTTGATGAGGGAGGGAATTGTTCACCCAGTGACAGTTCATACACCACATGTAAAAAACTAACAGCCCCTAAACTCAACAGGTACAAAAGGACAAATGCTGTAACAATCTGAGCTTTTCCAAGAGTGTTGCCTAATATGCAGAGGCTCTGGGAAAGCGTTAGCCCTATACTAACGGGAAAATATCACATGGAATGAAAATTTGCTGCAGAGCTTGTCCAGGTGATTAAAAATATATGTCTGTCAATCTGGATAATGCTCTTTGGTGTGCACTGGCAATTACGTTACTATTACCTTAATGTAGGTGCTGCACTGCAAAGCATTGTTGTGGGTTGAGCAGAATCTCATAAAACAGCAACCTTAAGCTCTCATCCAGAAATAAAATCTTTGAGATAATTTAATGTAAAACTAAAATCTTGTTAGTAATCTAGTTAGAGCACTGTAGCATCTATATTCTATAGCCTTAAATTATGAGTACAGTGCAGGAAATCATATAAAATTAGAATAGTTCAACTGTATTTCTTCCTCCCATGTAACAGCTTTACTATAGCCAAGAACATTCCCGTATGCAGTACATTAGTCTTGTTCCCCCTTCGTAATGTTACTGGAATCAGATGATGCCTCTGAGGTATTTACTTTATCAGACACTCATGCAGCAACAGGATTTGTCACCTTTCACCACAATCATAATTGCACAAATTATCTTTTGGAAAATCCCCTCCCTATTCTGTTCCCCACCACTGCTTGACCTGATGTCAGCACTAAAAAGAAAAAACAAAAATGTAGACTATGGAGCAATATAATCGTAATTGCACTAAATGGGTCAGAAAGACTTAACATTACCAGATACTTTGAAAACTAAAATAAACATTTGATCCTGTAAAAGAAAAAATCCAAAGAGATTTTTCTTTAATTAAGAAAATTTCCTCTGGCTTAAAATTCTAATGATTGTGCCAGATTTAATTCCGAGGTTTCATCTGAGCCAAGTTACACACCAATGAAAATGGGAAGTTGTAATTAAACTGTATACAATTTGTGGTTGTTCAGCAATGATTCGTGTTTTTATTTCACTGCTCTAGAAGTACAGACATTGGATAATTTGCTGTTTCGCTCTTCCAATAAACACATTGTGACAATGGTGCCATTGTGGAAAAATTCTGTAAAAATGACTAAAGTACTTTTCACAAAGCTAGCTAGCAATTTCCCCATAACATATGAGGAGCACTGATGTACAACTAAATAGGAAAAGTTTTAATATGCCACTCCGTAGGAGATCTTGGTGTTCTTTTTAGAACAAAAATGGCAATCATTGTAGTTCAGTGGCATGTGACCACAACTACAGAACAAAAAACAATTGAGTATATTTAGTGCCATTCAGTTTGTCTCCACTGAGTTTTCCCTGTTCTGAAAAGTCAAGATATTAGCATTTTATACAGTTAAATGGTTTGTCTTAAAGCTGTTGTGCCTGTAGCCCAAGGGTTAACAGAATAGGAAATTCACAATACTATGGTTTATTAGTCATTCATTCAGATTCACATTACATGGAAGCATAAAATCAAGTCCTATTAAAATAACTTACAATAAACATCATTGGAGCATCAGCTTCTATTAGAGATGTATGCAGTGAGATGTAACCTCACTAATGTTTGGATAATTTCTGACATTGCCCTAAGCTTAGCCTCTCAACAGCTGCAGTATTAATGACACTCAAAAGATGACCTAAGAAAATGAGAAATATGGAGCTGCTGTGGATGACTTGAAGGAATGGTTAATTACTGTTTCATCTCTGCTAAACCTTTGGGTTGGTACACTAAGTTTAGCATATAAACTCATTTGAATAAAATCATGGAAAAAACTTGACTACCTCAATGTGAAAAAATAAAAAAAAAAAATTAAAAAGATTACTTACATATTGCCTAGGACAACTCCCATTGACTTCTACATGACCTAGGCAGGTTTAAGATTCCAGATCTGTAAATTTAAGTTTTTTGTGCTTAATACATTTCTAGAATCGGCACCATGTGGTGATAAAGAGACTGCAGCTCGTGTGCCTATTCAAATTTCTAGAATCCAAGTTTTTGAATCTGAATTTTAGCTTGTGGAAAAAAATTCAAAATCAAGTGTTGATAAATCAGCCCCTCAGGTGTTAAACTTTAATATAACTATACTTTATATGTATTTGTATTTAATACTGTAATGATCCCTGTTCTATGAATTTGATGTTCTGCTGTACAGTGCTGAATGCATATAGAAATTAGGGATTCAGTTCGGGATTTGTGTAGGATCTGTCCTTTTCCAGCAGGATTCGGACGAATCCTTGTGCCTGGCCGAACCAAATCCTGATTTGCATATGCAGATTAGGAGCGGAAAGGGCAATCACATACTTTTTGTCACAAAACAAGGCAGGCAAATTTTTTTCCACTTTTTACCTTCCTGCCACTAATTTGCATATGCAAATTAAGATTTGGTTTGGTATTTGGCCAAATATTTCATGAAAGATTGGGGGGATTCACAAATATATATATACATATATATCCTTTTTAAGACTTTAGTTTGCCTTTAAAAATGCTTTTATTAAAAAAAAATCAGAGAAAATTATAACTCCTCAGCAAAAAGTCAATTCTCAATGTTATAGAAGTCTTAGGGAATGGCTGAATGTCAGAATAGTAAAAACTCTGTGTGAGAGCAAAAAGAAAATGCAGTTCTTTTTTCCTGCTTTACTGCCTGGGGCTTAACTGAAACTTCTCCTTTTCAGCTATTCCACTCACTTTAGACATCTTTGAATAACTAATCGCAAATAAATGGGTCTTTGTTCTAGTTTTTTTTTCCTTCCCCGTATTTTATTTGACACCACTGAATGATTGCTGTACAGAGAGAAAATAAAAGCCTTGTATACAGTAGCAAAGGTTACATGTTAGATTGGCATCTAAAACTCACTGTCTACCAGAATCACAGGAAAAAACATTTCCAGTACTTTGCATGCTGTAAACAGTGCTATATACAGGGCAGTGTATTTCCAAAACAAAAACCAATACTGTCATTTCTTTTGAACACCTCACACTCAATATGCAGTGGTATCTCTGTGTCTTGGGTATCTGGGCAAGCAAATATTCCTAAAAAGGAAATGTTTTATATTTTATATTGAATACCTTTTCTCAATTTATGGCTGCCTTTTTATCCAGTGCTTTTTTTCTCAGGTTTCTTCTCACTCCCTCTGTACTGACAAAAATGCAAGGGAGTATATGGGAGCAGTCGAAGGACAGCTAAAATCTTAGTAGCATATGATAAAGGATTACTGATCTAGCCAAAGAACTATTAGCACACAGAAAAATGCTTAATTACTACACATTGCCTTGCTCCATGTACAGTATACTGTTATTATTATGCAGAGAAGCAGAAGGGTCACTAGCCTTTAGGGCCCTCAATAGCGGCAATCAAACGTCTAAGTTATTTTAAATAGGATCTGGCATACTAAGGGAAAGTGGTACTCAAGCTCACAGCCCACCTGGTTTACATCTGTATTTGGGACATGTACCTTTTTTCCAGATGCTTTGCACATGACAGCTGTTTATTACCTGCCAGAGGTAAGAGCAGTAAAGGATTTTTACTAAGATGATGTATTGACCCAATTATAATTATTTTGTATTTAAGTCAAATTTTTTTGTAAACTGTTCTCTGCACTGCTCCTTTATTTCTGACCAAGCACCCAACCATTTCTCCACCAGTCTGGCCCAATGCACACATAACTATAGCATAAATTGTATAGCTTTCTCTTAAAGGTGCAGTTTGCCAAATTAATATTTCTTCTTTTAAAGCCAGCACTTTCCTGATTCAGAAATTAAGGAATGTTATTGGTGAAGAAGGCAGAGCCAGGGGGCAGCGGTTAGAGGTGAGGCAATAAAAAGTCAGGGCAGCTTCCTCTACTACTACTATGCTCTCTCTTCCTAACAAAGTTACACAATAATTGTATTATTTGGTAATATGATCACATGATATTGGCTCATCGGCAGTGTTAAAATGCAAAACAACAACAAGGGCCCATGTGACACAAGTAACACTAGTGAATATGATTAAGAGTCCCTCTTCCCTGGCTCTTCCTGAAGTAACCCTTAACCACAAACACACCATCCTTGAAATAAAAATATCATGTTTCTGGGAATATAGAAATCTGTAAATGCACACATATACATAACATGGAGTATAAATGAATTTGAGATTGTTTTCATTCTTTTATTTTACTGCTGTTACTTCCCAGCTGGAGGCCAAACTAACAGTATGGGAAACAAAAATCTATTTATTAATAAACAATAGCCAATAATTTCCTGTAAATCAAATCCTTATTAATGGTGCTTAGTGAAGTCATCAGTTATAACCATTGCTTACGGATTTCTGCCACGTGACTTATTTAAACTTGTGTATGATAATAAATAAAGTACCTCCTGCTGTAAATATAAGGATATAAGAATTCTCCTTGGAGTTCTAGAACCTCTATACAAGAACCTTCAACATTGTGCCTATATATAGTTGTGGAACTCCTTGGTATCTGCATGCATACAACAAATGTTCCTAAAAACAGATTTGCTAGTTAAGTGAATAGAAAACGTATTTTTTTTTACGCACAAGCTTCCATGTGTTCCTGCTTATGCCAATCCTAAAACGCTAATGATCTGTTAGATGTGAATTTTGTGTGCTGGAACAATACTTCCATCTTTTTCGTCATGTTCTTTCACTTATTTCAGACCTGGTAAAGTAAACTAATAAACAGAAATCTTACTACTGCAATAAAAGCAAAAGGTTTTGGCTTTTGTTTGCCTTATTTGGCAACACAGAGCATTCCTAAGCAAATCTCTTACTCTCTCTATCTGCTCCTTTCAAAGACTTTCACTTGCAGATTCCAAAAGCTTGACTACATCGCATATATCCCAGCTGCTGTTAATTTAATTTAGGAGAGTGATATACATAAAATATCGGAAGCACCTGCAAACAGTGTGTTTGCGTTGTCCAAAAATGTGTTCTTTTTGAAAAGTAACGAATAATGAGTAAACCAAGCCACAATATTTATTTCAATGTAAAACAATGACTACTTTCAAAGCTTAAAATGGATTATAATTGTTTTGAGGTCAAACACATTAACTTCTAAACAATGTTAACCCTTTCTGTGATGAGTCCATGAAGAATCTGGTCACCTGTTAGTATTCAAGGAATGGGTATAATTTCGCATCTAATAGCAAATTTATAACAACAGGGATTTTATAAAACAGGTTTATATTTAATTCTTCTGTGTTGCATCCATAACAAGCAATGAGTAAGTTGTTTTCCTTAACCTTCCACGGCTATTTGGTCAACAATTTAGGGTTAATTGTTAAATATCTGCTATTGGTTACTACACTGAAATACATTTACACCAGTTTTATGGATTCCTAAAATGTGTCTTAAATGAAAAATAAATCCCTTCCTTTTTATTTAATTTATCTGGGATTATGTAGAAAAAGTTTTCAGACATATCCAATTCTGGCATTTGATGTCCCTTTTAGAATCTACCCCGTTTCGCTGGAAAATTTGCGAATTGTTTTATGCGCGTTTCGCGAATTTATTCGCTGGCGGCGAGTCGCGCGAATTCGCCCATGGCGAATAAATTCGCCCATCACAAGTCCCTTTACTTTCCAGAGAATCGGTGTCCCACCTACTGTTGATAGAAGTGGTACTTTAAGAGCCAGAATATATATAGATATCACTCCAACTTGCAGTACATCAGTAAAGAGTGATTGAAGTTTATCAGACCACAAGTCACATGACTTGGGGAAACTGGGAAATTGACAATATTTAGTCAGATTTGAAAATGAAATATATAAAAATCTGTTTGCTCTTTTGAGAAATGGATTTCAATGCAGAATTTTGCTGGAGCAGCACTATTAACTTATGCATTTTGAAAAAAAAAATTTTTTTCCATTGTTTTTCTGTGTTATCTTTTTAGGATTGGAAAAAATTTGAAAACCATCAATTTTTTGTTTCAGATGAGCTTAAACACCTCTTTGTACATTGTACTGTTTTCAAAGTTCACAACACATTCAGTGATGGATTTACAGAAGGACAAAATGGGCAGTCGCCTAGGGTCCAAAGATAAAATGGGACCAGCTTTAGGTGAAAAGATGGGGTTTGGGTTGGCATGGGTGGGATTATGTAGGAATGGAGCAGCATCTAATATGATAATTCACCCCTTAGCATATTACACACTTAGACAGAAAATCTGAAATTCAAATAAAAATCAGTCATGTGAAAATGTAACACATATATTTAAAACATACTAATAGATAAAGGTAATATAACAAAATGCATGTACCTTTTAAATTCTGTAGTCCAATGTGTAATTTATAAACACAAATGCTTGTAGAAAAAGTAAGTATAACCCTATAGTCACTCGTTTACATCCCATACGAGCAAGCTCAGTCTGACAACAGAATTCGAGATGCATTAAGGAATCTCTAAAAACCCCTGAATTTCATTAGGGACCTACATGTAGCTATTGTCCTTATTGATGCAAAGGTGCATAAGTCCACCAATAGAATGAGGCTGCACAAATTAGTTCTACGTAAATGGAAATGCAGGGAACATCAAACTATGAACATCAACATAAGACTTTGTTTTTTTACCCAACTTTACAATGTAACTATGTAAAATCATATAATCGACAATTAATTCTCATTGTACCAGAGAGTGCTTGTGGATTAATGTGATAATGTGATACCATCTATCAGATTGAACATTGAAGCTCAACCAAAAGTGGACCTCTCGTAACATCCCAATAAAATTCACCAAATAATGGCTAAAATAATAAAAACTAAGGGCTCTGGAATGATCAGATCTAAATACTACCTAGAGGCTGTAAAGGGGATTTAAAATGGGCTGTTCATACAAGAACCCCCTAAAAATAGCACAGCTGAAGTAGTTCTGCATGGAGGAGTGAAAAACAATTCCTCCCATGAAATACAATTCCCTACCAACTTGTGTTCTATAGTAAAGGAGTGCTTGTGTCATTCAACCAATACTAATATTTCCTGGACTGAATGCATCTAAATGGCCAGTAAAACAGATGGAGGTCCCTATTTAAACTCATAAAATTGTTTTTATTGGGGTGAGATAAAGTGTATCACAATGTTAAGAAGCCTCAACAGGCCTATGAAATATTTGCACAAAGTTCAAACTACTGCATAAAGTCCTCACTCTTCATATCAAAACATACGCATCCCTAAAATCTCTAACATAGGCTGTTCTTTAGAGCAGGGTAAGTGCCTTGTTAATCTGAATAATGTTTGAGTAAATTGAGTCACATCACATGTAGGAAAAGCAGTACAGTGACAAGGAAGAATAAGATTTAAAGTTAATATGAATTATTCTTACTGTATTACACACAATTCAGAGGACTATTTGCAATACTGTTCATTCATCTGTAACAAATGCAAGGGAAACAAGACCTCTAAAAATGGATATAATGCTGTAAACTAGCAGTCTTCAAAACTCTAACTTTTAACCTATCCAAGTTCAAAAATCTTAACAGTGATTTTATAGTTGGTTTAAGGCAACCATTTATTTGATAGTGAACTAACCGCAGCCATATCTTTTTGCAATCTGAAAACCAATTTATAAGCTGTCAAGGTTCATTCTCAGGCTGTTCAAGGGAAATTATGATGTTATAAAATGGCTTATACATTTGGAGAAATTTCCAATGAAGGATATGTCCAATAACCCATAGTAACCAAAAATAAGATAGCATTTCATGGTCATCTGTGATTGGTCGATATGGGTTACTAAACCAGAGAAAATGGTGCACCTTTCATTACATTATCCTATCATTATACAACACCATATCCATCTGTACATTTATGGCCCATTGTCCATATATTATTGTGGGGTGGCTGGATACATACTGAGCAGATAGAGAAGTACAAACAATGCCCTTTTCTGGCATACAGTGCTTAAAATGATCAATATAGAACATGACAATACACACATAAACAACCAATTATTTTGCTGGCCTACAAATACTCCATAAACAAAACCAAGTGTTTATCAATAAAGATAAATGGGCTATTAAATATCACAGGTCCAGCAGATCCAAGAAAAAATGAAAAAAAAATGTATTGATCTAATCAATGCCGCATGCCTCTGGAAAGATATCCTGGAAATATGCTAAGATTTCAGTTGCATGAGGACAATCTTTAAAAACACACATGAAATAATACTGCTTTAAAGGAGAGATATTGTGTAAAAAATAAGAATGTACCAGTGCGTTATACTCATTTAAATATAGAAGAATTGTGCTTAAAAAAGTAGTGTTTCAGGCTGATTTATTGAATATTTCAGAAAAAACCCTAATAATCATTCGATTCTCTTCCACTTCCTGCTCCCTGAATTCCCAGGTTGTGCAGGGGATCCAGTGGCTCTCAGCTCACTGCATTGTAGGACAAGAACCAATCAGCAGCTAGCAGGACCTGACAGGGAACTGAAGCCTTTCTGTGCTTGTGTGACTGCAGGACTGTGATTGGCTGTCCCCCTCCTACTGTGCTTCTAGCAATGACCATTAGGACACGCCCACCCCTCATTTGAAACACAGACAGGGACCAGAGAACATCTATAGGGACTCCAATAAAGGGACCATGTTATTGCCTACAAAATTAGGGTTTTTTTCATTTATCCTATATGTCTCCTTTAAGTTTAGTTACATTATGATGCCATTACCCAACCTACTTTGTGAGACTACATGCAGGCAAGCATACGTAGGAAGAATCAATGTAAGCTACTACAACTACTGGGAATTTTGCACTTAGGAAAAAATTAAGAAAAATTAAATGCAAAAAACTAAAAATGTGGGTAACTATATTTTCGGCTTACTATGGGGTAAGCAAATTATCATTCGTGATTATTGAACATTTATCCAAAAATCATGACTGCGTGCAGAGCTTATCTGGAATGAGACAAACTGTCTGCTAATAGAAGGGATGTGGTGATTTAGCCCAGCCAGTGTTGCCAATATCCGAGCTATCAGTCTTAGGAACAATTTAAATACAGCATTGTTCTCACATAATTCTTTATAAAAGTTCAGAAATGGTGTGGAGACCATTTTCAACTAGGAGTCACGCTGTCTTGTTACTTACCCACCTGAGATCCATATGTGTCTTAGATCTGGTACCTTACAGATCCAGTGGCTGTTATTATTTACCACTTCTTCAGAAATCCTTTAGCTAATTATGAAAATTATGATGCCCGGCAGATATACCAGTGGTCCGGATCCCACCAAGCGGAGTGGTCAGGGAGAAGGAGTCTAGCCTGACCCCTATCCACAGTGGTCCCTCCACTAAAAGCAATCTAGGAGCCTTGGGAAGCTACTCCCTGCTACAGATCCTCGTTGGAGCACAAAGCTGCTCTTGATATCTAAGCTCTCTATCTTACTCTACTAGAGAGTCTATAACAGACAAAACAGTGCTATGAAATATGTTGGTGCTATAGAAATACATGTTAATAATAAAACCTTATCTAGCTTACCTCATTCACAGGGTTCCTTGGTCCCAGAGTTAATAACTAAAGGTGCTATCCCTTTAGGGCAATAGATTTACTGGGCTTTGGTGTACCCAGGCTCAATGGGTAACAACCAGCAGGTAAGGACACCAGCAGCCAAAGAGGGAGATCCACCCCTTTCCACACACTATATTGAAGTGTGGTAGGAAGTAGTCATTACACCTCTTGGCATATAAAACTGTTATGTAAATATAAACTATATACATGGGTTTTTGCCCAGCAACTAGGGAAAAAGGAAGAAGGTTAGGGCCTGAAAGCCATGGGGCAGATTGACCCCTATGTGTCCCTACAGACATAAACAATGGATCCCAGCCAATGTATAATTTACAAGAAATAAGTAGTGGAAGGCCTAATTCTTTTGTATAGAATGTTTTCCATATTTTACTACAACTGCAGCTAAGCCATTGGATGCCATTATATTAACAGGTATATTCTAAAGAACTGTCAACTGATCCACCCACTAACCATACCGAGTCACCTAACATGTTTTGAATTGTGGTCTGCTCCTTACTAACAATGTATAATCAAACAGCATCACATCAGATGACTTAGTCATAGACTTAGCCTAAGGAAAAATACTTATGGAACCAATATGTTGGTATCCAATAGGAGACACCAATGTGTGGCTGCATTAAAACACTGGTGGACTGAGGTGGTCCATGCAACTTTTCAGTAAAGAGAATTAATCAAAAAAGGTTACGAAAGCACAGAAATCTCACTGCGTCCCTACAATCCACTGTAAATAACATTGGTTTTAACTGGTATATTTAAAAAACTCTATCTCTACATGTCAGAATAGTCCACTAACTTAACATGCATGTGGTTTGTGTGTAAGCTCTAAAACCATGATATTTTTAATAAAGGCCATTGTGGTCACACTACATATAATTATGGTCAAACCATTTCACGCTAAGTCTTTTATGTATTTGCTTATTACTTTCAGGAACCGACTGTATCTGATCCAGATAAAACTTGGCACATTCTTATGAATGTGGCTGTGGGATTTGTTCAGTCCTTGAAGAAAATTTTAATCCAATAGATATTCTTTTGTGGAGAAATGCTAAATTATAATGGTTTTTTTTAACATTTTTGGCATGCCTGTTAATTAATATCAGAGGAAAACATGAAATGGAAAACAAAAACAAAAAGATGGAAACATTCTTTTCATATTTCAGGTTTTTTTGCACATTGTTATTTGCAGAATATATGGTTATAACAATATCTATTGTATTTGACTGCCCCATCTCTAGTGTCCAGGAAATGAAAGTGGTTAGCAGCTGTGATGTCTTCTCTAAGCAGAGAAAAATAAAAAACAAATACACAAGGTGACAAACGACACTGGGTCAGAGCTGGAACTGGGGCTTTGTTTGCCTTTTAATCCTTTAAATGTTTAAGCAATGTGCAAGTGATGTACAGTATTTTAGCTGGAATATGGTTCCATAATAAAAATAAGGTATGCGTTTGTGTTCACATATATGTTATTGTTTGCGTATTCTGAAAATATAAGAAAAAATTTCACAAACGTTAGATGACAAAAGAAGTGCTGTGGTCATGGGATTCCTTTGGGACTAATAAATTCTATAAGCTGGGAAAAAGCACACATAAGGTACAAATATAATGTTCTACTTAACTGACCTTGATACAAAGAGAGAAGTAACAAAAACCCCCACAGTCGTGCTCAACTATTTACCCCAGTAAATTGTTACTGGTGTGAAAATTACTTAAAATTTAATTCCTTGGATAAAAATCTGTGATGAAATTCATTAGCTAGTCTAATCTACTAGAGTAAATTAAATCAATTATTTAATTAATTAATTGAATTATCTATAAAGGACATTAATATTTGTGTGGTTTTGTGCAATAAAGTGCTTAGGGCTTTGAATACAAAAACAATATAAATGTTGTGATTTGGTCTGCCAATGGCGAAACGCACGTTGGCAAAAATTTGTTTAGATAGAGACTCCTGAACTTTGTTTTTACCAGTTCTCCTTCTCCTTTGTTTAGCAACAATTTCTAAAAGAATTTTAACCGCATTTAAGTTCTCCTTTTCTCCTTTTACTACATGGCATTGTGTGATTTGTGGTTTTTTAGGGAAGCTTAGTTCTCAATCAGATAGTAGGGTAACCTTGAGACCACAGTCCACAATGCTTGCTGTACTCCCTTGTGTGGGGTTCCAGGGCTTAGAAACCAGCAGGCAGTAGCTTTATGGGACTTCTCCACCTCTAATCTATTTTCCTTACCTTTGATTTCCTAAATGTCGGCTTATTATTAATTTATTGAATCACACCTTTGACTCCAGCTGTTTTTTAACTGCGAATGTTTATATTTACCCTGCTTGTAATTTAATTTTCTTATTGATGAATAAGAGACAAATTCAGCAATAATCAATATATAGATCTATTTATTTGTAATGCAATTTTAGACTAATTAAGTTTGATAACAATTTAATGAGTGGGTGGTCAACAATATTTTGTGGATTCTGGAAATTCTATTTTCTCTTTTTAATATATGGCAGACCAAATCACAACATTTATATTGTTTTTGTATTCAAAGCACTAAGCACTTTATTGCATAAAACCACACCAAAATTAATGTCCTTTATAGATAATTCAATTATTAATTAAATAATTGATTTAATCTATTCTAGTAGATTAGACCAGCTAATGAATTTCATCACAGATTCTTATCCAAGGAATTAAATTTTAAGTAATTGTCACACCAGTAACAATTTACTGGGGTAGCATGACTGTGGGGGTTTTTGTTACTTCTCTCTTTGTATCAAGGTTAAAGGAAAACTATACCCCGAAAATGAATTTTTGAGCAACAGATAGTTTATATCAAATCAAGTGACATATTAAAGAATCTTACCTACCTGGTATATATATTTAAGTAAATATTGCCCTTTTACATCTCTTGCCTTGAACCCCCATTGGGTGATGGTCTGTGTGCTGCCTCAGAGATCACCTGACCAGAAATATTTAAACTCTAACTGTAACAGGAAGAAGTGTGGAAGCAAAAGACACAACTCTGTCTGTTAATTGGCTCATGTGACCTAACTTTATAGCTTGTTTGGTATGTTTGTGTGCACCGTTGGATCCTAGGATCCCAGGAGGCCATCCTTATTTTTTAAAATGGCAATTTTCTATTTATGATTACCCAATGGCACATGCTACTAAAAAAGTATATTATTATGAAAATGCTTTATTTACATGAAGCAGGGTTTTACATATGAGTTGTTTTATGCAAAATCTGTTTATAAAGACCTACATTGTTTGTGGGGTATAGGTTTCCTTTAATCTCATTAAGTAAATTGTACCTCTACTTCTCACAAGGTGAAATTTTGAATCATATAAGTTCTGATTCACAACCCTTTTTCTTCGTTCTACTTAATTGGTCAATGCTCAATGTCCTCCAATGTACAGATAAAACACATGATCAAGATTATGACTTTTTGACATCAACTTACACTGCAAATGTCTGTCCTGCTGGAGTGTGCTCAACATCATATCCATTTTGTCTTAGAACATCAATGACTGTGTTATTGCCAAGGAAGTGACCTACAGAACAAAAAAAGCAAATACAAAATATTACTAGTAATCTAAGGGGGAGTATTTACTAAGATTAAAATTTATCACATTTTTTTTAAACAAAATGTATTAAATAATCAGCTCGAAAAAGTTGGTGTGGGAAATATGTTTCCCCTCTAAAAATTCGAGTTTCCCCCTAAAAACCCAACCAGAAAAAATTGAGACTTAATAGATAAAGCCTCTAAGAGATCTATAACACAATCACAGTTGCCTTTTACTGAATGTTCTTTTCTGCTTTCCCTAAGCATCTGCAGTTATTACTTGGAGCTACCATGATTGAATTTGCTCACTATGGCATTAATACTAGAATACAAGAAAAAAGTATATAACATTATTCAAATGATTATGTCAATACAAGTTTATAGGATGTATGTGCATTCAGGTAGGTGCAGTTGCTGGTGCACTAAGAAGTGCCCAATTCTGCCTTTAGGGCACTATTCACGTAACATTTGCACCTGTCCAAAGTGCAGTGCCAAGTGTTCTCTACCTTGCACCAGTCACATCATCTGACACAGAACAATAAAACCTTCTTTGACTTGAGATGGCTTTAAGTGCAGGAGTGCCAGTAGAGGTACAGTAGCTTCAAATTTTCATATGTTCAAATATTTTTGGTTGATCTCAAGACTAAACTTCATGTAGTAGTACTGTGCATCTGTTTGTGTATGTGCGTACTTGATTATCCTAGTCTCTAACAAAAACCTCACCATTTAATAAAAACAAAATCAAGCATACAGTTTAAACTCATTCAATGCCCCCACACCAGGGCCAGACCAAGCCAACAGGTAGCCCTATGCACCCCAGTCAGCTAACCCCCCCTACCCATGTGTGCAAGCAATCAAGAGTGCGCATGCTCCATAATAGGGGAGGGAAGAAGGTACGGGAGTGTGACAGAGGGAGGGGAGAGAGATGGAAGGGAGGAGAGGAGAAAAGTGGGAGGGGTGGAGAGGAGGGAAGCGAGAGCAGCAGGGGAGCCAAACTGGACTATGGGTAGGCGGAAGACCTTTGAACAGGTACTTGCCAATTGCCCCCTAATTGCTGTGCTCTAGGCAGATGCCTCTTCTGCCTGCCCCTAGTTCTGGCCCTGCCCTAAACTATACCCACATCCATATGAGCATATTTTGCTATAACACTGTACATTCTAAGGAGCAGTACCCCCATTATTTCTTGTATAGGTCCCGTTGGAGGAATCCAGAGAACCTTTAACCTTATGCTTGAAAATGGGGTAGGCTGTGGTGAACAGCCTAGTAGGCATTTCATCACTGCCCCAAGGCTACAATAAAATGTGCAGTGAAAACTTCTGAAATCACCCTGTATACCATTATCATTTAAAATGTTATGAGGGCTAGTGCTTCAATGACTTTTACAAGCAACTGCAGTCTGCTTAACCTGACTGCTGAGTGAAGGTACAGTAGTACCCTGTGATCAAATTAACATGCATTAATTGTGCAGCTCTATAGTTAGATGGGTATTCAATTGTAGATTAATGCAGTCATAAATGTAACTATGCAGAAATGGAGTGCTCTCACCAGTATTTTCCTGTTCAGTCCCAGGTGCCTCCAGGTGTATGACCCCAAACTGCCAGGGGGTCCAATATAGTAGAATCGACACGAAAAAAACACCAATGGCACTTCTGGTACTGTGTAATCAGTTGTGAGTTGTTTATTAGCTCATAAGCATGGCAACGTTTCGGGCCTATGCAAGACCCTTTTTCAAGCCTCAGGCTTGAAAAAGGGTCTTGCATAGGCCCGAAACGTTGCCATGCTTATGAGCTAATAAACAACTCACAACTGATTACACAGTACCAGAAGTGCCATTGGTCATAAATGTAACTGACTTCCCTTGGAGAACTAATTTCTCTAGGTATCTGTCTTTTGATTATGCTACTCACACAACCAGCCATTATATTAGCTCAAGCGCATCCTAGGAAAGATAACACTCAAGCTATTTAACAGAGATGGGGACTCTCAGATATTCCCCCCCCCCCCCTGCACCCTTACTGATTAGTCTGTATTTCTATACTCTTCTTTATGGTTAGTGTTTTTAGGTCTTCTATAATACCACTGCTCTTAGGGGTGAATGTAATTAAATTCGCAAAGAGCAAAAGAATGCGCATCAATAAGATTAAAAATCCACATCTCGCAATGTAATATTGTTCCGTAAACTGTTATTGCATTGCAAATTTTAATTGCGCAGTGCGACTTTTAATTGTGCATTGCGAATTTTAATTGCGCACTCTTAAGAAGTGCTTGAAGGTGTCGTAATCTTTAGGAGCAAACATAACGACTTTTTCAGTAAGAAGTTTTATTACATTGACTGCGCATTGGCGCAAGCTGTAAAATTCGCAAACTCTCTTCCACTGTCGGAAGTGATCGGTAAAACAGTTTCCGGTTTCGCAAAAGCTATATTAAATTCACGCAAAGCAAAAATTGTTCGCACAGAGGCATAACTTTTCGCATTGCGAATAGTTTTTGCCTTACCGACTTATATTACATTCCCCTATATATGTTTTAAAAATGAATACAAAATGAGTATTTCTTACATGTGAGTGTTCCTACTGGCAATTCTAATTCCAATAACAGATTTCATACATGAGATCACAGTTGAATTTTTCTTTTTGCCATGTTCTGTATTAGCAGAAAGCTAGGCAAATTATGAATTTACACATTAAATAAGCCACATTTTTTTCGGAAAGTGAGGATGTCCCCTTTCAATAGTACCCTTGCTGAATTTTAACCACTTCAATTTGTATGGCATGCCCACTTTTCACTTTTTAACTCTGTTTTCTGCATCGATTATGCACAATTCACGGAGGGGGGGGGGGTTTATAATTATCGAATTATACTTACTTTAATTTGAAAAAAAAAAAATCACCCATTTTTCTTGTTTATAAACTGGAGCTCTAAATTTCTGTTCATATGGTAAGTTAAAAAATTAGGATGGGTTATGGGACAACCATTTCATTGTTTTGCCTTGGTAGCAAATAAGGCTAGGCTAAGATTAGAATTTATTGCCCAGAGCCATATTTACCTTTCTACTTATGTATTTTCTGGCCACACAGGGTAACCTTTTCTATGAAGCACCACATTGCCCCAATTAGAGTCTGACATCCTTGCTCTACCATACTTTGATGCATTTACTGTATGTTGACAACTCATTTGTAATTGGCAGTCAAAACACTTGGCTACACATATCAGACAGTCCACCAGTTATCTTTACATCAGAAGTATGATAAAAAAAATAGAATGCATAGAAGCCACAAAAGGTCCCTTTGGTCATATTATCACATAGCACAGATTTAACTTACAGCTTGACTTGACTGCTGAGGTCTGTACAATGCCCAGACCTGTTATTCTAGATTCATTGTGCTTTCTCTTGCTTGTCCTTCACTGAATAAAACTTAAAAGCCACAAAACTATTAGCCTAATTTATTGTGACAGATGGTGAAAACTAAGTCAAAGGCAAGGTCATTATGTCTCCTGCCATGGGAATGCACTGCAAACAGGGAAGAACTGCTGAAATCTCTGCTCCTCAGACAAATTATTTTTTTTGTATCAGTCAGTGTAGAAGATCTTTGCTCATATGTAGTAAATTCAGTGTAGAAAAATACACTGAGGTAAACAGTAAATACTTCATGGACAAAAATCTCTCTAGAATGATACTGCATCAAGTAAGTTCCTGCTAAAACATAATTAACATACTTTTACCAGTAACATCTCTGTAGAGCACAGTATAACGTGCGTTAAAAACAACAAAAGAAATATTTTCAGGCAACTTTTTGTTGTGTCAAAGCCTGAAGCTTAATTATTACTTGTAGTGGTGGGTGAATCTGAGTCAAATTTGCAGCAAATTCCGCGGCACGCACACGTCCAAAAGGTGAAGCAAAACGCCACAAATTCACCCATCACTAATTACTTGTTTTTATGTAGTATGTTTTCACAGCAACATTCACTAGCACTTCAGATAAGCTTTGTCTTAATTTGTCTCTTGTGATATATATATTAGATGGATATCATTTGGGTTAAACATAGTGATAAGGATAAATCCATTAAAAAATAATAAAATATTAATGTTCAAAACAACAATGATTGCAGCTTTAAATGGTGATGTCAGTTAGGACCCAAGGAGGGGTGCCTGTGAAATTGAGTCCTTCTGACAGTATGCAGTGAGTCCTGAGCCCTGTTGGTGAACTGCTGTACTGATGTATGCCTTGAGGAATAAAGAAAACTGTTTGACTGCACATCCCTGCTTGCTGTGTCTCCTTCCAGGTTCTCCCCCGCCCAATGGAGAGTGGTCCATCCAGGTAATGAAGGGTTAATACCCTGGCCCTACATTGGCCCTTGTTACAAGCTGATGCTTTGTATTAATGTTTGTAACTGTTTATACGAACTCTTAAAGAACTGATTTAATAAAGAATATTTAAAAAATGATGTTTGAACAAGGAAGAACCTAAGTTGAAACAATTCAGAACACCTTCTTTTCACTGAGCTGTAGCCTGTAATCAGAGTCCCTACAGAAAGTCCTCTCCTCATCCCCATGAACTAGACTCCCCAAAATAGCCCTTCTTCCCTGTACTTGACCAGATGAGCTGGATCCATTACTTCTTGTTTCTGACCTGATGGTGGGAATTACTTGAAGTGGGGCAGGGCCATTCACTTGCAAGACACAATTCATGTCATTTTAACAGAAGTGCTGTGTAAGGTAAGGCTCTCAAATCCCATACATATCACCCACTCAATCACCTCACTTTGCCACAATTATCACTCCTAAGGCAAACTGGAACAGAATCAGAGTCCAAGTTTAAATCAAAATGCCTTTTTACAGCAATGTATAAGGACAAATGTTGTCTCTTATCAAGATTTAAGGCCACTTTTGCCCTGAAACATTGCTGCAATGCATTATAAAATAATTAACTTTTTCCAGCACTTACCAAACATTACGAATGAGACAAATACAAAGAAGACACTAAATAGACACAAATCGGGTTACATTGTACAAGTTATTTCAGCTTGTATATTATAAGAATCTGATCTTCAGCCCAGTATACTATTTAATTTTTATATAATCACAGAAAAAGATGTAATCGAATATAGAGACACAAAATTTAAATGTTTCAACATTCTGTTATAGCAGAAAATAACTTTTTAAAAAAAGCTATAACTAAGATCATATAAGGAATGAAATCTGAATAAAAAAGTGAATATGTGATAACTTGTTTTTAGCTCTTTGTGTCTATTCCAAATCCAAAATGCTAGACTAATCCCCCATTTTCTTATATAAATATTAGTGGAAGAAAGTAAAGGAATTTAATCGTTGGCTTGCAGGGTACACATTATTTTTCTAAAACTGGTATTCTGCATTTGAGTATCCTCAGCTATTAAAACATGCTTAGAAAAAAAAAAAGAGTGGTTTATTTAAGGATTTGGTTTCTATACTTATAGAACTGCAGTTTTTACTAAATGTGAACTATTCATTTCACCTTAAAACAACTCCATGTGGATTAGAAATTTACAGTAAATTTGTATGAAAAGTAAATTTAGCAGACACATAAATTGTTTCTGTGAGTCGAATAGGACAGGATAGGTATAAAACAATATTGTGATTTCAAGATGATTATTTTCTAAAGTATTTAAAAAGTCATGAGAAATCCTAAAAGTTGAGCCAGCATTATAAGCAAACACCCCCTGTCCTGATTTGTGAGTGGAGACCATCATTTTGTTTGGAAATGTGCAGTTTTTAAGGTAAAAAAACTCAGTTCAACATCATCTATTACAGAGAGTGATTTGTAATAGAACTGGCAATACAATGCTATGGTATGGGCTAAAATATATTTTCCTGTTACTGTTCACTTCAGTAAAACAATCAGTGGCGTAACTACCAGGGGTGCAGGGGGTGTAATTACAACAGGGCCCCCACCCCCTTGGGGCCCATCGAGCCACAAAAATGGTTATGGCAGGCGGTTATCTAGGGGGAGATTTTACAGCACACATGCCATCAACACTCCAGCATGGGATTTATAGAGGTAAGGCCCTGACAGGGTGCCCAGATGCCCATCATGTACCGGGGCCAACCAGGGAGTAGTTACACCACTGATAACAATCCAGTTTGACCAGCCATTTTTAACCAATATTGGCAAATATGCAATTAAACAAGGTAACTACTTTTTCAGTGTACCACTGTAATCTAAATGTCCTTTATATTTAGGATAAAATTCAATCTAAAACATTATGTTGTGAGTGATTGATGGAAGAATGCATTATGGATTACCAGCATGTAACTAGTATGCTAGTTTAGGTATATTTCCTCAAATCCTGACTGTTAATTACATTCAGCTAAATACAAAGTTTTACAGAAATTAATGTTTTGTTTTCATTCACTTTATATACCCTAGAAGCAGAATATAGTTACTCTTCACAGCCATTCCATGTCCTAGTCAGGCCTTTTGTCAGTCAAAGAAATGGAACATGGAGGCTAAATCAGGAAATAATTATTTAACATCACTTACCATAACTTACCATGCTACATTCTCACATGAATTTTAGTGTGTTTGCTATCCAAATCTATATGTCTTGTATGTAATATAATAACAGCCATGTCTGAAACCTGTATAACCTTTGCAGAACACCTCCTTTCTTTTTCCAGCCTAAATATGAGCATTTCCCGACAGCTCAGTGCAATAAAAAGGGGTTTCCTTTTTATAGAACAGTGATATTCAATTTTCCAAAAAGTGGTCTGATTATCCAACATACCACAAGTTAGCAGACTGAATTATATTAAAATGATGATGTCATAACATAGAGGTGGCTCCAATATGAAAAGGTATGTTTTAAAATCCAAATACCAAATGCAACCCTCATTTTATGAGGCTGTTAAAACAAAGCTGAAATTAGCTGTACAGAAACTGCTGCTCTCCGCCATAAAATAACATACAAGATGCTTGTACTATTGTACAGACAGGGCTAGATTTCTACTGAAGGCACCTGGATTGCTGTGTCCTTGCAAATCTATTGTTACTACATCCTGAGCACAGGGAACAGAGAATGCATAGATTCAAAATCTTCCACATGCCTAGTCCCTAAGTGCTCTGGAAATAGGCAAACTTCATGTGCACCTTTCAAGCAGCCATCGACTAAAAGGGAGGATTTAGAAACTGAACTCTGAACTGGATTAAATGATTGTAACCAAGTGATGAATACATTCAACCTATCTAGTCTTTCCCAATGATTCATAGAAGTAATGAAATGACTATAATTAAGTAATAGTGTGCTCATTACAAGACGTACACATGGATATTGGGGATAAAATATTGCAAAAAGGTTTTAATAATCAAAGGGTTATCTGTATTTAGAAAGCAATAGGTGTAAGGAGGAAAAAGATAGAGCAATTTGGTGGTCAATGGCCACACAAGGCTTGCCCATGGGCTGGATGCCATCATTGGGCCACCAGAAGAACAATTCATTTGAATGAATAGTTATTTTACTATACAGTATATATTTCTTATCAGTCCTTTTTCCTTTTATGACACACAATCCAACTGAGCGGATAGAGGTACAGGCACTGGTCTATCCACACACACCAGCAATAGATTTGAGGAAGGGCCATGTGGTCTATAGCGCCATGGATTACATTTTGGAGCAGCAAACAAAGGTATTGACATTCTTTTTCCTTTTATCCATCTTATGTGGTAGTGTATAGTCTGAAGAATTTATGCCCAAGGTCACATGAATAGGGAAGTTGTTATTGGAACTTGTCACTGCAACACTGCAATCTTGGTTGAGAATGAGATAGAATACTATGCCAGGATAAGAAGATTTTAACCATACCTCCCTTTTTTGGAGGGACAGCCCCTCTTTTGACAGCTCAACCCACAGTCCCTCATTTGTACTGTAAAGTCCCTCTTTTCTCTGCACTGAACAGCCAGAAAAAGAAAAGAAGTTTCTACCTTAATTGGCTTAATTGACAGAGAGCCCAGAACAGCTAACAGGTGCAAATAAAATATTTTGTAACATTTTTGAGTTAAGAAAATAAGTAATTCTAACAGGAGAAATATTTTCAAACTTTCATAATCTGCCAAATTTTGAGAAAATGACTTCCAAAATCTACTATACTCTAATTCTTGCCACACATGGAAGTTAATTTTTTCTTACTCTATAACTGTGTAGCTTTTTTAAAATTTTAAATGCCTCTGAGTACAGTACCCTTTACATCTGTATAAATATATACATATATATGAACACATGCATAGATCCTTGTGCATTTGCTATATGAAAAAAAAAAATTACATTATTTGTGCTTTTTTTTACTATTGGTTACTTCAACTTAGCAATGACTGTAGCCCTAAAATACACAAAAGCATATTAATTAACCATTTTGGCTAAAAATAAGGCTTTCCTTGAAACAATATTTTAATGTTATATGCTCTGTTGTGTAGGAACCCATTTTACTTAATTTTTGTAAATGGCAGAAGAGTATACTGCTGTACCTATTTGTGATTGTGGTTTTTATCTGTTGCAATATTTCACAATGACATCTAGCAATTCTTTTGACAGTAATTCAGATTAAGTCATTGTAATGTCTCTCTAATTTGTTGGGCTTGACTTGAAAAAAGGATTTTCAGTAGTAGCAGAAAAAAAATAACCAATGCATCATGTATTTTGGCTGCAAATTCTTCTCTGTTATATAAACCCTTTGGCATTCAAGCTGGAGATTGCTTCCAGTCTGTGAAACGTTTCTCACAGCCAAGTCTGGGCAGGAAACAAAACACTTTTCATTGAGGCCAATTAGCTAAAAAAAAAAACATCAAAAAGAGGGGAAAAATCATTAAAGCCCGGGACAGTCAAAAAATGAAAGACTTTGCCTTGGTGATGTTTCTTTAAAGATTTCCATTGGAGAAAAAAGGTCCAAGCTTGGACAACTACAGCCAACAGACAGAAAAGACAAAGAGTTTAGACAGCAATAAGCATTCCAGAAAATTACTGGGTGGATTGAAAGGTGGGTCGAGGATGTCAGCAAGAGGTCTCCTGTTTTACCAACTCTAAGTTCAGAGGTGAAAGCTACTTTATGAAAACCATGGAAAATTCAGAGTGCAGTTGTTTAAAGAGCGGGCCTCATTTACCAGGCAACATGTACACACAAGCATCTTAAATGATATCCCTGCTACAGATTTTGTGAAGTTATTGCTGTTGATTACATACTCTCAAATGTCTTCTACTTGCTTTCCTACACCTTCTAGCTCACTCTCCTTTCAGTATACAGTGCGATTAATTTATGCTGTGTGCGTTTTGTTTGCCAGTGACAATGACCTAACATACAATATGGTATGGGTAAAAGCCCTGATACAAAGAGAAAAGAAAGATGAAAGGTGCTCCAGAATTTCAATGTAAATGGCTCACCAAGTCGATTGTGTGGTCCAGGTGCACCAGCCCCAGACCCTCAGCTAAAGGGAGCAGCAAACCGAAATAACAGCAGGAAAAAGGGCTATCCAGCACTTAGAGGAATCCACAGGGCCAGAAAAATAAGTTAAAAAATAAGTCTTTATTAATCAAATTTAAAATGGGGCTAATAGAGCCTATGGAGATATATGTATACTTTAAACTTTGAATAATAAAGACCTATTTTATAACTTATCTTTCTGGCCGTGTGGATTCCTCTCAGTGCAGGATAACCCTGTTTTTTTCTAAAATCTCTGATACACGAACAGTCTGGTGAAACACCAAACCCAAAAACATATGCAAAACCTGGAACATGGGGAGGCCATTTATCAAAGGTCCAATTTGGAATTTCAGTGAGTTTTTTAATATTAGAATATACTCACAATTTGACTGGGAGTTTATTTAAGAAAAAATGTGAATGGCTAATGTGAATGGCTCATTTTCAATTGAATGGTTCTGACCTGAAAATTGGAGTTGCATTCGGTACTAATTTTTCTCCGGAAAAAAAACGAGTCAGTAAGGCTATTAACATCTCCAAATGGCTCAACGGACCACTGCCATTGACTTAAATATGAACTCGGCAAGTTTTAGGTGGCAAATATTCAAATTAGACTGTTTCCATGGTCAAGGTGTGATAAATCTCACATTCGAATTTACATTCGAATAGGGGAATTAAGATTCGAATATGTGAATTTTTAATCTCGAAAATTGGAATTCAAATTCAAATTAACTATTCGACCCTTGATAAATCTGCGATTTACAGTATTGTCAGTGACTACATCATCAACCAAACACAACTGGGTATGAATAACCCACTTGAACCTTTAAATAGAGTGTTTCTAAAGTATGGAGTCTATAAAATACAGAGATATTTAATAATGTTCTGCACACATACTTTACAGATAATACACAATATAAACAGCTTTTGTATGTATTTGGTGGGAATTCATAATTTCTGCAGTGCATCTATTTATCTGCTTCACCCACTCAGAGTGTACACTGCACCTGTAAATTCATTATACACATTTCCTCTCTGTGCAGAGAAATCTCCTCCACTCTGGATATTTACAACAGAGGGCAGCAATTTTGTTGCACCACAAAAAGTAATGAAAGGCTCAGCTTTGCCATGCAGAGGCCCACAGAAGGGCATGACTGACTGTGTTTTGCCAAATGGCAGTGACCAGAAGGACCTTTGTGTGATTCGCCTTAGAATTTCAATCCTTTGGAGCTTGTAAATACATTTTGTAAAGATGGAGCTGACAATGTGTTTCCAAACATTTCAAGTACTGGGTGAAACTGAGAAAAGTCATCTGAAGGTGAAGAAGGATTTCTCTCACTCGTGAATTACATAGCAAAACCGCAATATGATGGGGGGAAAAAATCAGTTTTGTTCTTTCTGGTTGACAATGGCAAACCCAAAACTTTCCTGTGGTGAAATAAATGCCAGGAAAAAAAATTAAGCTTAACCGAGTATATTCATGTCTGCTAATACAATGGAAAATGTATCAATATGCGTTATCTCATAAAGATGTTACCTGTCCATTCGGGTAGCATCTTTATAAAAGAACAGTATCCTCACAGTTATCAATTAAGTATTTAGAATTACCTGATTTTTACACAATATACAAAATTCCCTTCACAACAAAAACCAAAATAGATACATGTTAACAAAGCTAAAATATCATTTCAGGCTATATCACATATTTATATCAGATGCAGGTAGTAGATACCCCCTAAATGTGCTTATTCTGTTTAACATCCCTGTTATGGAGTTGATGTGGTTTCAGACCACATTTACCAGAGCACTAAGAGTGTATTCAGTTGGTGTATAAACCAAATGTAAATCCTTCCAGATGGCAGAATGGAACTCTAGAAAGATTGATCGCGGACATCTTCACAAGAAATACAATTTAAAAAAAAAAGTACTGTTGAAGAGACAGTTCAATTCAGCTGCTGTTGGTCCATCAGTATATGGAAGTTTTTTTATCTGACAATTTTAATGTTTGGAACAAATGGCTGATTAAGCATACATAAGAACAATGTATATTTCCTACTGTTCTAAGGGCTTTTACACATGGGCTTTTTACCTACACTCTTCTGGATTCCGTTTCGCTGCAGGAGTAGATGCACTCAATTCTTTTGAAGGGGGCTGTACTCACACAGGTACGTGTAATCACCAAACGCAGGTAAAATGCAGCATGTTTCCTCTCAACCTGTGTTCTGCGCCTACATGCGTTTGTGTGAGTACAGCCACATTGGAAAGAATAAAGTGCGTCTACTCCTGTGCTCCCCTGAGACTGAACAAAACAAAACGGAAAAGAGGAGAGCGCAGGTAAAAACGCTCATGTGTAAGAGACCTAAAGAGGGCATTTATTATATGCTCAATAACTCATGGGGTGTGTTTAATATATAGTACCCCATTTAAACTTTGTAACTTGAAGGCTATATCCAAAAAGGCACTGCATGCATCGTCATAGTTACTGATTCTACCTGTGACTACAAAAATCAGGATGCTTTGATGATTATCATGACTAAGGTCACAGTCATAAATACGTTTTCACACTTATTAAGTCTAGTAGCGATGATGGCAGTTACTGGAAACAGACTAAACTTTTTTTATATATATAATTTCCCAGTAAATTATAATGTTTGCATCAGCAAAGGGACGAAGGTTTCAAGCAAAAGGGTGCTTTATATTGACTTTTTAAGTGATCAGTATAATATTCTGGCAGGTAAGTGCATACAAAGCATTAGTAACAATATGCTTATTGCTCATTGGCAGTAGATCAGAAATGTAAAACAAAATGTACGATCACACAAACCAATCAATTTATAAATTTATGAAAATTAGTTGTCTTCTCTTTATAACTACCCTTTTGTTTTCTATCCTTCTTCATGCCAACAGTTCTGACAGCAAAAATGTACAGATACAGGATCAAAATGTTACTAATATCGCTGGATAATGTGATGTAAGATGATCTTGCTTTAATATATCTGTACTCTTAAAGAACTGTTGATGCGAAAACTAAAATATTGTAAGAAAAGACTGAAAATCAGCCGCCTAAAGCATTTTAGTAAAGTATTTTCACTTTTTTCATTATTACCGGAGTGCTGCTGTTTTCATTGAAAATCAGCTGATGTGTTACAAAAGTTGATGCAATAAAAGTGCAAAATTTTTTACAGTTCTAGTAACCTGTGGCTACCAATCAGCAGCTATCATTTCTTGGTTTGATGTTTGAAAAAAATACATTTGATTCGTTGTTTATGGTTTACTGTGCAGAAAAGATTGCACTTTTTATTATATCACCCCATTATTTCTTAATCTATTTGATTGATGGGTGGGTGGAAAGTTCTTCAATGAAAACTGAATAAAGACCAGAAATTAAATAAATGACCCTAGTGTGATAGGGACTATAGATTATAAGCCCCACTGGGACAGCAACTAATGTAAATGATCTATAAAGCATTACAACTTGTCTGTGCTAAATTAATAACAGATATCAATAATAAATAATATGTAAGCAAGGTGCGTTTCAATTTATTATTTTTGGGTCCTGCAAATGCAGTATACATTGCTGCTGGAAATTTCCAGCCATGAAGTGCATGTGTGGGCAGCAAGTTTATCCAACATCCACTGGCTATCTACTGACAAAACCAAAATGTTTTCTTTCTGGTTTCATTTCAGTTGCCATGGTCATGAATGAGGCAATACGAACAATTCCAACATTCCCTTTATACGTTCTCATTCAGACTCTTCTGATTCACTTCAAAGTAACTAAATTCCTGAGCACTTTCAGCTGCCAAGCACTTGTAGGAAAGGACATGAATCAGCCAGGACGTATGGCCCTCAGTTCCCACATCAAAGCCTTTCCAACTAGACACTCTCTCCTTGGAGTGTAATTAGCATGTTGTAATCTAAACAGACCATTTCTATTCAATTCATTTTTATTTCTTCCAAAGTGACAAAAGATATCATTATGGAAGTCTGGAGGCGGGTGATGAGTTTCAAAAAGCATGGCAGGCTGATTACCTAAAATCCATGACTGGGGCTTGGCTGCCAAAAAATATCTAAGATCTGGTTTCATACCACAGATAACAAGCTTTATCTGATTTGTGTGAAGTCAGAGGGCACCGCACAGCAGATAATGCTGCACTAATGACTCCCACTAATACATGGATTTGAAACTAGTTTAAAATAACAGACACGCGTGCAAGTTTCCTCTCCAGACATCCCTTTCAGGTCTTGACCTGAAGACTTGGAAGTATACGGTATGCTCTCATTTAAGATAAAATAACTGTGGCATTTAGATAAAACAGAGATGGTGTTTCTTTGAAAAGATAAAGAAGGAAGAATGAAATATGAGATGGAATAAGTCTTTCCAGTGCAAAAACCATCCTAAATTATCCCTGCTTAAATGCCCAGTTTTGGAGTGGTAAGCTAATTCATAAGAAAAGCTCTCAGCTCTTTGAATGCATAACTAGGAAAACATGAGTGTAGATACCTGGATTTGATTTGTATAAGTTCTGAGGAGGGTGATTGAACAGCTGTTGCTGGAGGTTATTGCCAAGAACTGTAGTTATCTCGATGGGCCTGAATAGTTTACCAATTATGTAATGAAACAGTATGATATTTTGATATTTAGCAGGTGAAACTAGCCAAGCAATAGACCATAATAATTCAGACATGGGACCTGTTATATGCTAGAATGCTTGGGACTTTGGGTTTTCTGGATAATGGATCTTTCTTGTTTGGATCTTCATACCTTAAGTCTGCTAGAAAATCATTTAAACAATAAATTCACCCTGTAGGCTGGTTTTGCTTCCAATGAGGGTTAATTATATCAAATGCAAGGTACTGTTTTATTATTAAAGAGAGAAAGGAAATCATTTTTATTTATTTGGATTTTTGGATAAAACGGAATCTATGGGAGGCGGCCTTTCCATAATTCAGAGCTTTCTGGGTAACAGGTATCCGGATCCCATACCTGTACTGCAAAAAGACCATTTACTACTGCTCTCTGCACTTCGAACCATGTTTTTTTTTCTCTGACAAGAGGTTCCCAAGCAAGCCTAAAGGTGGCCATACACGGGCAGATAAAAGCTGCCGACAGACTGTGTCGGCAGCTTATCTGCCCGTGTGGGGGGCCCTCTGACGGGCTTTCCCGATCGATATCTGGCCGAAAGTCGGCCAGATGTCGATCGGGCAGGATTAAAAACCCCGTCGGATCGCGGCCGCATCTGTTCGTTGATGCGGTCCCGCGATCCGACCGCCCGTACTGATCCGAACGTTGGGCCCTAGGGCCCACAATCGGATCAGCCCGATATCGCCCACCTCAAGGTGGGCATATTGGGGAGAGATCCGCTCGTTTGGCAACATCGCCAAATGAGCGGATCTCTTCGTGTATGGCCACCTTAAGGGATGTTCAGCGATTTTTCCCATTTGTACTTTGAATATTCGGCTATTTTAAGGAGTTTCATGGTATTCGTGGCTTTAGAGAAAATTATTTTAAAAGAGTTTAAATGATTTTAATTATAGTTTCAAATGTGGTTTTAATAAATGGGCCTCAGTGTATATGTATGTAGGTGATGATGATGAAGCAATACAATCTGATACAAACTATAAGAACTTCAATAGACAATTTATATAAGGATACTTGCAAGAGAACTTTAGCCTGTGGCTGCTACAATGCTGTCTCTCATCATCTTTCAAAGGACAACATATGTACTCATGATTGGATTGTATCAGTTTAACGAATATTAATCTAAACAGCACTAGGCTAATAGAACTACATATTTTATAAATATAATAAATATTACTTATAACTATTTTTCATATTGTAAGCTTTTTTTAACTCTCAGTCTTCATTTTTTTAAGAAATCTGTATGTTCAAAGTTCAATCTCTCAGCTTGGCCTTCGTGACACAGCCCTGTCCTGGTTTTCTTCTTACCTCACCAATCGTTCCTTCAGTGTCTCCTACAACGGAGTAGCATCTTCCCCCCTACCTCTCTCTGTTGGGGTTCCTCAAGGCTCTGTCCTGGGACCCTTATTATTCTCTCTCTATATACTTCCTCCCTCGGCAAATTAATCAGCTCGTATGGTTTCCACTGCCACCTCTACGCTGACGATACTCCGATCTATCTCTCCTCTCCTAATCTCAACCCAGAACTCC
The DNA here is from genome assembly GCA_024363595.1 of Xenopus borealis. Taxonomy (NCBI): domain Eukaryota; kingdom Metazoa; phylum Chordata; class Amphibia; order Anura; family Pipidae; genus Xenopus; species Xenopus borealis. Next base: position 87,024,205 of record CM044437.1, read on the forward strand.
TAACTCGTGTCTCCTCCTGCCTGTCTGCTATCTCTACTTGGATGTCACAACGTTACCTTAAATTAAATGTCTCCAAAACAGAAATGGTTCTTTTCTTTACGTCCTCCAGGCAGCACACACTTGGGAGCTCTGGTCCAATCCCCTGGCAGGACAGAAAAAAAAGGCACAGCCAATAAAAAATAACCTATAAAGACCCCCCCCCTAACGTCTCCCAGCAGTGTTTTTTTCTGTCCTATCCAGGTAGGAAGATCAAGGGACCTTATTGGTCCGAAGATCCAGGCCTTTGACTGGTCTGAGGGCCGTATGAGAAACCACCTTAGGGTGGGTTTCTCAGGGGATTTTTATCAAGAAGCGATCCCTTAGGCTTACCTGGCAACATTACACAGTCCCTGTATCCCCAGTGGGGATGGAGTTGTCTGTTGTGCCTTGTTCCCCTGTTTGCCAGTACCGCAGCCTCCTCGCAGCGCATTGCGCTTGGTGAGTTGACGCGCAATGATGACGTCATCGGCAGGCACCTCTACCGCTTCGATTCCCACAGTAAAACCGGAGGAAGTAGCGGTGAGTAAGGAGGTGTTTTTATTGATTGTGGGGGACTTTTTTTGGCCATGTGAATGCTATTTAAGCCTCACTACGGAGCTCTTTGTGGCTGCTGTACTGATCCCTGCTGTTCCTGCGGTCCGTGCTGCCAGGCTGCAGGCTTGAGCTAGGCTGCTTAAGGTACTTCAGTGTAGCCTTCCCAGCCCTGTGTCATTGGTAATGTTATGCTGTATATCCGTGGGATTTGAAATATTCATTTATTGTCCTGTGTTTTCCCTAGATGTCTGATACACCTAGATTGGGAAAGAGGAGAAGAAAGGCAAAGCATAATATTTGTAACCAATGTGAACAACCTTTACCCGAAAATTATAATCGCTCAAAGTGTGAAACATGTTTGAATCCTCCTGCAAACGATTCCGTTTCAAAACATGAGTTTCTTTCTTGGTTTAAGAAATTTTTGTCTGACACAATGACTGAGGTAAAATCTTCAACACCAACGACTTCTGTAACCACTCCTGCATATTTACAGTCGTCCGAGTCTGAGAGTGTATTTAGTGGATCAGACGAGTCAGACTCCTCCTCATCCTCTTCTGCCAAAAAGAAAAAAGATGATCTTTTTCTTTTTCCTGTGGACAAAGTCCCAAAACTCATTAAGGAAGTTAAAAAAGTGGTAGGAAATAAGGAAGTGGACACTTCCACTACTACTGATAAACATCAACTTCCTTTTTTTACAGAGAAGAAATCTCTTTCATTCCCTATGCATGAGTCAATTAAAAAATTGATAGAACAAGAATGGCAAAGTCCAGGAAAGAAACCTGAATTTTCTAAAAGATTCAAATTAATGTTTCCATTTGATCCTGCTGATATAGGAACTTGGGAAGATCCTCCAAAAGTGGATGTTCCAGTGGCAAAATTGTCGAGAAGAACAACTATTCCCGTGGAGGAATCTGGAATAAAAGACCAGATGGATCGGCGGGCTGAATGTTCTTTAAGGAGAACCTATATTACCGGATCTAATACATGTAAACCTGCAATTGCAGCCATTTCTGTGTCAAGGTCCTTAAAACTCTGGCTTAATTCTCTAGAGGAAGAAGTTGACGCTGGTACTTCGAGAGATGATATTTTAGATATGCTTTCTCCTATAAAAATGGCAACGGATTTTATATGTGACATGGCAGTAGATGTCTTAAAACTGGGGGCTAGAACCATGGCGCTCTCTACAGTGGGCAGGAGAGCCCTTTGGCTAAAAGCTTGGGCTGCAGACTCAGCTTCTAAAAATAGTCTTATATCCATGCCATTTGAACCAGGTAGACTTTTTGGAAGTCCTTTGGATAAGTTATTAGAAAATTTAGTCTCTGGAAAAGGGAAGAATTTACCACAGGATAAGCCTCATGCTCCGACGAAGCGTTTTTTCCGTTCCTCATCAAGAAAGTCTCCCTCTAGATCATCTTCTTTTAGGAGAAACTTCAGAGATGGAGACAGAGGAAGAGATCCTGGATTCAGGAACAGATTTTTCAAATCCAGAAACTTGGCAAAAGATAACTCCCAGAAGAAAGAGAGTTCTCAAGGGAAGGGGACAGGTTTCTGACGCCAGAAGTCAAGAGGAAGTAGGCGGAAGACTCGCTTACTTTCTTGCAGCATGGGAGAAGACCACGTCGGATCTGTGGGTGCTTTCAATAATCAGAGACGGTTATTTTATAGCTTTCCATTCTCCTCCAAAACAAAGGTTTTGTATCAACCACATAAAAAAGAAATTCGAAAATCGAGATGCTCTAGAAAGAGCCATAGAAGATTTTATTTCAATGAAAGTATTGGAGCCAGTCCCTCCTGCGGAATTGGGCAAAGGCATTTATTCGCACATCTTTCTGGTGCCCAAACCAGGAGGAAAGTTCAGACTTGTCATAGATCTCAAGTATCTCAATCAATTTATAAAGAAAGAAAAATTCAGGATGGAGACTATAAGATCGGCGATCAATATTCTTCAAGAGAAAGATGTTATGATCTCGATAGATCTGAAAGATGCTTATCTCCATATTCCTATTCATCCATCCAGCAGGAAATTTCTTCGGATTGCAGTTTATCTGAACTCAGTTCTACATCATCTCCAGTTCAAAGTTCTTCCCTTTGGGATCTCATCAGCCCCAAGGGTATTCACGAAAGTAGTTGTAGTCCTAGCGGCTGCACTGAGAAGGCAAGGGCTGTACGTAGTTCCTTATCTGGACGACTGGCTGTTAAAAGCGGCTTCCGAAATGGAACTTCTAACTCAACGAGATCTAACTTTGAAACTTCTAAAAGAGCACTGTTGGATTGTGAACATCGAAAAGTAAAAATTGCAACCGAATACTTTGACAAAATTCTTGGGTCTCTTAATAGATACGGTCAGGATGAAAGTATTTCTTCCAGTGGACAAAGTAGATTCCCTATACGCATCGATACAGGAACTCAGACATTCTCCTATAGTCTCATTTCGGAAAGCAATGAGAGTGTTGGGTCTGATGACAGCCTCGATAGAGGCTATTCCTTGGGCGAAATCCCACATTCGTCCACTTCAACAAGTGATTCTTCGGAATTGGGATCGCTCAGTGCTCTCTCTGGACAAAAAATTCCGAGTTCCGGTCAAGTTGAAGAAGGAATTACTTTGGTGGTGCAACAAGAAGAAATTATCCCAGGGGAAATCCTTCAGGAGTCCAGAATATGTACCAGTGACGACGGATGCGTCAGCCACAGGTTGGGGAGCTCATTTGGGGCATCGAATGATACAGAAAAGATGGTTACCATGGGAAAAGTCTCGCTCATCGAATTTCAAGGAGTTGAGAGCTGTCAGACTGGCCTTAATAAAATTCAGGAAACAACTCGGGAACAAACATGTTCTAGTCCATTCAGACAATCGAGTGACAGTGAGTTACCTCAACAGACAAGGGGGAACCAGGATACCCTTATTAATGAGAGAATGTCGGATGATTATGGATTGGGCCGAGAGAAATCTTCAGTCCATCAAAGCAGTCCATATAAAAGGAGTGGACAACTCATTGGCAGATTCACTCAGCAGAGTGTCCATGAGCCAGGGCGAATGGGAATTGAACGACCGAGTGTTTCATCAATTGACAGACAAATGGGGTGTGCCTCAAATAGATTTGATGGCATCTCAATGGAACAAGAAACTTCCCCATTTTTGCTCATTGAGGAAGGCAGACAACCCAACCTTTGTGGATGCAATGTCAATTCCTTGGTCATTCACTCTAGCTTACATTTTTCCCCCATTGCCGATGGTTCAGAGAGTCCTGCAGAAAATCAAACAGGATCATTCATCAGTAATAACGATTGCTCCTTATTGGCCCAGGAGGAATTGGTTCTCCGATCTAATGTTCCTGTCCAAGGGAGAGTTCTGGAAAATTCCATGGGGGGAGGATCTTCTCTTACAAGCTCAGATAAAACATCCAGATCCGGCCAAATGGAATTTAACAGCATGGAGATTGAGAGGGAGTTATTAACTGATAAAGGTCTCTCTCAGGAAGTTATTAACACATTGATTCTCTCCAGAAAACCATCTACAACTAAGGTTTATAGAAGAGTCTGGAATATATTTTCCTCATGGTGCAAGACGAAAAATGTTTCAGTCAAGAATTGTCTTACTTCTGAAATTCTTCAATTTTTACAAGAAGGTTTTTCAAAAGGGTTAAAGCCCAATACATTAAACGTACAGGTTTCTGCTCTCTCATATTTTTTGTTAAGAAATGTGGCAGTGGATCCACTGGTAAAACGTTTTTTGAAGACAGTTTCTAGGATGAGACCAAGAATCCGTTCTGTAGTGCCTCCGTGGGATTTGAATTTAGTGTTGTCTATGTTATCTGAAAGTCCATTCGAACCTTTACAGACAACATAATTGAAGCATTTATCTTGGAAGACTGCGTTTCTTGTGGCCATTACTTCCGCGAGAAGGATTGGGGAATTACAGGCACTTGCTGCAGTATCTCCCTATACTACTTTTTTTCAAGACAAAGTGATATTAAGGACTCTTCCGTATTTTACTCCTAAAGTCGCCTCATCATCAAACATCAATTCTCAGATCATTCTACCTGCCTTGTGTCAAGAATCAGATAATCCAAGACAGAAGAGACTTAGCACTCTGGATGTGCATAGATGTTTGTCAGTATATATTGACAAGACAAAACCATTTCGATCTACAGAACATCTATTTGTTTTATTTGCAAATAAGCGGAAAGGAGAAAAGGCTGCGAAATCCACTATTGCTTCTTGGGTGAAGAATACAATATCCTTGTCATATCATACAGCGGGGAAGGAACCTCCTTTGGAATTAAAAGCTCATTCTACCAGAGCTGTTTCCACATCCTGGGCAGAGAAATCTTCTATAGATCTTGCCGAGATCTGCAGAGCAGCATCCTGGAGCAATGCACATACATTTATCAAACATTATCGGTTAGACGTCGCACCCTCTCAAGATACAGCCTTTGGCAGCAGAATATTGGAGGCAGCTCTTCAGTCATAACGATTATCCCTCCCATAAGTAGCTTGCTAGATCCCAAGTGTGTGCTGCCTGGAGGACGTAAAGAAAACTGAAAATTTGTCTTACCTGAAATTTTCCTTTTCTTGAGTCCGTAAGGCAGCACAATTATCCCTCCCTATTAAAAGAAATTTGCCTTCATTGGAGTTGTGTAGTTCTTCCTAATGTGTAGCTTGATAATTAACACTGCTGGGAGACGTTAGGGGGGGGTCTTTATAGGTTATTTTTTATTGGCTGTGCCTTTTTTTTCTGTCCTGCCAGGGGATTGGACCAGAGCTCCCAAGTGTGTGCTGCCTTACGGACTCAAGAAAAGGAAAATTTCAGGTAAGACAAATTTTCAGTTTTTCCTCCAACTAACACCAGTAACATCCCTGAAGTATCCATCGTAGTTAACAATTCCACTATCACCCTGTCTCCCCAGGCCCGGTGCCTTGGGGTTATCCTAGATTCTGCCCTGTCATTAACTCCTCATATCCAGTCACTTGTTAAGTCATGTCACTTCCACCTAAGGAACATATTCAAAATACGATCATTCATCACCCCAGATGCTGCCAAAATTCTTATTCACTCTCTTGTCATATCACGTCTAGACTATTGTAACTCTCTTTTAATTGACCTTCGGCTCCAGAAACTGTTACCTCTCCAGTCCATAATGAACACTGCTGTTAGGCGTATACACCTCAGCAACTGCTCTTCCTCTGCCATGCCATTCTGCCAATCCCTGCACTGGCTTCCACTGCCCTTCAGAATTCAATTCAAATTAATGACCCTGACATTCAAAGCACTTCATAACTCTGCCCCTCCCTACATCTCTGAACTAATCTCCATTTACTCACCCAACCGCTTACTACGCTCCTCTACTGACCTGCTACTCAACTCTTCTCTCATTACCTCCTCACATGCTCGCATTCAAGACTTTGCAAGGGCTGCACCCCTCCTCTGGAATTCTCTCCCGCGGTCTGTCCAACTTTCTCCCAATCTTTCAGCTTTCAAGAAATCTCTTAAAAACCACTTTTTTAGAGAAGCCTACCCTCACTGTTAACTACCCAATGCAATACCTCTACAGTACTACATCTCTCACCCACTTTACTCTGATCTTGCCCACTCCCACACCTTGTGTATCATTCCCTTCCCTTTAGATTGTAAGCGTTTTCTTGACAGGGCCTTCCTCACCTTCTGTACCGGTATTTATTGTGATGTATGTAACTCCATATTTATTGTGATGTATGTAACTCCTTATGTTCTATGTATGTAATTCATGTGATTTAGTTGTATAATCACATTCACTTTACAGCGATACGAAATAAGTTGGCGCTATAGAAATACATGTTAATAATAATAATAAAATGTAGAGGTATGGCAGCAAATATCCAAACTGCCCGGGACCAGGGGTTTTCCAGATAAGGGGGCATTTCCGTTATATGTATCTTCATACCTTAAGCCTACTAAAAATGTATTTAAACTTTAAATAAAGCCATATAATAGAATTGTTGCATCCAATAAGGATGAATTACATCTTAGTTTGGATGAAGTACAAGATATTATTTTATTATTACAGAGAAAAGGGAATAAAATAAAATTGAGTATATGGGAGATGGCCTTTCAGTAATTTGAAGCTTTCTGGATAACTGGTTTCCAGATAATGGATCCTATACCATTATACAGTGCTGTGGAACATAAAAATGCGATAATATTAAAGGGGTTGTTCACCTTTGAGATAACGTTTAGTATGATGTAGAGAGGGACATTCTGAGCCAATTTGCAATTGGTTTTCATTTTTTATTATTTGTGGTTTCTGAGTTATTTAGCTTTTTATTCAGCAGTTCATCAATTTGCATTTTAATCAATCTGGAAACTAACCCAAATTACCATGTACTGATTTGAATAAGAGAGTGGAATATGAATAGGAGAGAGTCTGAATAGAAGGTTCAGCATTAAAAAGTAGCAATAACTATACATTTGTAGCCTTACAGAGCATTTGTTTTTTAGAAGTGGACGGCGATGCCCATTTGAAAGCTGCAAACAACCAGAAGAAAAATACAAATAATTATAAAACTATAAATAATAAATAATGAAAACCAATTGAAAAGTCGCTTAGAATTGGCCATTCTATAACATAATAAAAATTACCGTAAAGGTGAACCACCCCTTTAATAATAATAATAATAATAATAATAATTCATAACTGAAATAATTTCCAGTTTGGTAACTTCTATTTAAAGAACATGTTTACAGAGTTGCTTAGTCACCAATGTCATGTTGATGCTAAAAAAGCCCCAAATCACAGCTTAGAATATGAGGGAACTAGTTCTGGCCATAAACTACATTCCCATGCTAGATATTTGCACTCTGAGGAGAAATGCTTTTTAAATATCATATTTTTCAGAATGGTCTGTGGTAAACTGGGCAGTAAAACAGCTAATGCTGTATCATTCCCATTATTAACAAGTAAATGGAATGTAGCTGTTTAACCAAAGATAATAAACAGATTCCATATTAAGAAATCATGTCACAAACTCACCCAGAGGTTCTGTTTTTATATTCCAAAGTATGCAGAGATGGCTTATTCCAAGTGTAGAGACTGTATTTACACTGAGTCTGAAATTAATGCAAAGAAGTCTTTTAAATGCTAATATTACAGTGAAGAAGCAACATGTGGTAGAAGGAAAATCCTTTTGTGTTTGTTTTGTTTCGCTGATTTGGTGCTGGGGAGGTTATTCTGACATAATGTGATATTAATACACTTTCTTTGCAATGAGACCATATAAAGGTCTCTGCAATGTCTAATGCAATGTTATTTTTCACAAATTAAATGGCCATAATAAAATAGAGAGGGTTAAAATAAATTCGGTAGCAATTTAACAGTGAGAATGTTATGAAAGTAGGACCAGAGTGAACACATACCTCCCAACAAGGCCCGGACTGGCAATCTGTGGGTTCTGGCAAATGCCAGAGGGGCTGGAATAATGTGCTATAGAAATTCAGTATTTAGTGGGATAGTGGTGGTTGTTTGGGACACTCTGTGTACCTGAAATACCAGGGCCTATTTTGACTCTCAATCCAGACCTGCTCCCAACTGTCCCGTTTTTAGAGGGACAGTCCCTCTTTTGACAGCTAAACCCACAGTCCCTCATTTGTACTGGAAAGTCCCTTTTTGACTCTGCACTGAACAGCCAGAAAAAGAAACAACATTTCTAACTTAATTAACTTTTGGCAGAGAGCCCAGAAAAGCCACAGCAGAAGACAAGATACTTTTGTAACAATTTCTAGATAAGAAAATAAGTAATAAGTAAAAGATAAGATAACAGGCCCCTTGGGAAAAGTTAGACTTCATTAGCAAAACAGTAATAACTGAACAAAAACACAGAAATATGTTCATACTTTCATAACCTGCCAAATTTAGTAAAATGAACATGGTAATTAGGGGGGTGTGGTGACAAAATGGGCATGGTCCAAAAATGTCACTGCGATGTTCGCTCAACTTTTTTGTCCCTTTTTTTATTTCCAAAATATTGGGAGGTATGATGAACAACCACTATAGGCCTAGAACTCAGGGGATCAAGTCAATTACATCCATAAAAATAAGGACCCTCTGTAGAAGCTCATTCCTGCGAATTGGCTGTAACAGTTAAAACACATTAGAATATATTTTGAATGCTGCAAATGTTGTATGGCCTTCCCAGTCTATGGACTTCTGGTTTTATCAGCAAGACCCCAAGTTTTGGGCTCTCATAGCCAATCCCCAGGAGCTTTAAACTTCCTATAAACTGGCAGATACCAATTCAGAAACAAAATCCAAGCATGTAGCCATACAACTGTATAGACGTTTAAATGGTGCTCTATTTGGTGCTCCTGTTGTTCATAGAGAAAATGTATAACTCCAATAAACCATCATTTAAATGGCACTTATATGAACAGCAACATGCAGTAGTTTTAATGCTTTTTATTGAGATCTCAGCAAAGGTTTCGGGGGCAATAAAGAAGGAGGCAGCCCCCAAAACATTTGATGAGATCTCAATAAAAAGCATCAAAAGTACTGAACGTTGCTGTTCATGTGAGTGCATTTTGGATTATGGTTTAATGGCGTATACTTTTAGTAGATTCTATAATTGCATTACCTATGGAAGTACCAAAATTCAAACTTTATTAATCACTAAAAAGAAAATGTCAATAGACACAGCTCTCCTTAACAAATATACTGTTTGCAATGCTACACATAACATTGTTTAATTTCCATGGCTAACAGACATTTTCAACCTGCTTTAGAGGTCACAGTATATCTTCAATGTTGGGGGATGAGATAGCTCAACAGTAATTAAAGGGCCAAAGGCTTGAAATTCAGTTTTTGTGTGTTTAAAATACTAATTTACACTTAATCTGAAACATCGTGATTGTGCATACTTGGTATAAAAGTAATAAATTGTGGTTTGAAGCCAGGAAGTGACAGTTCCCAGTAAATACATATCCAATAGCAGGTGCATTAGTGTTCATAGATACGCCATTAATCAGCATTGCTAGACGTGCAATTTGTCAGACAGGGAGCACAGAGGCCAACCTTCACAGACACTTAGTAAGCTGGCAAGCAAATAGCAACTTTCTTTTCTTCTGACTCCAACTCATATAAATGCATTTTCATAAAATACATTTTTCCCACAAAGGAACCTGTCTGTCTGTTTCACTAGGTCTTCTAGTCACCTAATACTTTTACCATAAAGGAATGTAATTATTTCCTATGTTATCAGTCAGATTTTTCTTTGAAAGGAAAATGTAAATTATTCAGATATATTTATATACTGTATATAATTACATATATAATACTGTTTGGATAAATGAAAAGCAGCTAAGACATTAGCTTAAACATCTGGGTTCTGCAATAATGACTTCCTTGAACTTTAGTAAGATTTTTAAAGAAATAGTGAGTATACTTTTGGAGGAATCTCAGCCTCTGTTTTCTGTTAAATGCTATACTAGCACTGCCTAACTTAAGCTCACATTTTTTAATCTCTTTCATACATTTGAGGACTTCAACTTAAATGATGTGTGTATGTAACTGACGTTGCTTTGCGTTAGGGCTCTGTAACAAGGACAATAGCACTAAGACACACAAAAGTGCAAATTAGCCCTAATCATTCCACCAGATTTATAGCTTCAAAGTATAGCGATAATGGATGGATATGACTGCCTGTCAAAGGGCCTAATGTAAGAACAGGACCCTGTTGCAGCCTGCACCTAAATGCCAGGTTAACAATAGTTATCCAATAGTTATCTCCAGCACACCATTATAGTTAATTGTTGCAGACTCAGGTGCTATCCAAATGGGCTAAGCATATACAAAACTTGAAAAAGATGAATGCACACTGGGATTTAAAAATCTAAGAATATTTTTATTTCATGCAAAAGTTAAAAAATGGATCAGGTCAACGTTTCGGTCTCTATTTAAGACCTTTATGGAGACCCAAATGACAGAATAAAAAGAACACATTTATAGATAAACTGTTTCCACCCACTAATAGTAACCCCATGAGATTATGTTAATTGATTCACTCAAATGCATCAGGTAAAGCAGAATGTGCTGAGATTTGTAAAAAAGCTCACATCAAAAGGCCCTTGTTATAGCAAGATATTAGTTATAAAAAACACAGGCCTATGAGTAAGTGTCCAGTTGGCACAAAAAATGTTAGGCCAAAAGGTGTCCTAATAAATATCATTCATTTTTAAAATTATGATTGCTGCTGTATTTACTGTCCATGGGTCTCTTTCAATTATCTTTGAATTTACCCTAAGTAAATGGCCCCCATTATGTTTTGGTTGTTTCTAAACATATTTTATAAAGTAATTAATATAGGGAAATATATATATATATATATATATATATAATTCCCTATCTATAATATATACAATATAGGGAAAACATGTATAGTTACATTATATTTAAATGCCAAAATTTTTTACCTTATATCATTATTTGCATCCTGTTCTACTTTCCCATGTGTTCCCATGTGTTTCTTTAGCCTCAAATGTTGTTGGCTGACCAGCCACTCTAGACTGCCTATATGGACTAGTATGAATTATTGACTGTGTAGGATTGACGTTCATTTTGTTCATTAGTCTAGTTATCTGCTACTAAATGGCACATGGCAACTGATCTTGGCCTGCGTAAAAAATCACACAAACATATTTGCTGGGATACCATCCTTTGGATCCAGTTACATGAACCACAAAAATTCCTTGCTTTAAAGTGACTACTACGTGTAAATGTATAGTGAATAATCTATTCCCTTTGGTAAAATCTAGGAATTTCACGACCATATAAAGTCACAAGCCTGTCATTGGTTACTTTGTTTCAGGTCTTACCCCAAACCATTCTCTGTTTTCAGTCTAACACAATAAAACAGCTTACAGAAGAGTTTTGGAAAGAAAAGAGAAAAGAAATTGAAGAAGTAAATAAAAGCCCTATGACTGAAGTTATTTCTTAATATGTTAAATGACAAGCATTAAGAAGCAATGATTACACATGGCTAGTGTATCTTTAAGGAGAGCCACACATTTATTTTAAAGCAAGCTAGCATTTACACTTCAAATTCACAAAAAATACAAAAAAATAAAAATAAAAAAGCAGGAGCACATCTAAGGCACCACTTAGATCATTTATGCTAGCTGGCACAATATCTTGCATTAGGAAACATCTCAGTGTAACAAGATAATTGCCTTTAAAATGTCCCTGTCTTAACTAAAGAGCAGATTATTGCTGGACATATGAAGACAGAGCTATCAATCTGTACTACATCAGTGTCTCTGCAGGAGCAGTAGATGTGTTAAGGCTATGACATTTACTTGAAAAAATGCACCCAAATTTATCTTCCAGTGATTCTGAATTGTAAACTGTGTTCCTCTGGTACCATTTTGATTATATCTAACCCACTGTTAAAGCAAACCTCCCACATAGCTGTAGAGAGAAAAGACCCCGAGTCTATCCTTATACAGAAGGGAAATGGAATAAGACCCATTAGTGTAAAATAAATACAACTGTTCATAAAATCTATAAATGTTGATAACAGAAAACTTTTTACCAAGTATTCCTTTTTCTTTTTTTACTAGATTTGAAGATGTATCGTTGTGGAGCTGTGAGTAGCAGAACTACTGTCTCTTTCTTTAGCAGTTTTAATGATATCTCACCAATTTAGCAAAGGAACACCTTGTTTTATCCATCAAATAATATGTTAGTGATGTTCCTGAGGAACCCCAACCTGGCAGCACCTGCAGAGTTGTACTTTAATCTGACAGATGAAGAGCAACAAAGATGAATGTAAGGTTAAGCACTTGGAATTTACAAATATATAGGCATATACTATTAGTAGAACTAAGAAGACCAATCTTAGATGAAGAAGGACATAGAAATGCTTGGGATGAGGGTACTACATTTAACTGTAGTAAGCAATGCCAGTCAACAACAGTAAGGGACTTTGGGATACTTAATGTGTTAAAATAGGCATAAATGAAATTGATGACAGTGTAATTCTTTCCTTTTACAAATCACCATTAAAGTTTCATCTAGGGTATTTAGTGCAGATTGGGTCCCTAGGATATTACTGAAAAAGTAATACCCTAGGTATCTGAGAGTTCAGATAAGGGGGACTAAATTGACAGAGGCCATTAAAGATAAACAAAGACTGGTTATGTTAGATATTGTTTAGAAATAAGGAGGTATTTATGAGCAAATATGATCAAAATGCATAAATATATAAAGGGGCAATACAATAAACTGGCTGGTAGAAAATACCAGAAATACTTTAATAAAAGTGTTGGTCCATAGGTGATCTTATTGCTGACTCAGAAGTTTTCCATTTACATCTGGATTAACTGATAGGATTTATATGAGCAAAAGGTAAGCTTGTTTGATGTGTGCCTTTTTTTAGCCTTAACTTAAAAGCAAACATATAATCAAAACTTACTGCAAGCTCAACAGTCCAGATATCTAGGTGGAGTTTTGCACAGCAGGTTACTTTCAAGGGACTATCTAACAGAATGCTTTGGCACTATGGTAAGATAAAATCGCAAGTAGAATAATAAAGCCCTTAAAATGAGTAAGGGTATGCTCGGAAACAACTTTGCTTACATAGCCATCTCTTCATACTGTGTTCCATTAAGCAAATATTATGAGACAGAAAAATGGAAGATGTCCATGACAGACCACTGACTTACACAGTAAGTTTTACTACAAACTTCTTCTCTATTACTAATCTAAACAATGTAACATGAAGTGTCTGCAGGCATTTTACTGCTTTTTTTGCTACCCACTAAAACACCATCACTGAGGCACGAATGGCTGAACTTTATGATGATACTGAAGATAAGGTTTGCATATTGTTTTTGTACAGGAGTAGCCATCAAATTACACAGAGTAAGTAAAAAATTACTTATTACTACAAATCATAAACCATCCAAATTATGTGTTTGTATCAGTCACTGGCATTATACTATCTCTACTGTGTAATGTTTCATCAAATATTTTAGTATAAAGTTGTGAGCAGAAGCTGTCAGTAAAAAGAAGCTGTTTTATTTACAATACCTTTCTAATAGTGATGGGCGAATTTATTCGCCAGGGGCGAATTCCCGCGATTCACCCCTGGCGAATAAATTCGCGAATCGCCAGCGAAATTTCGCTTAGCGAAAATTCGCTGGAAAAATGAGTTGCACGTAGTTTTTGACACGACGCGCGCCGAAAACAATACGACGCGACAAAGTTGACGCGACGCGCGTCAAAAGCGTCCCGCGACTTGCTTTGCGAATTCTTCGCCAATTCGATAATTTCATCTGGAAATTAGCAAATTTTTCGGCGAAGCGAATCTCCCGAGATACGCCCATCACTACTTTCTAACTCACTCCTACAATTGAAAATAAACGACAAATACAACTCGACCTATATTTAAATGTCACACCAGAAGCTCTGCAAGCCAGTTTGCCGATGTATAATTTATTGTCATAATTTGAACATACACAGCCAGCTGGAAAAGTTCTCTTCATATCTATTTAGACAGGCTTTCTCACAAAATTTTCTTGCAGCAGTGACTATCCCTCAACCAATGCCCTGATCTTTGCAGATTGCTGACTAGATTTTGTGTGCTGCTAAATTGGGATGTTCAGATAATTATTTGGATTACGAGGCCCTACAGACAGACAGGCAGTCATTATAAATAGCCTTTGGGGAGCCACAAAGTACCAAAGTAGAGATATAAGGAGCTGGGTAACAGAAAGGGAACTGGACAGACTTCTCCTAAAGCGAAAGAACAAAGTATTTCCATCATAGAAAAATAAATGTAAGCATCCAAAGCAGCGGCTAGAATGAAGTTCCACAATAGAATCAGGAAAATGAAAGCTGGTAAGTAGACTTGATGGAAGAGATAGGCTAGGGAATTCACCTTTCCTAAGTATAAATCTTTGTGGTGGTAGAATGCAGAATCTGCGTGAAATTAGTGTTACTGCGAAGAAAGGAATAAGGTAAGTAATAAAAATTGGCCCTTCACAATTAAAATACAAAATACAGAATTAAAATACAATTACAATACCTAATATTATTAAAGAACAGATAAGTTGAGGTGTTTCCATTAAGATTAAGCTACTAGCTATGCAAAGCTTATGCTCTGACAAACCTGCAAAGACTGTGCCTAGATCTGGAAGTCAATGCCTCACAATTTTGCATCCCAGGGCACACAAGATTGTTCAAATATATCCTAAGTTAAAATAATTTCATAGAAAGCGGTTTAAACTAATTTGCCTCATGGCACAATGGCTTTGGTCCAGACTCCAGTGCAAAATGGGTTTAGCTGGTATTTGCATATAACAGTTGGAGCTAGTGATAGGCCAATCTACCCCGTTTCGCTTCGCCGAAAAAATTAGTGAAACGAGTCGCGGCACGTTTTTGACGCGCGTCGCGTCTCGTTTTTTTTCAACAAATTTTTTTTTTGGTGAATTTTCACTGCCATTTCGCAAATTTATTCGCCAGCGACGAATCGCGGGAATTCGCTGCGAATTCGCCCCTGGCGAATAAATTCGCCCATCACTAGTTGGAGCAACACATTCTGGATTTTCCTGATGTTACTACATACACTTTGCACAGATGTTACTTTTTGCACTTAACAGGCTTTCTTTCTTTTACCCCAAAAGACTGAATGTTTTTAAACCTTTTCTATGTGCAAAAAATCCAGATTTTTATTTGCTAAGGTGATCGTTTATTCCAGGTATACATTTTTTTCCCCTGGCCCATGTACTCCAGAATAAAGAAAACGGCGTTCAGAAATAAAATAAATATTTGGAACAAACATGGAGGTTTGATTTCTGCCAGAAATTCTGACTGATGTAAGGCCGAAAATTGTTGCTCTTGGCTGCGCTGGATACAGATTTAAAACAGTTTCTTTTTCCTCCCTTTACAGTAATCGTTAAAAATACTAATAAACTCTAAAATGTTATTCTGGAATGTAGAGGTTCATATCTTGCAACATGGGATTTTGAAAATGATCCTTTTTTGTAAAGGTAGGCTTATAAAATGGCAGACACAACAAACTATATAAGCAAAATGCTTAACTATTCAGTTTTAAAAGAAAGCATCATTTAACAGCACTACTACCACCAAGGTTAAGGTTACTGACAATGACCTAAAACACTAATGCGCTTTATGAAAACAAAGTCAACCAAACTCCCTTCCACAGATTGAACTCATTTACAAAATTGAGCATCAATTTGTATCATATGATTGATGCTCTGAAAACTTGACATCAAATTTTCACTTTTGAAAACTCAGATTTTTTATGTTTTATCCAGTGGAAATCATGATGTCAAGAAACAACTTCAGGGGCATCTGCCCTTGACTACTACATGACTTTGACAGGTTTGAAAAGGAGTATTTTTGGATTTAGATATTTAGCAGCTTTGGGGTATAATAAATCTCTAAATATTAGTTTTTTTCTCCATGAAAAATTCTAGTTTTCACCCTATAAATCTTGACCATATACATTTGAGGTTTAATAAATGTTCCCCTAAATGCTGAAGTATTTAAAAAAATGCTGTGTCCATTTGAGAAATATGCAGCCAACTCTTAGGCTTCCTTTATGGGGCCGATTTACGAAATTCACATGAAATGATCAAAGTTCGATCGAATTAAATCGAATACCGATCGTCCAAATTTTGCATGAAATCGGATATGCAAATTTGGCCTCTTCGACCATTGAATATTCGATAATTCGATGATCAAAGGATTTAAAATTTTAAAATTATTCGACTGCCTACTTCGCCAGATAGAACCTACCGAATTGTAATAGAAGCCTATGGGAAGCTCCCCATAGGCTTCTGAGGCTAAGTCCTGCTCGAATACCATTTGTACAATCGGAGCATTCGATCGTTTGAATCGTATAAATTTTTCGGACGCTCGAATGAAATTTCACTATTTTTTTGTGAAATCGAATGATCGGTATCCGATCGTACGAATTCATCGAGAAATCGGATATCGAGCAAAATGATAGCCTAAAACAATTCGATAAGCATTCAATGGTCAAATTTATTTTTGGGAATAGTAGTAAATTTGCCCCTAAGTGTTGGCAACTTTAAGTAGGACTTTTTTAAATTCCCCCCACAAAATCCAATCCACGTTATGGAACAAGTGTGTTTTGACCATAGTGCTTTAGGAAACTTTTGGAGCCAAAAATTCTCTTTTTCACCTTCTCATACAAAAGCATGGAAAAAAAACGCTCACAGGAGGTAGCAGGATGGGCACTTGTTGAGAAGATACATCTGGGAAGAGTCACAGGCAGAGCTCTTACCATGTTTTTCTGTGGTGATATATTTTAGCCAGCACAGTTGTACTGTTTTATTCAATCTAGCTTGTACCAGTCTACAATATTATAATTGGCCTTAATTGCTAAACTTTTAGGACATGCTTCTTTTGGATGTGGGCAGCTATAATCATCACATTCAAATACTACCAAAACAAGGAGCATGGAGAGCAGCCAATAACATTTCAGCTAGCCAGGACCTCCTGAATGTAGTGCTCTGTTCTTTTTTTATGCAGATTAGACCGCTGAAAACAGATACTATATCAACTATTGGTTATGCCTCACTTTGCCTATAAATGGGGCCAAATTAATACATTTTAAGTTTAAAAAGCTTTACCTTGTGCTCCGCTGTTCTTTCCAAGAGCCAAAAAGAAGTCACATAGAGGGAAATGTAATCTGAGTAGTGAATTAAAATCAGCTACCACAACATAATGTGACAAAAACTATAATTTCAGGTTTTCTGTCTTTCTATGTGTCAGTATGATAAGGAACTTAGATTTGGAAGTCCAATAGTGCTTGTTGTTTGATCTTACAATAATATATATATGTAAGTATAATTCATAAATGAATCACTCTCAAGGGACTTTATGAGTAATAAATAAGTATTTTTTTGCAATTCAAACACATACTGTGTACATAAATATTTATTTTCACTTACACTAATATATCATACCTCCCAACTGTCCCGTTTTTCTTGGGACAGTAACAATTTTGACAGCTGAACCCGGAGCCACAGATTGCTACTGAAATGTCCTGACTTTCTCTTTGATCTCCTGCACTGAACAGCCAGAAAAAGATACAAAGTTTCAAAAAAGTAATTGGCTTTTGGTAGAGAGCCCAGAATATGCAGCTGGTGTACTTACATACTTTTGTAACAATTTAAGATAAGCAACAAAACAATTAAGGTAAGCAGGTCACTTGTGACTTGCAGCTTAAAGGGCAAGTCACCTTCATGAGCAAAACTGCTTGATAAAGGGGATCACCCCGAAACGTTGCACTGCGTTACTGCATTAAATGTGCAAGGCATTCCTTGCTTTCTATAGATCTGTGTGCCGGTGGATTTTCTTACCTTGCAGTGTGTTTGAGGTTGCCGGACCTCTATCCCTGAGCACCAGATGTTATTTGAGCAATTGATTGAGGGTGTGTCGGAGCCTGTTCTAAAAAACTGTAATAACACATAAAACCACCAAACTATCATAACCTGCCAAATTTTGCAAAACAAACATGCTAATTAGGGGATGTGGCCACAAAAATGGGCATGGACAAAAATGTTCGCCACGCTCCACACGGCAAATCTTTTTGTCCCTCTTTCTATTTCCAAAATGTTGGGAGGTATTATATATGTATGTAAGTATTAGTCATAAATGAGTCACACTGAAGGGACTTTATGACTAATAAATAAGTGTTTATTGCAATTCAAATACTTACACTGTGTATATAAATATGTATTAAGAACAAGAGAGTTTGTGTATATATATATATATATATATATATATATATATATATATATATATATACACACATATATGCTTGGTGTGTGATCTTACACTAATTGCTCAGTAATGCACTCAGTTCACACTTACATTAATAGCAATTTTAAAAGAGCATGGTTGTTTTAATAACATCATGGCAGATATCCCTGTTCACATACTTAGAAATTAGGAAACAATTCTTTAAAAATATCCAGCGATAAGGAATTCCAAATTATTTGATAATATCACATATTTCTTTGTGAATTGCAGCTCTAGTGTGTGAATAAAGAGGGAGCAATGAGTATTAGACAGCTGGAAGAATTTACACCAATACTGGAGAAAAGAAAATGTTTTAAAGATTAATAGACTGGAAAAAGGATTGACCCAAGAACACTTAACACTGTCCTCCTCCATCTCTCTGCACTAAACATGAAATAGACTCTTCACGTGTCCTTTGTATCAAGTCCCTCAGTTTACAATAAGTCATGAAACATGTCAGCAAAGACTGTACATTACTTGCACCACTTTTTATCATTAACTATTGTATAAAGCCTTTTACTTGATGGCAGGGAAAAGGCTGGATCAGCATAAAACTATTCCTGTTAAGTGCACTACTCCAAAGAAAGTACATGGCAAGTTGGGGAAAAGCCAAGTTGGCGAGCAGCAAGGCAGGAAACTAAGAGCAAAGTATATGGAAAGAAGAAACTTGGGCATTTACAGTGCAACAAAAAAAGCATGCAAGGAAGCCTGGGAGCATTAAATGCCAACACGACTTCATACACCTAATTTTCAATGTATTTTGTTTGTTTTAAATGTTATTACAGCTGGGAAAATTAAACTGAAGCTTTTAGAATATGTTCTTTACAAGAAAAGTTCTACAGTTACGCTAGAAAAGTTAATTTTGTGAAAGGAAAGCCATTTTAAGATAGTATAGTGGATTACAGAGAATGACACCTAAATACATACTGTAGAATATTAGTGTACTAGTATCAGGTGGTCTAGTTGCCCTTAAGTGCTAAATAATTATATAGCCACTAATTATTAAGGTTGGTTAAAGGCACACTAATTACACTATCATTTTCTGATGTAACTAGTACAGGTAAATGCCAGACCTAAGAGGTATGGGGTTGTGCTAGGAAGTGCAAGAGTGCTCAATTACTCAGCATTTGTTGCCCCCTGGGTTGCTGCTCTTTGCATAGAGTGCTGATCTAAAATACAAAGAGGAGCACCAGGGCATGCAGCTTAGCCCTGTGCTTACAAGGACAGTGCCCCCATGTGGGCTGTATGTCCTGCCACTCCCACCTAGTTTGTCATTCTTGAGGGGCAGATAAGAGGACAGGGGGGTCCTGTTTGGGCTTCTGTGCACCTGAAATGCCAGGGCTTATTTTGAATCTCAGTCCAGACTTGGGGGCCTGCTCACTATCTTGGACCCATTTTACTGCTACAGATCTAAAAAGGCAGAAACAATGGACTTTTTTGAACAAGATATTATCCACAGGTTTCTGAAAGTGTTCCATTTGATTTCAAGACATTTTAAGTTTCATTGCTTGTATTTCTTCTTTATTCTATTTCAGCCAATCGTGAACAGGGAGGATTTAGATATTTTTGCCCATCATATTTTTCCAGGCTAAAATTTGCGGCATTCTAAATTGACCCCAGTTGCTGTCTACTGGAGCCATATGAAATCACCTGCACATATAATTTTCATAATTGGGTGATATTATCTGTACTGAACGTACAACTGACTGACAGATGCCCAGATTTGATTCTTCTAATGCTTAATAGCAAAGTTTTTTGTTTCAAGCCCTCCTTCTCCTACAGCAGAGGAATTACTTGGATCACACTTTGCAACCTTGCTGCAGAAAACAATGGCATAGCACACAGCTCTAACATGTAGTCTGTGCTGCTCCCGTTTTTGCTAATGGCTTAACTAAAAAGAGCTCCTACTCATAGGTGTAAATACTAAAGCCTAATTAAAACACTGATAGGTTTGTTTTGTCATCGACATGGATGTATGCTGTTTAGTGAGAATAAAGTTTAAGATGCCGTCTGTTTGTTTGTTTAGATATGGCAGTGGGTATTTTAGAGTGTTTTCAGACATGTTTTTGTGTGTTATAAAATGTTCCTTCCTATAAGACTCACTTGCCTTTTATGTAAGTGTTCTGTTAGCTCTGTGTGGAAAAGGGGCAGGAGAGGGATTTTCAGCACTTACTAAAAAAAAAAAGCTAAATTAAATTGTAGATTGTGGAACGGCATATTGCTCCTATCCTCACCTTTTTTATACCCTGGTGCTTTTTTTAAAACATTTTGTTTATACAAGAATGTTCCTTTTAAATCCAGAGTTGGTCCCTGTAGCCGTAAGTATTCCTTTAACATTATTCTCACATAAAATTGACATGTACCAGGAGCAATCTGTGTGTAGCATAGGTTTAAAGTTCTAAGGACGCTGTACTGTGCCAGAATAATAATTTCTTTTCTAACATTTAAGTGTTCTTGGCTTAGATTCCAATTGACAAGCATTAAGGATTGTTTTCTTTTAAAAGCGGAGTATATTGTAGTCAGCGCTGTGAATAAAATATTACACATGACTCACGGCTGTTTGATAAAAAGAATAAGAACGATTCTTCCTTTCCAAAGTTTGCATGTTTAATCTCAAACACCAAATTTCAACAGCAAAACAGTGTTTAGGAATCACCCTGGGAAAGGCTACATTGATCGACGTGAGCCACCTTGTATTATGTAGACACTTATGTCTGAACAAATTTTTGTCCGTTTAGGATTCGAGGATCCACAACCTTTTAATATCACTTGCACATCAAACTAAACTGCTGTTTAATACATGGATAGGGCTGGATCTCCTTATACAGGTATGAGAAATTTTCTCCTTCTCCCTTAAATTCATACTAAGATTTTGCTTATCTACATTGTCAAGATGAAGAAAGATAAAAGAAACACCTGAGTTAATCAGGGATACAAATTATTTGGAGTAGCTGTATAATTAGCCTTTTTATACCTAAATATGTTATAGAATGGCCAATTCTAAGTAACTTTTCAATTGGTTTTGATTACATTTTTTTTTTATAGTTTTATAGTTGTTTGCCTTTTTATTCTGACTCTTTGCAACTTTTAAATGGGTGTCTCTGACCCCTTCTAAAAAACAAATGCTCGGTAAGGCTACAAATGTATTGTTATTGCTTCTTTTTATGACTCATTCTATTTCATCCCTCTACTATTAATATTCCAGTCTCTTATTCAAATCAATGTGTGGTTGCTAGGGGAATTTGCCCCCTAGCAACCAGATTGCTTAAAATGCAAATTGAAGAGTTGCTGAATAAAAAGCTAGGCAATTGGCAAATCAATTTTGAGCGACTTAAAATCGCGCCACTGCGTGTGAACAAGCGCAGGCGACTTTACGCCTAGTGAGTGCGCAGCACTGACTAGCTATTCGGGGAGATTCGGGGGAGATTTGTCGCGGCGAGAAGTCGCCAGGCGACAGATCTCCCCCGAATCTCCCCGTCTGACCTTGCCCTAAATGTTTCCCAAAGTCGCCTGAAGTTTCCACGTGAGGCAACTTTGGAAAACGAATTGCTCCGAGTGCCATCCCGCTAACGATTTTCATTACAGTCAGTGGGAAGGCAGTTTGGGGAGATTAGTTGCCCCAAAGAAGAGATTTGTCGCTGGGTAACTAATCTCCCCAAATTGCAACGTCTGTCTCTGCCCTAATCCAACTGTTTCTTTTTCACCTCTTCTCATGACCCTGCTTTGCTTCTTTGACTCTTATCTCTCCATCATGTTTCTATCCCACCATTAATTTTATAAAGTATCTTTACTAAAATATCTTACTTTTTTTCTTGAAACCCTTACTTCAATGCACAGCTTGGACCTTTATAAATAAACTATGATACAGAGACATTTCATGTCTTTGCTCTAATTTAAACTTAAATACACTTTTCCATGACAAGTTTTTCTGGAAGAAAAATCTGATTCTAAGTTATTACAAAGTGTCTTAAAACATCCATGACTTCAGGAAAAAAAAACAAAAAAATGCAGAGTTTATTCTCGGCGGAGCAACTTCTCACAGCTTAGTAACTATCCTTTATGGAGTGTTAAACCTTTGCTTCCTTTGTAAACCTGTTCCTCTGGGGAATTGTAAAGCATACTAAAGCATACTATATTAATTGTCAGAATGAGAGGTGGAAAATTTACAGGTATAAAACAGTGATCCGTGGAATTCCTACCGCCAGTGGGTCCACTCTTTACTCAACATTAGCATGGTAATATATTTTCTTTTAAGATTTTCAACTTATATGTGCAAAAAATAGAGACATAAGTAATGTTTATTCCTTTCTTCAAGAGATTGTTAAACTTACATCACAAAAGTAAAGCTTAACTGCAAGCTCAGTCAAGCAAGTTCATCAAATCCTTTCCAGTACGTGTATACGATCCATATTCATAAATATGTTATTCAGGAAGCTCATAATTAAGGAAGGACCAACTCCCATCCAAATTTAAAAAAAATATTTCATTTTTCTCTAATAAAACAGTGCATTGTGCTTAATACAAACTAAGATATAATTCATCCTTATTGGGTGCAAAATTAGCCTGTTGGGTTTATTTAATGTTTACATAATTTTCTTGTACACGTAGGGGCAGATTTACTAATGGTCAAATTTGGAAGTGAAAAAACTTTGAAATTCGACCATCGAATTTTTTTGGGGGGGTAATTTTCGATCGAATATGGCCGCTTTCATTAGAAAATGACTGTATTCGATCGAATGAAAAAACATTCAATTCGATCGAACGATTTCACCAAAATCCTTCAATTTCTCAGATCTTAGAAAAAGTTTCAGGACAAGTTCTGTGAGGTCCCCCATAGGCTAAAATGGTTTAAAGCTACCAAATAGTTGAAGTTGAAGGATTTTTAAAGGGCCAGTATTCAAAATACAAATACTCGAAATCGACTCGAATTTTGGGCTATTCAATAGTCAAAGTAGCCCATAAATACGGCAAAGTTCTAATTTAAAAAATTCAAATTTTATTAAAATTTTCACTTCGACCCTTAGTAAATCAGCCCCTTAAGATATGAAGATCCAAAAAAATCCAGAAAACCCCAGGTGCAGAACATTCTTACAATAAATAATAATGAGGGCCAACCACATTTTTTAGCATCTGAGAGAAGCTTGACAGGTGGTTTAGGCATAATGCCTAGTTATCACAGGCACTGTCTACATTTAACACTAGGAACATTGGCTTGGGGCATGTTTGTATAGGTACATTGCAGTACCTGCAAGACAGACAGGTGAAGATAAGTATTGCAAGCAGCATCCTCGCCCCCCCCCCCCCATCCTGACTGATGTTTGAATACATTACCACTTATTATCAAACCCTAAAAAGAACATGTTTGTACCTGCCTGCAATGCTTTTCTCCCACAAACCCACCCTCAAAACAAAGTATCAGTGAAAAAGAGGTTGAAGATGGCTAGACACTAAAATAGTGATTAATATGTGGTTGGTCTGCGTGGAGATCAAATGAAGATTATTGACAGTGGCACATCGTACTTGAAAGGCCCAGTAAACTTAAAGCTGATTTGTTAATAAAAATATAAAGCCTAGCAACTAAAAAACGATGCACAATAGATTTCAGATTTAAATTTAGTCCCTATAATGCCTGAGAACAAATACCAGATGTTTAAAGCAAAGCATAAATGGGATTGGATCGCACTAAATGAAAGGCTATCCCTACTTTGCACAACAAGGCTAGTTTTCTATTGGGTAGGAAGTGTCAGTCTGGCTTTTTTTCTTTATAAGCCAGCTCTCACTTCTGTAGAATGAAAGCTCTTCTAAAAGTTCAATCGACACTGCAGGGATCACAAATGGCTGGTCCACTCTTCAAAACTCTAAAAGGAAGCATTCTGTGTGAACGTATCCTGAATGAATTATGTAATTAATATTAATGGATTTGCCTGTACAGCTTCCTTCTTTCTAACGGCGAACAGAAAAATCTTTGTCTGGGGGATGGAGATGAAAGGGAAAGCGTTTTGTCAGGTCCTGTAATCCAGCAAATGTATAACATGAGCCACACCGTGCACTCCTATTTGCATATGACACCTCCAGCTGGGACAGTGGCCCAGTGATTAACGGCTGTTACCATCTCAAAGAGTTGGAGAATAATCTCCCTACAGTTAGCTCCTGATTGTCTGATTAGTATTCAGAAGTTTTCAAGAACATTACTGCCTTTGAAGTGGGTAAGTGTTTAATCCCACTTTAAGTGGCTCATTGTTTAGCTGAGCAGGTCATCTCTATAAGCAGGTCCATAACAAACTTGTTTTGATGGGGCCCAAAAAGGTGCCTGAAATCATCTCTCTGCCTAATCCATTTGAAGAAGAAAAAAATTTAAAATGTTTATGAAAATTGTTTATGAAAATAGTTTTTTTCATAATAAATAACAGAAAAGGCATATTTTTTATACAAAGGCAAACTTTGGTCATATTATTTTCCTATTTTCTTACATAAGATGTGGGTCATATGTACTGATTGTTTAGATTACACATAGTAATACAGCCCTGATAAAAAAAATATATTCAATTTCTGATTAAGTGTCTCTCACTGTTAATAAAATTCTGTGGTTTGCTATGCTCTATATTAAAGACTTTATTTATTTCTTACTACTGCAGTCTCAAGGAGGGCTAAGAGAGACAATAACCAATAAAGGAGCCACAGGAAACCAACATAAATGCACTCACCAAGTTGGTTCAGAAGTGCAAGGCCCAGACCATCAGTGCAGGGGCAAATAACCAATAGCAGCACATATTAGTAGGGCAAATGTGGCCCTTCTGGAATCCTTGAGTGCCTAGATGTCCCTTTTTTGCTTTTGTAGTGGCGATTATACCAACATTCAGCCTTGGACTGGCAATCTGTGGGTTCTGACAAATGCCAGAGGGGTTGCTATAAGGTCCCATAGAAAGTCAGTATTTAGTGAGCTGGTGGGGGCTGTTTGGGCCTCTATGTGGGCTGTTTGGGCCTCTGTGTACATGAAATGCCAGGGCCTATTGTAATTTTCATTTACTCCATTTACATCTGACAAAATCCTGTTTGCTATAAGAGCAAAGAGACTTTAGATAAGTCTCTTAGAAACCATTGTTACCCGAAGACAAGACTAGGACCAAACAAAAGTTATGGATGCTTTGAATTTCACAGTATACAGACACATATGTTATACTTTAAGGGACAACAGATTGGAAGCATTACCTGGTAGATCAAGTCATGGTGCAGATCAGAGTGGCCACAGCTAAAAGTGTCCCAAGTTCACCTTAATGGTTGCTATAACTAGTAATGACTATAAATAGTAATCAACATTTAAATATGTATTCAAAGTTAAAAAAAAAAAAAAAATGTTTTGCTTTAGAATAGATATCAAGAAAATGGCATAACCAATTTGAGCACCGTAGCAATTTTTCCATATTTAAGCAAACTGCCACAGTATGTACATAAATCCAGTGATATTACCTGCACCAAAAGCAAAGAAAAAACTTTTGTCATTGTTCTCCTTGAGAAGGGAAATCACTCTCCTTGCCATCCTCTCATTCCTCTTGTAGATCAGTTCTTGCCTGAAGTAGATATCAATCTCTTGTGCTGTTACTTGTTCATGTGCGGGAAGAGTGACATTGATAAAATTTGGGAGCTGGAAGACAGAAAAAAGATACTGTTATAAAAAAAAAACACAGGGTGCTTATCAAGAAAATCAAATCATCAAAACTGCTTTTTTTTGGTATATTTTATAAACCCCGCACACACACTTGCTCTTCTGTAATAAGATTTATAGCAATTACAACAAGGAATACAATTACTAAGGGGCATGTTTATAATAATAATGTTTATGTCAAGGCATGATTTAGACATATTTTCTTTATAAACTCCACTTGTTTTCTGCATGATTTTTGTTTCTATTGTACGAAATAGTAACAGAATCATATAAAAATAGTTTTGGCAAGATGATATCCCTGTTGTGTCTATTTTGCAGAGATTTTTAAAAGTTATTTTTCTATTTACACAGTGGTACTTCACCTTTGCCTCTGTCAGTTTTTACCAGAAATGGCAGCAGTTGCTGAAATTTACATATTTAAAATTACCCATATTGTTTAATTTAAAGGAGAATTAAAGGAGAATAAAGATGTAGGGGCAGATTTATCAAGGATCGAAATGAAAATTCTAATTTAAAAAATTCAAATTTCAAAGTAATTTTTTGGTACTTCGACTATCGAATAGGCCAAAATTCAATTTGAAAAGAAAAAAAAAATATTCAAATTGAAAAATTCGACCATTCTAAAATCAAAGTAAAGAATGGTCGAATTTCGAAGTATTTTCACTTTGAAATTTGACCCTTGATAAATCTGCCATGTAGGGTTTAAATGCTGTACTTGTTTTGGGCTATGTTTTAGGCTTCTTTACCATTCCAAGGCAATCACAGTGAAAACCTTTGCTTCCAAATATTCTCTCAGTAGCTCCCCATCTTCATTTCTGCTGATTCAGTTACCTTAGCTTAGGGACCAACTATAAAAATTATAAAGTTCACAATATAAAGCAGATAAGTAATTAATTCAGACTCTCTTTACATGGTGGTTCTAAAACCAGAACAGATAGTATCACAGTATAATAATCAGCCATGTAGCATCAGCTTCTTTGACAGTTTATCCTAATTTTCTGCATCATAATTTGCATTGATCCCTCAGTTTACCTTCTTAACTGCTTCCCAGAGCACACTGAGCATGTGCTGTCTCGCTGACGCTCCTAACAAATGACAAGATGGGGAGCTCCTGTGACCTCTTTCAAGGCCTGGATCATTACTTTTGCAGAGATGCTGATATTTTTG
This sequence comes from Xenopus borealis, assembly GCA_024363595.1. Lineage (NCBI taxonomy): Eukaryota > Metazoa > Chordata > Amphibia > Anura > Pipidae > Xenopus > Xenopus borealis. The sequence goes on from CM044437.1 coordinate 87,051,430, forward strand.
GCTGTTGCTAAGTTCGGAGGTTTAAAAAACCTCACAAACCTCTAAAACTCAATCTTTGATAAATAACCCCTAAAAGTTTAACAAACTAGATATAATTAAATTGCCCTTCTGTTCTATTCCCTGTGCAGATAAATAAACTTTAGCGAATCTTGGGCGTTTTGCTTCACCAAATTTTTTGCAAATTTCCTGAGAAATTTGCAAAACAGTGAAAAGTATAGTGAAATCTGAAAGTTCACAAAAAAATCATGAAATTCGAATGATTCCACAAAAAAAATTGTGAATTTCGAGTGATTTCACAAAAAATTTGTGAAATTTGAACATTTTCATGAAAAATTGGTGCCGGCAAATTTTCTCTGGTGAATTTTCTTGGGCGTTTTGCAAATCTATTCGCCGGTGGTGAATCTCGGGAATTCGCTGCGAATTCGAGCTAGGCGAATAAATTTGTCCATCACAAATAAACTTAGATAGAAACCAACATTTAGAGGGTTATTTATCAAAGGCCGAATTTAAGAGTTTTATGAGTTTTTACTTATACCTCGAATGAACTCACAACTCGAATATTTTCCAATTTAAGAACAAAGCCAAATCAGTGAATTCAGGGTGAGTAACCTGAAAACTCAAATTAATTGAGTTTTCCACCTGAAAAAAATTGAATTACTCAAAATGATTGAGTTTTCAAGCAAAACCCACCAAAAAAAACTTCGAACATCATGAATCTCCAAATGAGTCAAGGGACCTCTCCATGACCGCAATGGGTTGTAGCTGGAGTATTTTTGGATTAAAGCTATTTCCAGCTTTGGGGTATAATAAACCTTGTTTTTTTTATAAAAACCTGAAAATTTTTAGGTGTTGTTAAACCCTGAAAATTTTTGTTTTTTTTTCTAACCAAAAGTTCGAGAAACCCTTGAAAAACTAGAATTATTTGGGGATAAATTTGCCTCTTAACTATAAGTTATCTTTATATTCTGGCATTTTTTTAACATTCAACTGGTCTCTTTGAACACTGTTGATAAATTAAAAATGAATAGAATACAATTTTGTAGAGGAGTGTTAAGAGATCAGTCTGGTGCATTTACTTAAAAGTAAATGGCTAATTGGTTCCTATGACTTGAGCCCCAGTGCAAAGTTGCCCATATAGTTCTAACTTCTAACAATTACTGCCATATCACCCCTGTAAACTGTTATTAATCATTTTACAAACAATGAAATATCATATTAAAGGTATAGTATCATGTGAATTCATGTTTTTTAACAAAAGTTTTTCAATCAGAATACTGACTTCTCAGGTATCTGTTTAAAAATGCATAAGGGAGAAATAAATCAGTTTTGCCGGCAATGATTAAACAGAGCACAATTTAAAGATATTTTAAGGGGCATTGTTGCCAGATGGGAGTATCATTTTCTGCAGCCAACAAAGTGCCACATCTGCAATTGCCCTAAGGTCTACAGCAAATTGGGGGGTTGAAAGTTTGTCTGATGCCATTGCCAGAGAAATCTATCTGTGGTTAAAATGTATATCTAGCTTTTATTGCTCCATGTTTGGCACATTTTAGCTGCCCTAACCATTGTGGCTGCAGCTCTAATGGACATTGCCTAACACACTAGTAGAAAAACTACCTCAAATGCCATCACCTTTGCATTGTCTGAATCAGCTAGTAAAAGAAATATTGAAATTTATATCAATTTTAATAATATCATATCTTCCAAGAACAATATCTCCATGTCCTAAACACATTGTACAGTGAGAGGCAAAGATGAACTCTGCATCATTAGAAAAGCTACATCTTTTCCAACTGCAGTGCACTCACAGTCAAAAAAAAGTTGACACTGCCCCATTTCCAAGTGACATGAAAGCACTTGCAGGAGATTGCCTTTCAAATGAATAGGGAGAGATTTTGTGCATTATTATTTGTGCATTATTCTTCCAGCCCGCCAAACTACTACTTACCATGGCAACAAAATTCTCCAAATTACTACCTGTGACAGGCAAGTGAATGGATAAAAGACAATATATAGGGAAATATCTTTTATTTTCAACAGAAGAAAATAAATATAAAATGTAAGTTATAGTCCATTCATTATTAAAAGCTCAAAAAAAAGCTAAAAGCTTGTTTGAGAAGTTAAAGGTTCAATAATTCAACTTAAAGTTAATGGGTACAGTACAATTTCCTATGTTTAGAAAAAGTGCACTTGCAACACAGTGAGGCTCAGTTTTAAACACTGGGCAAATTTGCACCTGGGTAGTCACCCATAGCAAACAATGAGTAATTGGCTTTTTTCAGTTTTTTCAGTCAGCCGGAGGTCAAGCACTGACAGCATTTATCTGATAGGCTACAGGCCAGGAGCAAATTTGCCCACAGTTTATAAATGACCCCCAGTGTTTTCCATAGCGGTAGTATTTTATAATAAAATGTACAGCTTTTAAATGCAAAAATAAACATTCCATGCACTAATCTTTAACAGAGAGTGGAATGGTTGCATCTATGTTTGTAAGTTTTCCTTTTGATTTTTTTATATCAGATCCACTTTCTGGGATAACTTAAAACTGAATACTTTTCCCTTGGAGATGAGATGGTGGACAGACAGGTGTCCACATACTTTTATAACATATGGGGCACATTTAATAAGGGTCAAAGTGAATATTTGAAGAAAATTTGAAAAGAATTGACGTAGTTTTGGGCTACTTCGACTATTGAATAGGTTAAAATTTGACTAGAATAGAAACATTTGGAAAATTGACATTGCCGTTTTAGCCTATGGGGGACCTCCTAGAACCTGACCTGAAATTTTTTCTAAGTCCTTGGAAGTCCTGCGAATGGTTCTATTGGAACAATGCGATCGAAGGATTCAAATGAATTTTATTCAATCGAAAACAGACCCATTCGATCAAAATATGTCCATTTTCGATCAAAAAAGCCCTTTAAAAAAATGTGATGTCGAATTTCGAAGCTTTTCCACTTCGAAATTCGACCATTAATAAATCTAACTAATTTGTATTTAAATCATCTTACAAACTTTATGGGGCACATTTACTAAGGATCGAAGTGAAAATTCAAATTACCCCTTCAAAATGTGTCCGTAAGTTACCCTCCCATTTAGTCTGTAAGCCCCAAGGGGTAGGGTCCTCCATCATTTTGAACATTTAGAAGTATTGTCTCTTAAAAAAAAAATTGAATTCGACACTTTGCCACCTTAAAGCTGCTGAATTGGCATTTTAGCCTATGGGGGACCTCCTGGGACCTTTAAAGTGATTTGTACAAAGTATTGAAACTTACTTTCGAATCGAACAATGCATTAGAACGATTTTTATTCAATCAAAAACGGCTCTATTTGGTTCAAAACCATAGAATTTTCAGAGAAATTTGACCCTTAGTAAATCTGCCCTTGTATTACTCTTCAGTATAAGAAAATTAGTAAACCACTGTAAACTTATTCTTAAGTAGTTGCAGTATGCCACAGCAACCTTAGGTAATGACCCAATTTACCTTTGTTTTGTGATCCATCCCCCAGTCTGTACTAAAGGCCTGAGAGCTATTTCACCACAACAGGATTACAAAATGTCTGCTACACAACATAAAGGGGGTATTTACTAAATTTACCAAAGACCAGAGCAGATCATGACTTCTGACATCTTCAAAAGGGTCATCTGCCATTGACTTCTACATGACCACTACAGGTTTTAGCTGGAATATTTTTGGATTTTTAGCAGCTTTGGGGTATAATAAATCTCTAAAACTTTGAGTTTTTTTCTCCTATAAAAATGTGTTTTCCCCTTTAAGAACTCCAAAAGAAAAAAAAATGTAGGTTTAATAAATAGGCCCCTAAAAATCTACACTCATCCATTAAAAAAGATGTATTATTCTGTCATGTGCTCCATTTTATCTGGCTTACTCTCCAGTACAACATAGTATAATTATGATGCCAGCCCCTTAACGCCTGTTACATTAATCATCTTTACTTCTCCTTGACTCTTGGTCTCATACTTTAAATCTGATATTCACCATGACTCACTTTAGTACAGCAGCTGCAGTTACTGATTTATCTGTCCATTTTACTTGTTAATGACCAGATACAGATCAGACGCTTCCAACTCAGTCCATGGGAATTTGGCTGCAGTTACTTATGGGTGAATTCATTCTTAAGGTTTGCATGGGTGAACAGCCAATTTCCCCCATCTTATTTTATATGTACAAAGTCAGGCTTGTAGTTTGGGAAAAATAAACAGAGAAACAAAAAACAGGTGCTGGTTGGCATCTTTTTGACAGGTTTATAGAAACAGAATATTTCCTTTTTGTCTGGCTAACAGCAGCCTTTATTTTAACTGTATATATACAAACCAATGTGCACTCTGCAAGAGCATGTCAGCAAGTTAATCATCATTTATGACTATAGTCCAATAATAGAATATAGTGGGAGTACTTACCGGATCACCCTCCAGGTCCCATGTGCTGCACGATAAACCGCTATCCCATGAGGCAATCACAATGTGAATATACAAAAATACGGAGCACCAAGGGGCCGGGGCATGAAGCTAAAAAATCCAAAAGATGTTTATTTTACAAAATCCATAAAAATCACAGCAGCTCGAAATATCAAACAGGGGCTGCCCGCTTAAAGCGTTTTGTGGCTTTCTTGCCACTTCATCAGAAGCTGTTGGCAGCCCTGCCTCCACAGCACTTAAATACGTATACCCCCCCATAGCAAGTGAATCTTGTTTGTGCACCAGAATTGGGGACCCAATGTCTATCCCCATGTCCTGACTACACAATTAAATGGTTAAGAGAACTGCGAGAATGTGTGGGGAGCAGTGGCATCTAGGAAGTGCTGAATGGAAAGTGAAAGTAATTATCTGCCCGCCTCTATGCCTAAGGCATAGATGAGTGGCAGACAATATTTGATTGAAAAAACCTTATCGAAAAATCGATTTTGAATTAAACGTGTTCTTGATTATATGATAACTAATCTTAGCAACTTTACCCCCTGGCTCCTTGGTGCTCCGTATTTTTGTATAATCATAATTTAATTTCTTAAGGTGGCCATTAGACGCAGAGATCTGCTCGTTTGGCAATGTTGCCAAATCCCGATATGCCCACATTGAAGTGGGCCCTAGGGCCAACGATCAGATCATAATGCATCTGGTCAGATTGCAGAACCGCGTACTCCAACAAGATTTTTGTCAGACAGATATCGAACAGGGAAGCCCGTTGGATGGCCCCAATAAACTGCTGCCTGTCCGCAGCTTTTATCTCACAAAGAAGATGAAAAGTATGGCTACACCTGATTTCCCCTGATAACCACAAATTTATTTAACTATGGTAAATTTGGATCAAAGAAGAATTCTAGCTCAGTGGATATTGACTCTAGATAATACAAGAGGATGACATTTGTTTTTAGGTATAGGTGAATTTATTTGCTAGGCATGGATTCGACAAAAAAAAACTGTTGCAAAATTGGCCGATGTCAAAACTATTTTGACTCCCATTGACTGTAAAGCATTTGGACAAAAGAGTCACACATCAAAACTGTCACTCTTTTGTTTTTTGCATGTCAAGATTATTTTGACGTTCATTTTTCTTCAATGGGCAAATTTTTCGCAAATGTTTTTGGAGTTACGCAGATTTTTCAGTGATGCAAAATGGGGCAGATTCATTCATCACTATTTGTTTTGATTGTTACAATAAAAATAGTCACTTTTATAATCACACTATATAGAAGCTGAAGTAAGCCATGTTGCAAGGTGGAACTATAAGTCATTGTAAAGGCTTAAACCCCTCCAAGTTAACATAGTTGTAAAATGATTTCACCAATTATTTTGAAGGGCTTTACTCAGGAATTCATAGTTTTTTGGCTTATACTCAGAAAGGGTTATAAAAACATTTAATGGCCTTTCAAAGATATGATAGGTCAATTTAATTATTCAGACTGAAAGTTTTAAAACTAGAAATGTAACCCTCTGTGTGACAATTTGTTCCAGCAGAATAGTGAGTTCCCTAGCAGCTTGTGACCCCCGACTATGCATTGATAATAAAGAAATCTGGAATCATAAGCTACAGTACTAAAAGTCTGGAACTTGGAAGCTGCTATCAGATTATTTTTGTATGTTTCTATTGTATCACTCTCTCTAAAGACCATCCCCAAATCTAGTGGAATTATTCCTGCAAAACAGTGTTCTATTTATACCCCCCCCCTGCCATTTTACCATGCCCTCAATTACATCACACTATGACACTTGAGCTGCTAGGTCACACCCCCAGCTGGCTTCTGGTAATCAGATTATAACACAAAAGGGATTGCAGTAGCACATCAACCTGAGACAATGGCATTTTAGAGAAGATTAAAGGAGTCTTTGAGACAGCAACACCTATAATATTATCAAACAAAAAAGGATACTCACAATACATGTATTATTCAACATTTCCATCATGTAAATAAGTGAGGTGGCACATACATTTAGAATTCCTTCTATATACATGCATAACTTTGCATAAACTTTTTTAAAGTTACATCATGATGAATCTTTTCACATAAAGAGCTCACCTATTCAGGGTCGGACTGGCCCAGGTATACCAGGAAAAAAACGGTGGGCCCCGACCCTCATTTGCCCCCTCCGTGGTAGACTCCCAAATGCGGTATTTAAAAAATACATGCACGCCAGCGCTGCACCATATGCAAGTGTGCGCCGGTGTGAAACACAAAGAACGGAGCGTATGGCGCAGCACATCAAGGGGGCCTGAGGGGGCTCTGGACAGCAGTTTTGGTGGGCCCCATGCCCCACAGTCTGACCCTGCACCTATTAGTCTACTCAATTCTATGTATTTGGAGATTTGTTGCTTAGGAAGCAAAATGCTGTGAAAGGCCTGAGACCCTAGCTGAAAATGTGCACCATATTAACTATCTGTCAAGCACTCAACAATATTTTTCTTGGAAATAGACATGATATTATTGCAGGCATTTGGCTATTCCAATATTGGGTATACCAGATATTTGATGTACTGGTATGGGACCTGTTATCGAGAATGCTCAGGGCCTGGTATTTTATGGATAAAGGGTCTTTCTGTATTTTGGGTCATAGTATTACTAAACATTAATTAAACATTACATAAATCCAATAGGATTATTTTGCTTCCAATGAGGATTCATTATATATTAGCTTCCCATGAAGTTGCATTTTCAGTACGGTTGCCAGGAGCATGGGCAGTGATGTCACAAGGTGGCAACCCTAGTTTTGAGACAAGACCAAGACTGGTCATTCAGAGCAGGGAGGCAGAACTGATTGAGTGACAGAAATTGACAGGGTTGGACTGGACCCAGACTGCTCCCCTACAAAGACTGCATCCTGCACCACAGCGCCTTCGCTGTGGTGCAGTATGCAGTCTTGGGAATGGGAGGTTGGGAGGGGCCCCTGTCACAGTCAGGAGGACCATTCCTTTTGCAGTCCTGGTGGCCCCCAAAGGCTCCAGTCTGACCCTGAATAGTGACCTCCTGAATGTCTGAACACAGCCTATGACAACCTTGTCTGGTTGACTTGAGTACTCATTGTTCACATTACAGTTTACAAATTCCATTGCCTGGTGGGTTATGATGGTGCATGAGCATAGGCATCAAATCTTCCATCTTGTGGAAGTCAAGGTATAAATCATGGCCGGAATCACGACTGGAAGAAATGTTAACAAATGATCATAATGATGGTGAAGGAGCTGCTTTCCAGAAATACACTTAGCGATTAAGTACATCAAAGTCGTCTGTATCCGATGAGCAAAACCATTAATAAGGGCTTTTCTTGTCCTTTAATATTACAAATAAAAAGGAAATAATATGAAAAAGTTTTGTATTCGGCCGAATCATTTGCAATGGATTCATGGGTTCGACCGAATCCAAAATAGTGGATTTGGTGCATCCATAGTTTTTATTAATGACTTTACAAGGTACTGTTTTATTACTACAGAAATAATTGTTAAAATAATTATTTAATTAAAATTAAGTATATGGGAGATAGACTTCCCATAATTTAGAGCTTTCTGGATAATAGGTTTCCAGATAATGGATCCCATACCTGTACCAGTGTGGTGAAATAGAATGGGTTGTTGGCAACATTACATGTGTTTTGGACAAAACCGAGTACAGTTTCAGCAGGACAGGGCTTGTGATATGCCTAATTTTGTTATCTTCTGAAAAGATAATTAGCTAAAAACAGCTATTTTGACTCAAAACATAAAAAAATCTACTGATTCTCAATTATATAAACTATTTACTGGGTAAGAATTTACTGGATGGAAAAACAGAATTAAAAATGTCAAATGGGACTCAAAAAGTCAAATTATGATTCCTTTTTTGCATAATGTTGCAAATAGTTTCTTGTTCTTCACATTCAAATATTGAACAATCAAACATTTGCAGATGCCACATATGACTAATTTTACACAAGGAAGTTTTGCAAGACACCAAAAAGCTTAATTTGGATTTTCAATAAAACACTTCTGTTTTTTGATGCTAAGACCCGTAACCACTATATTTTGCTAATTTGTTCACAGTTGTAAGCCAGAGTCTAAGCAATTGGCCGTATGGGTGTGCTCTCCTTTCTATATATACATGCACAGGCATTTTATTTTTTTATTTTCCCTTGGATTTGGGGCAGACTCAGAATACACTGAAATGATTCAAATTCAAATAAATTGTGTTTAATATATAACACAAGCAAGAGGTTGCATAAGTATTTGTGACTGTAGAAATCAACGTGAGTTCCTGTTCGCACTGGGGACTATGGAAATGCATGTCAAGTGTCTTTATAACATTTGTCATGTGGTTGGATCTGAATTTGAAATGACAGCTAGAATTACTTCCAAACGTAGGCCAGAATAATAGCCAAACACATGTAACAAGCATATACAAACCCATGCATAGCTGCAAGTGAAACACATATGAACAAAATATGTTGCATTTGTAATCAGATCTGAACCACTGACATTCTGTAACCATTAACGGACATATATTTTGAAGGAGGGCCAAACATCTGTGTTTTCATACCCCAAAGACTTCATTTTATTATTTTTATTTATTGTTTTACTGCCCTAATCGTAACCCCCCTCCTCTGGTAAAGTTTTACCATATAATGTATTTATTAAAACTAAGTTAGTAGTATGTTAATTAGCATAGCTTTCATTAACATGCTTTAATTTGTTTTACTGTGGACAAAAATCTCTATGCCAGGATTATAGTGAGACATTACTGAATATCACACTTTAACTAAATATCACACTTAAATAATATAACCTAATTAATGTTCAAATTAAAAAAAAGTTCAGCTTTTCACTCTACTTTGCATATGCACAACCTGCATGAAGAAGGAAGAAGCAGGAGGAAAAATTGCAAATGATGCTCGCACACAATTACCCCAGGTAGGGGCAGTTTCCTGCTAAAAGGAGCACCAGTCCTGGGTATCAGAGAGGTCATTACAATCAGTGCAGAGTCCTCCCAGTGTTACAGTTTTTATGTAATTTGGCTCTTCATATCTACTGGAAAATCATGTAAACACTAAAAAAATCCAATTGGTTGGTTTTGCTTCCAATAGGGATTAATTATATCTTAAATGGAATCAAGTACAAGGTACTGATTACCGAAAAAAAGGAAATCATTTTTAAAAATTTGGATTTTTTGGAAAAAATGGAGACTATGGGAGATAGTAAATCAGAGCTTTCTGCATAACGGATCCCATATATATTATATATCTATATTTATATATAAAGTAAAAGATGCAATATAATTAGTAATAAAGAAATTTTAGGCCAGATTTAAAATGGATACAGTTTTTTCCCTAATTCGCTAAACTAAACTCATTCTGAAAAATTTACAAATGTGTCAGTTGATTAATATGTTAATAAAAATGTATTTTGTTAAATGGGAAACATGAAGGTTTAATATTTCACAGATCAGCTCTCTTTATTTGTTAATCTACTTCTGCAGATAATTTGAGGAAGGACAGACATGAGAAAGGAATGTTTTGACACCATATAGTTTTATGCAGTTTAGTTTAGAATCAAGTACATAATACTTTTTTTATATTACAGAGAAAAAGGAAATATTTTGATGGAGATTTATTTCTATCATTTGTAGGCTTCTGAATAAGGTATTTCATACCTGTACTGTACTCAGCAGGTCTTTTTTTAATTTGCATAGATTTATCAAAAGCCCATAAGAAAGTTCAACATTTCTATCACAATGTTGTGACTTTTACCTCGATAAAAGTCACAAATTGTGATTGAAACTTCAGGTTTTCCAAGAAACAATCAGATTTATTTTTCTCGATAAACTGAATTTGGCCCTGTATGTGACATTCAATATGGATGTATCAATTCATGTAGGTGAGCATGAATAATTGCGTAACTAGAGTGTGCTGGGCCCCCATGCAAAAAAATCTTTAAAGGGACCTAGAGCACTCCGACCCTATTCTCCCGCCCACTTCCAGTCTCCACCCACTCCCTGCCAGAACCCCCCACCCAGACTCTGCCCATAATCTGTCCATATATTTACAGACAATATATATATATATATATATTATATATCTTCCTGTATTTCTATACCAGTAACAACATAAAGTATAACTATTTCAGTAACAATTTACAAGTATAAGACCTGTTATCCAGAATGCATGGGACCTGGTGTTTTCAGGATAAGCGATCTTCCTGTAATTTGGATGTCCATATCGTAAGTCTGCTAGAAAATAACTTAAATATGAATTAAATTTAATAGCATTGTTTTGTGTCCAATAAGGATTAATTATATCTTAGTTGGGTTCAAGTACAAGGTACTGTTTTATTATTACAGAAAAAACAAAATCATTTAAAAAATCTGAATTATCTGATTAAAATAGTCTCTATGGGAGATGGCCTTCCAGTAATTCAAAGCTTTCTGGATAACAGGTTTCCGTATAATAGATCCCTTACCTGAACAAGAAACCTTGGACCAATTAATCTCTGTTGTGATAAAGTTTACAATCCAATATGAAACCGGAGCTCATAAGTGAGTTGGTGATTTACCCAAATAGTTAATTTCAGAGTTTTTTTTTCAGGAATCTGATCTTAGTCTACATTATCTACATTACAATAAAAATGTAATTTAATGAATCAATATATTTTTTGTTACATTGATTTCCATATTTTAGTCTTTCTAGTGATGACAATCTCAAAGTCTTGCTAGAAGCAATCACTCAGTATAGTTGATAGTTGATATACGGCATGCAAAGCCTTACATAATGTGCACTAAATATCAATGCTTTCTTCATGGAGCTAAGATTTATCCATAGACATATGTTAACATTTTCAGATTACAAATTCTGTAGTAATCCATCCCGCATTGTGACTTCTATCATGGAATGCTTTCCTAGCTCATGGAACTATTTACTAACTATAGTGTTCACTAATGTAAACAGAACACATAAACATTTGTCTCCCATATGGATTTCCCTGTGTGCTCATAGAATCTTTTCTGTTGGCTGCCCAAGACACTTCTTACTCTATGGATAAGATTGCTGGTACCTGTTGATTAAATCAAGTCTACAAACAGGAACAGCTGTACATAGCAATGTCTTGTTTGCTCTCGTACATGGTACAGACGTATTTTATTTCTCAGAATGACGAACAGCTTTGTTTAAAGAAACCATATAATTAATAATATGATGCTAGGCTGGTTTCTGTCTGATACAACTGTGCATCTTCTTAGTTTTATTATATTTTTTTTATTCACCCACATTTGCTAAGATTTTCTGTAAGCACTGTCAGAACTACAAATAAAGGATAATAGCTGAAAATATAACAGGGTGCTTGTTCTAACCATGTTTACCTATATCTGTAATCCTGTTGTGACAACATTTTTACCGGCCAGGTGGCAACCCTACTGACCAATTATTGGTCAGCCAAAAGGGGAGGCCAAGAACAAAGTCTGAAGAATATTGTCTTGGGGTATGTAGCCTAGGTTTCCAGTTGCAGGTTTCCCCTGTTCCCAACACTTCCCAAGCTACATGCCAAAACCAATAATGTATTATATTTTTTTCTTTTGGACAGCATGCTGGATGTACCCTTTGATGTGTTGATTACTATATAATACTAATGTCTCTTATCAATTTGAATGGGTATGGACACTAGTATGCTGCCTACTTCTTATTCCTGAAAGTAAATGCCTTTGTCCACCTGCATGATATTTATAAGATTGCAGATACAATTTGCACTTTACTAAACATCACTAGCGATGAGTGTAATTTTTTGGCAAGTTTCACTTGATGCCCATAGATTTCAATGCATTACAGAAAAATTTTCCACGTTTCACAAATTCTTTTCCAAGTGAAATAGGTCAGATTCACCCATCACTAACCATGACCAAATCTTGCTTCTGAATAATTATACTGAACCATATTAATTATTGATGTAAAAAGTTTCAGAAATTATGGTACCCCATGTAGTTTCCCCTGGTTATCTGGTTCAAATGGTTGGTTTAAGGACACAGCCAATATTCAGTATGGAATCACATTGAAAGTAACTGTCATATTTCTAACTGACAGATGACAAACCTGGGAAGAATCATGGCTAAATATCACAGCATTGAGGTCTCCACAGTTGTAATGTTTGATAAGATCCTCTGTGGTATATGGAGCTTGGAAACTTCCTGCCCGTAGACTTTCATGTTGCAACAATGTTTGATTTAGGGCAAACAAAACCTAAAAACAAAAATATAAAAGAGAATCAAAACTGCAATGCATGTTTATAAAAAAGAAGTGCTACATGATAAAATAAAATACATAATAAAGTAGCAAGCCAGCTTATTTTATATGGGTAACAGAAATGTATATGACTGCAACAGTAACTAAAATTATGTTCATAACTTTTTAAAATGTAAAACAAAATGTGTTCAGTATCTGCTGGTTATTTCTTACCACAAAAACATAATTTCAGCCTTTAATTTTTAATCTTTTAATAAGCATTACATTTAAATGTTTTAATTCATTGTGCTGATTTATAAATGTAAGTGTTAAATTGCACCAGTGGAATTACTAATAGCAACCAATCAGATATTGCCTGTTGGGATTATGATTTTAGTTCACCAATAAGGGTTTCACATTTATACCACTTTTGTTTTGCTTCTTATCCAAATTTTTACCCGATATATTCTATCACTTTGAGCAGCCTGTTCAAAGCTAATTTACTGCTATAGAAATCCCTGTTGATATTTAGCACCTGCATTAATAAATGTGAGCACTTTCTACAGGAGACAACAGTGTTCTATGTAATGTATATATACTGTATATTTGAAAATGGGAGAATTTAAATTGCACATTATCTTAAGTACTATGTTGATGTTTCCAATGTGATTTGATCAGGCACAGAAGAACAAGAATCCTGCTCTAGCCAGGGGATGGTCAAGGCCTCTAATCCCTACATGCACCAAGGTCATGCTTTCTTGTTCTACACTGAATTGCCAGCACAGTTAAAGGCTAAACACTTTTTGCCAACTTCTCGCTTGAAAAAAACTTATATACAAAATCTTCTTCTTTGAATCTTTGGAATGATCTATACCTAAATAAGTACCCACATACGTTCTAGTAGTGTTGTTCTATAATATTTATATATAGGTCATATGAAAATGAAATACTGCACCCCAGTTTTTATTTTATTTTACTTTCTGCACTCCCTAGAGTGTATTCCTGATTATGTAACATACTGTATATGAAAATATTACAGCAGATTCTGTCTTGCCTAAGTTTTCACCTACTCTTCCTGTCTGACTACATTCTCCTCCAGTTGTAGTATTATAATTCCCTAAAAGAAGCCAGAATGAGTGTTTAACATGTCACTATGCTGGCTTGATATGGCAGCGTTAAGGACTTTAATTTGTTCTAAGTTTTGTTATTGTTTTTTTAAAGCAAAAACAGTTTGCTTAATTCACGCTAATGATGGATATACTGTTGTACCCTTTTTTATGTCTGTATGCCAGTAATTAGGAGAGGGTGGGCATTAGGTTATAGCTTCATATATTTCACCTTCTCAACATATCTGGCCCAAAGCCCAGGTTTAAGGCTCATGTTCTGCAGGTCTGTAACTACAGAAGTAGAATTAAGAAAACAAATATGTGTTAAAAAAAAGTGACATGTAGACTTCTTAAACCAAACCTTTTTCCAAGGTAATGTAATAGATTTTAATGTTTGACACCATCTGCGAATAACTTTTCTATGCCCAAAATTGGCCTAGCAAGCTGACAACTGAGCAGAATGCTGCTATTGTGCCTGAACCTTTCCATTACTGTAACTCCCAGGTTAGTGGTGCCTTCATATTTTTGTGACATGCTCCTGTTTGTGGTGGTGAATTATTTGATCAGGGGGCTTTATTGCCTCAAAAACTCCTAATCTTAATAGTAGGGCCTGCTTAAGGTTGGTATCTGGCTAGTATTACTTAGCCTGGCCAGTAGAAAATTATTCCTAGTGCCAATGTTATTTACAGGGCAGAAAGATAAAAATATAAAGAAACCCGTATTTATATCTGAAAAAAAATGTCAACTAACGACACCCTTCGGGGGCTCCTGCTGCCTAAAACTGGAAACCTGTTTCTGACCCCCATGTTTACTTTCCCTTGACAATGGAGGTTGGTGGGATCCTGATGCAATTGTGCTCTTTCCACAAAGTAGGCAATTGCCTAATAAACAGTCAACACTCTTTAATTTCAGAAAAACTTTAGTCTTACTTGGAATACCGTGACAAAATCTTAAAGTGTGTGGACTGGCATACAACTATTAAAAGCAACCTCCAAGGATTCTGAATCTCTTCTGGCTGTTGATACCATAATAGATATACCATTATGTTTAACAAGCAAATCTGGTTGAGGTAATCTTTTGGGCAAAAGTAAACCAGACCAGATGTGGGGAAAAGGCAGATATCACTTTTCCATTTATCAGGGGGTCTGCAATACTACTGTAAATTCCAAAACACATTTCCTTTTAGTTGAAAATGGGTAACAGAAAAATAATTCAATACAGTTATGATTTTTGATGCTTTTTTATATTAAGCAATTAGGCTTTCAAGTGTCCTTCCAATTCCAATGCCCGCAGTGCCTTGTATTCTTCCTTATAGGTCTGTTAATTATAGAACATGCAAAGCATTGTGAGAACTGTAGCCTTTGCAGGAGGAGAAATGGCTTATTTCAAAAAGTGCTGAGAACAGAATGGGACTTGAATTTCCAAAAAGCTACTCCAGATAGATTATCTTCTATTCAATTCAGTGGTTCATACATTTAGGTGATTGTCCACCCCACCCGCTGGAGCTGTTCATCTCACCTTCATTTTGCACAAAAAAGCTACTGGTCTGCAAGTAGTAGGGGCAGGCAAATGCTACTTTCAATTTCAATTACAAATAACTTTAAGGGGCAGATTTATCAAATTCACATGAAGGATTCGAAATTTCAAATGTTTTTGAAGACCACTTCGAACATCGAATTTTGAAATTTCGATCAAATGGAATGATTCGATTAATTCGAATAAAATTCTATTAGAATATTCTAATATTCGACAGTTGAATAACTTGCTCTTTAAATTTTTATTTGACTGCCTAGTTTGTCAGATTCAACCTACCAAGATGGATTTAACTATTTTTGATTGAATAAAAAAATTTGATGGAATGGTTAAAATCCCTCGAATCGATCGAATTATTTCTATTCGATTGAATTGCTGTAAAATCCTTCGAATTCGATAGTCGAAGGATTTCAGTTCGACCACAATTCGATAAATTCACCCTCGAATTTGACCAATAGTAAATCTGCCCCTACATTACATTTTATCTCATTATTTCCTTTTCAAACATATCACCTTAAAATATGGTTTTGCAGAAAGGAAAAAATTATTAGCACTATGCATATATTTTCTATTAACTTCTTTTATTACATAATTTTATTTCTGTTTCTGTGATTTTGTCTACCCTCTGTTCTCCCATTTTTTCCAAATAATCATAGACTGCCTTTCCATTTTTATATATTTTGGTCATTTTATATATTTTATCCTTACCTCCTGCTCTTTTGGTAAAAATCAGATAGTGAAGTTTACTTTGTATCACGTTTCACAATATGATATACATGTTTAATATAAAAAAAGACCATATATACTTGAAAATGTGAATTTCCCATAAACATTACCGTTTTACTATGCCAAGACACAGTTTTATGAACTCCTAACATTTCTTTTTACAATATTTATTTAATATGTTTTATTTAAGCCTAACAACCTTTTACATTTTCTTTGGGTCACTTTAAAAAAGCCAACTGTGATCCTAAAGAAAGATGACAAAAACTACAAATCATCCTTGACCTTTTTTCACCTTAAACATGATGCTGCCAGTCTGGAAAGCTATGGAGTTACTATGTTTTGAAAGTTTCAAATTCAAAAATAATTGTCTAAACATTATGGGTTTTCTTTTCCTCCAAAAAATTATTTATAATTTTTCTTTTTTTTAAAAATGTGTTTTGGATTTATATCTGTTATTCCCACAAACATACATGTTTTATATTATGTTAAATACTTATACAAAAATTATATATATATATATATATATATATATATATAATTCTCAGCCAAAGAACTTGTCTTCAAAAGGTAAGTACTTTATGTAGGAAAGTAGTTTCCTAAATAAAGTATTTACCTTCTGAAGACAAGTCCTGTGAGTGTGGCTTCTTCGGTGGAGAATTGTGTGCAAGATTTAATGCATGCACCCAGGCAACGTATACTGTTTTATCGTGAGTGCTGTGATTTTGGTAAAGTGTATATATGTGTGTGTGTGTGTGTGTGTGTGTGTGTGTGTGTGTGTGTGTGTGTGTGTGTGTGTGTGTGTGTGTGTGTGTGTGTGTGTGTGTGTGTGTGTGTGTGTGTGTGTGTGTGTGTGTGTGTGTGTGTGTGTGAAAACAGATGATTCAGCACTCACAAAATAGTGTATTAAAAATTCGAAACATCACAAAGCAGTGACATTTCAGAGGACAACAATCTATGGGGACGATTTACGAAATTCACGTGAAATGATCGAAGTTCGATCGAATACCGATCGTACAAATTTTTCATGAAATCGGATATGCAAATTTGGCCTCTTCGATCATCGAATATCGAATGATCGGATATTCGATCATTCGATGATCGAAGGAATCAAAATATTAAAGTAATTCGACTGCCTACTTCTCCAGATTGAACTTACCGAATTGTAACAGAAGCCTATGGAAGCTCCCCATAGGCTTCTGAGGCTAAGTCCTGCTCGAATACCATTCGTACGATGTTCGATCGTTCGAATCGTACAAATTTTTTGGACACTTGAAGGAAATTTCATATTTTTTTTGTGAAATCGAACGATCGGTATCCGATCGTACAAATTCACCGAGAAATCATATAGCGAGAAAAATGATAGCCTATAACAATTCGATAAGCATTCGATGGCTGAATGCTTATCGAATTTCGAATTTGGTTGAACTAATTTTGGGGAATAATAGTAAATTTGCCCCATGTGTCCTTTTTCAAGTCAAAAAGAGGAATCACAACCCAAAACAGATATCACAATTTAAAGGCAATGGACAGGAAATTACTTCACAATTTGCATCATTGTCTGCATGAGTCATAATAATACATACATATTCATAGATACAAAAATAGGTCATAATCACGATTTAAACCAAGTCTATGAAGGGATTTGAATTTGTTAATCCACCACACCTCTCTTCTCTTTAACTTTAATTCTCTATCACCACCTCTTTTTAAAGGAGGCACTGTTTCTAACACCATATATTTAAACTGATTCACTGTATGGCCCATGTCGACAAAATGTTTTGATACAGGTTGTGTAATATTACCTAAGATATATATATACGTATATATATATATATATATATATATGTATATATATATATATATATATATATATCAGCGTAGACAAACATGGGTAGTGTGTTAAATTGGAAATAGCACTCTGAAAGGTTGCTGGACTTATATTTCAGAAACAGTGTGTCTACTTTCATCCAGTTTCTTATTCCCTTCAGTTCCAGGTCAAAGACATCTGAAACCACAGACATATTTATTATTACTACTGTGCTGAGAGCAGAAAGCAATGCCATTCTAACAAAGACAGTGACCCTAGACCCTTCCTATCAAACTGAGTCTTAGTTACAATTTCCTTAAATTCCATTGAGCCTCTGACTTCAAAATAAACACACTTATTAAAACAGAGTGCCTGAAGAAAGTCCCACCTAATAAATAAAACACATGCTATTTACCCAAGGAAATGATGGAAAATTATTACTCGGTCTTTGGAAAATAACATTTTGATTCCTAAGATTTATGATCCTTTCGTGGAAGACTTTCTGAAGCCATTTTCTGAAGTAGTGTACTGTAACCTTTGGAGTTATTGAAAGAGTTCTTTAAGAGAGGGGTTTCAACAAACATTAGCTAGTGGTTGGCATAATCCATGCTACAAACAGATTCTGTCAAATGACCTCTTTAGTTTTCTTTAGCAGCCATAATTAACATGACCTCCCATTAATCAGGGTACAATAATGGCAATGTGTGCTTATGTGGGAGGAGAGAGGTCAGACCTCATTAGAGCTGGTTTAGATTCTGATCCCTGTGTAAGGATTACAGCATATGGGTAAAGTGTGGCTTCTTAGTAAGTGTAATACATACTTAGGACTGTGCCAGCTTTAGGAAGCACTTTCTTGCATCTCTAGTATAATGTGTCAAGTTAGAATTGAGGGCCCCTGAAAACAATGTTCCATTCATATACACATGAAGGGCTGAACCAAATGTATTCACTCAAGGCATCTGGGGACTTGAATTTCCAAAAATCTGCTCAGGATAGATTATCTTCTCTTCAATTCAGTGGTTCATGAGTTTAGGTGAAAATCAGACCAGGTGTTTGTCCCAAACCAAACACACAAAGGACCACCCACTGGAGCTACTCATCTTACCTTCATTTTGCACAAACATGCTACTGGTCTGCAAATGAATAAAAAATTCCTCCCTCTCTCCCTCTGTCTATCTTTCCTTGTATAGTCCGAAGTAGCACACTCCTGAAACAATAAAAAGTTATGTCTGGATGCCCAAAATTTATTGGTACAATAGTCCAGTTTGGCACACTGAAAATGTATTATGTATATAACATAAAATAGTATACTATAATAATATTTATATAACATATAATATGTACTGCAATTTACATTTTTATTTGTAAGTAAATAAAGTAAGTAAGTAAAGTAAGTTTAGCTTCCTTTAGTGTAAATATATATATATATATATATATATATATATATACACAGTAGAACCCAGATTCTACGTTTCTTAGGGAGACGTGCCATTTGCCATAGGTTCCTTTGTATCAGATTTTGACCTGACAAAAGTCTGTGGCAGCAAAGTTTCAAGGTATTGCAGTAAATCTCTGTCTGAGGCCTTTATTTCAAAAGCAATCCGCAATCAAAACAATTATCATAACCTAAAGAGTCATTTCATTTTGTAAATGGTTATTTTAAAAACTGACAAAATGTAATAAATCAAAAATTGAGTTGGAATATGATTGGGCTGTAAAATGTACCAGTCAGTTGCCATCACTAACTAGACAGTCAAAGAAATAAACATGGCCACAGCAAGCTGGAACATTTAGACAGCAAGTTTAAACTTTTCAAGATTGAGGTTTTATAAACATATTATTCTAAAGTATCACATTTCATAGAAAAATGTGTTTTCAAGTATTTCTATTCTTGTAAAGATTAACATTTTTATTTTTTTTTTCCTAGGGCTTTCCTTGAAGTTTTCATGATGATATTGTGTGCATAATTATATCAAACATTTGGAACCATTTTCATTAGTGTTTCTGAAAAGGAATGAAGAAAATCTCAGGCTGTACATTTTTCCTACAGCCCTGTGATAGATTTGGTTTGATATGCAGCCTAGTCCTCATGTCATGTCTAACAAGCTTTGAAATTTCACTCTCAAAATTTCTAAACAGTTTAGAATAACGTTCTATTAATATGTCATGCAAGGTTTGGTCCTATTTTAATCAAAGCATTGGCGTGAGCACAGATTGTTAAAATTAAATATTTGGTTTAACAGAAATAATTCAAATTTTTTTAAGTAGAACAACGCATAAAATATATTATTTCAAAAAGGGACTCAAGAGGAGACTAAATAATGTAATTTTTCCTGTAACATTTAATTCAGCAGTTTATTTAAGCCCTATAAGAATAATGAGGCATTTTATTAGCACTCCTGGAGTTCTGGGAAATCCTGGATATCTTGTTTTTCCCTTTGCTATCCTGCACAAAAAACAGTGTCTCATGGATACCAAAATGACCCTGGGCCAGAAGGAAAAATTGGAAAGAGGTCTAAGGGCTAGGCCAGACGGGGAGATTCGGGGGCATTTTGTCGCCTGGCGACTTCTCGCCGCAACTTGAAGCCCCCGAACCTCCCCGAATAGCGAAGTACCCAAGCACACCAGCGTTGCTTGAAAACGCCGGCGCGTATTCACAATCGCTCCAAATTGCCTCGCCAGACAAAATACCCCCGAATCTCCCCGTCTGGCCTTAGCCTTAAAAGAGCCATGACCTCAACATAGCTCGTATTAGTGACAAATCTATCAAACTTTGACAAGCAGCCCTATATCCATACTGAAAACATTAAACCAAACACTCATTACAGTACAAACATGGCAACTTCCAAAAATTATGGGCCAGATTCAGAGAAAAAGCCCATCTCATACTTTAGCAGATGAAAATCTGGATTTGAACTAGGACATGGGCAGGCTTCTGTGTGTAGTTTCACTTTGAGATATTGAAAATTATGGACCTCCCATTCCCAATCCTTGTGAAGCAGAAAGTGTCTTACACATATGGAATTGATTTACAATGGCAAGGCAAGGTAGAATGTACACAAAATAGGCACCTATTGAACACAGCTTTAATACAAATATACTTAAATGTGAGTGAGGCATTTAGCAAACACAATAAAATGCTTACAGTATGCAGGGACTCGTGCCTCTAGTTCTGAGGCTAATAAGGAAATACACGTCAGGAATATGTCAGTATAGATTTCTGGCACTAATCTAAGATATTAAAAGAACACTATGGGGCAAATTCACTATGATGAGCAAATTCGCTAGCGTTGGCTTAGCTAGCGTTCGCCGCACTTCGCCAGGCGAATTTTCGCAAGCACTACGCAAATTCACTAAAGTGCGAATTTACGCTCAAATCGGCGAACGGTAGAGTAGTTGCACTAGTGTTACTTCGCTAGGCAGAGCTCTGTTACGCTAGCGAAGCCCAATTTGCATATGGCGGGAACTTTAACTTATAACAGAAGTATATGTTACAGCCACTACATTCCACTACAGAAGCCCAGGAAACCTTTAATAAATTACATAAAGTTTTCCTATTGCCCTACATGTGCCCCCTGTATAGTTGAGTTGCCATATGTTAGGAAATGTAGGGGGGAAGAAGGGTAACCCCCCCAAAAAATGATCAATCTTTTTCAGACTATCACCCTCCTATGCTAAAATACACTGGCGTTTTTTTGGGACTTAGAAAAAATTTTAAATTTTTTTTTCAACCTCCTATCTATTGTTTTGAACTTCACCTGGTCTGACCAGGCAAAGTAACGTCTAGCTAACGTAGAGAAAAATGCTCATCTTAGTGAATTTGCGAATTTACGATCCTTCGTCAGTGCGCAACTTCGGCTGGCGTAAGGGTGTGAAGTTGCGCAAGTCTATCTACTTTGCTAGCGAAAATTCGCCAGAGTCTGTGTTAGTGAATTTGCGAAGTTGCGAAATGACGTCACCCTGGTGAATTTGTGCTAGCGTTAGACGCTTCTTGCTTTAGTGAATCTGCCCCTATACTCCATTTCTTTGTTACAATCCAGTTACTATTGGTAACTGAGCTTGGTGGTGTGACAAAGACTACATCAGGGTTTAACACATGGCTGAAAAGGTCTAGGAGGACCAGTACAAATAAGTAAGGGGCAGTTGGGAGAGATGACTACTAATACCCAGAATTGTACTTATTTGCCAAGTAGTATGTAAGGTGGCCTAACAAGAAGGCAATAACAATTACATTTCAAATCATAAGTGTGAAGTACTGAGGCTATAGTTATTAAGTATCCATCCACCTGTCTGCTGACTTCTAGTCCTATGTTTGGTGGTGTAACAGCCGCTATTATTCTGGAAAGGTTTACACTAGGGGACCTATTTATTAAACCTCAATTATTTCTGGTCGAGTTTTTAAAGGGGAAAAATCACATTTTTAGAGGAAAAAATTACTTGACGTTTTAGAGATTTATTATACCCCAAAGCTGCTAAAAATCGGAAAATACTCCAGCTAAAACCTTTGAAGGTCATTTAGAAGTCAATGGCGTATTTCCCTTTTACAATTTGAATATGTTGTGATCTGCACTGGTTTTTTCATTATACAAATAAGTTGGGGTTTTCAGGTGACAACTATAAAAAATTGTACAATATGGTTGTCTAACTAAAATAAAATATATGATTTAAATTGTCGTGCGATTTTGTCGACTTTTTCTGCACCAAGACTTACGATTTATATTCACTGAAAGCAGGGATCCTAGCCAAACCATTATAAACAGCTTCAAATCATTATTTCTCCTCCACCAAAGCTAACAATCAGTTTTACGGACTTAGATTAGTAGCATTCTCCCTGCAAACCCATACTTGCCCGCTAACCAGATGATGAAAAGCAATTCATCACTTCAGAAGCTGTGTTTCCACTGTGCTGCCACAATTGAATACAGTGGTGAAGTGGTATCCTCTAATTCACTCTAGAATTACCCTTAAAAAAAACTGACAATTTGTTCTTGCGCAGACAGGGATTCAAAAGAATAAGGTTGACCATATATGGACACTGTTTACTGATCATATCAGCAAATTAAACATTTACATTTGCCACAAATGTAAATGGCTATATTGCACTCGTACTTATTTGACTAAAAGCCAAGAATATTGTAAATGGGCAGGCTGCCACCATTTCTGGCATTCAAAATATGGTCACTCAATTTTCAACCTGGAACTGAAGAAATTAATTAAAGGGATACTGTCGTGGGAAAAATGTTTTTTTTTCAAAATGCAAAAATAAAACAAGTTCTTTTGACCCAAGTCTGTTTTTTTTTTTTTCAAAATGCATCAGATAATAGTGCTGCTCCAGCAGAACTCTGCATTGAAATCCATTTCTCAAAACAGCAAAATGATTTTTTATATTTCATTTTGAAATCTGACATGGGGCTAGACATATTGTAAATTTCCCAGCTGCCCCAAGTCATGTGACTTGTGCTCTGATAAACTTCAATCAATCTACTCTAATTTACTGCTGTACTGCAAGTTGGAGTGACTTCACCCCTCTCCCCCCCCCTCAGCAGCCTAACAACAGAACAACGGGAAGGTAACCAGATAACAGCTCCCTAACACAAGATAACAGCTGCCTGGTAGATCTAAGAACAGCACTCAATAGTAAAAACCCATGTCCCACTGCGTACTATTCAGTTACATTGAGAAGGAAAAACAACTGCCTGCCAGAAAGCAGTTCCCTCCTAAAGTGCTGGCACAAGTCACATGACAAGGGGCAGCTGGGAAATTGACAAAATGTCTAGCCCCATGTCAGATTTCAAAACTGAATATAAAAAAATCTGTTTGCTCTTTTGAGAAATGGATTTCAGTGCAGAAGTCTACTGGAGCAGCACTATTAACTGATGTGTTTTGAAAAAAACATGTCTTCCCATGACAGTATCCCTTTAAAGACTCATTGAATTAAACAAATTAATCCAGGTATGGCCAATGCAACTTCAGTTTAAGCTATGGAATGTTAGAGTGGTTAGTAAAATATGTAAACAGTCTATTGTTATTGCTGCACTATTACTTTAAATGTACAGCCAATACATATTGTTGCCAAATAGCCAATCTATTATATTATAGCTATTTAGACTATAAATATATGAAATTCAATAGGCTAAAGCCAAAGCAATGATCTTAACATTATTATTATTATTTATTATTATTAACATGTATTTCTATAGTGCCAACATATTGTGTAGCGCTTTAAAGTAAATGTGATTAAACAACTAAATCACATGAATTACATACATATGGAGTTACATTCAATCACAATTAATGCACATAAAAAGGTGAGGAAAGAGCTTACAATCTAAAGGTAAGGGAGATATACATAAGATGGAGGAATGGGCAAGATCGAATTAAGTGGGTGAGAAATCTGGTACTGTATGTAGTGTTGCATTTGGTAGTTAAGAGTGAGGGTAGGCTTCTCGAAAGAAGTGCGTTTTAAGAGATTTCTTGAAAGCAGAAAGGTTGGGAGAAAGTCGGACAGACCGTGGGAGAGAATTCCAGAGGAGCAGCTCTTGCAAAGTCTTGAATCCAAGCATGTGAGGACATCATGAGAGAAGTGTTGAGTAGCAGTACAGTAGAGGAGCGTAGTAAGAGGTTGGGTGAGTATATAAATATGAGTTCAGAGATGTAAGGGAGGGGCAGAGTTATGAAGTACTTTGAATGTCAGGGTCATTCATTTGAATTTAATTCTGAAGGGTAGTGGAAGCCAGTGGGATTGGCAGAATGGTGTGGCAGAGGAGGAGCGGTTGCTGAGGTGTATGAGCCTCGCGGCAGTGTTCATTATGGACTGGAGAGGTGAGAGTCTCTGGCTGGGAAGGCCAAACAAAAGAGAGTTACAATAGTCTAGACATGATATGACGAGAGAGTGAATAAGAATTTTGACAGCATCTTGGGTGATAAATGATCGTATTTTGGAGATGTTCCTTAGGTGGAAGTGACATGATTTAATAAGTGACTGGATATGAGGAGTGAATGGTGTGAATGAGGAATGGATATGGTGTTACAATTACAGAAGAGTTAGGCTCAATTCTTTGTTAATCATTTTTGTGAATCAGTAGCAATTCTTCGGAATTTCAGTGCAGAAAAACTCAGCCTGAATCTCAACTATGTTAGAACAAGAAGTCTATAAAATGTGTATCAGTTAAAAAGTCACCCTTGACTACAGCCTATGCACTTAGCATACACTAATTTAACAACCACACCAATATTATGTTTTTCAGACAAAACACAGCTAAACTGCTAGTATTTCATTCTGATGTGTGTTTTAAAGTGCTTCATTTAGAGGTGTTATTTAGGCCTGGTTCATTTTCATACGCTTGGCCAAGACAAAAAAGAACAAATTAATCTAAGTTTTTTTTATTGTCAATGAATGCATTGAGGAAAGTGATCTGATGTTTAGCGAGATTTGTGTTTAGTTTCCGTGAAAATATTATCTCAGAGGCAAGATACTGTTACAGCAGTGTGAAGCATTTCAAATGAGTAAATAAACAGGATCCTAAGTATTCATCACTGACTGGCATGTAAACCCAGCAGAATGTTGTTTATTATAATAACCTGTTCCTATATTTAGGTAACCAGCAAAGAACTCTGCTTGTACCACTAGTTGTAATATTGTGAGCTCCTCTTATAGATATAAACCATATAAAACATGAGAATTACCCATAGTTGGTTTATCAAAAAATGAATTGCTAAGTGTAATTTCTAAAAAAGAAATATGAAGCCTGCCACTACAAAATACTCTCATATGCATATATTTTTATTGGGACAAAAACTGGCTGAATGTTTTGGCCATTTATGAACTTTGAAAGGGATATACTTTGAAAGCAATATATACAGTATATATATGTAGGGACCCATAAGTAGCATGGCCCTTATGGCTTCTTCCCTTGCCCTTACTTTAGCTATCTGTTATTGGACTAAAGTCCAGATAGCTATAATGTAGCACATTATTGGATACAGGTTGTGACCCACCCCTGCAGTGCTGTAATAAAGGTGCTTGCAGGGAGTGGCACTTCCTCTTTGGCCTGCAGCAGAGGAGAGGGGCAGTGCTCCATTGAGCCTGGGTGCCAACCGGGCCCCAGAGGCGCTCTACCCTAAAGGGACAGCACACCTTTAGTGGAAGTCGGGGAACAGGGCCCCGTGAATGAGGAATAGTCAGAGTGAGGATATTCCTGTCATAGCACTCTCTAGGAGAGGTGAGAAAGAGAGGGAAGAGAGAAAGGGCAGCTCAAGCCCCATCAAGGAGGATAGTAGGGAGTAGCTCTCCCCCAGGCTCTACCTTGCCTGAAGTGAAGGGACCTCAGTATATAGGGACTGTAGGAGGAGAATTGAATCCCTGAGGTGATATTGGCCTGCTGGTGGGATCCGGACCACAGAGGTATTGCTAACCTGGCTGGTGAAACTACAACTCCCATCCACATATCCTACCTGAGGGCATGATTTACGCTGTGCCTGTGCTAAGCATTGCTGCTTTTATACTACTGTATGTGAGTATATGATACCCTGTGGTGCTACTTGTAAATAAACCTGTTCTACTTGTTTTCACAAAGAACCCCTGGCGTCCAACACCTGTTATTACACACTATTGCAGTATTGAGTTGTAGTTCAACTACCTCACATGTGATTTTACACTTAGCGAAATCCCTACCTGAGAGTAAAAGAGTCGCATGTAACCAATGCTCTACCTATGCTAGTTTGGTTTGGTTAATTATAGCCAAGAAAGGGTTACATATATATGGTAGATTAAAAAAAAAAAAAACTTACACACATATAGAAATGTAGTTGTAACACATTGTGCCCTAATTCTACCTAAAAGGTCCCAGGGAGAAAGAAACAGAAATTTGCTTGGATTAATATTTTTATGAAAAATGTTATATCTGGGTTTCTTCTCTCTTTAAAATACAACACAGTGGGGGGTCATTTATTTGAAAATGGTTGTACTGCCCATTGTTTTTCCTGAACCCTAAAATATTGCACTGCTGTGGCCGTCTTTTAGGTTTTTGTGAATTTGTATTGTGCACAAAATTTTGCAAATTGCTCGCTAATGAGGCAGATGTTTGTGTGAATGCAGCCACTGTGCGAGGTTGTTGTGCATAAAAATAGTGTTGATTATAATTTAAATTCGTAATTTGTGAAACTGTTTTTCGAATATTTTCTCCACCAGCAATGTCGTGATGTAACTTAAACACAGGGTGTGCGCATAAATATTTTCAATTTGCTATTTTTGCCATATTTAAAAAGCTGGACATTCAAAATGTGAAAAAAAAATTAGCAATTCTGTTTGCACATTAAATACACCACTATTATCCAGCTCTATAAATATAACTATGCAAAGTTTATAAATGAGCCCCAGTCGATATTGCACTTTCACTAAGACTAAAATTCCAGCTTGGAAAGTCTGCGGTCATAACTGAAATCCTCAATTTCAAGTATACTTTAATAGGGTTTTCAATATTCTCTCTATTTCAGTAATGTCTGTTCAATAATATCTGACCTGGAGCCCACTTCGCAGACCAATCAAGAATAGGGGGCAGATTCACTAAGGGTCGAAGTGAAAATTTGAATTTTGAATAGCCCAAAATTTGATTCAAACTGCAAAAAATTGAAGATTCGAATTTCGAAGTACTGGCCCTTTAAAAATCCTTCGTCTTCCACTATTCTACAGCTTAAAGCTGCTGAATTGCCTTTTTAGCCTATGGGTGACCTCATAGAACCTGTCCTGAAAAATCTTCTAAGTTCTAAAGAATTGTTCGATCGAATCGAACGATTCAAATGATTTTTTATTCGATCGAAAATGGACCTATTAGATCAAAATATAACAATTTTCGATCTAAAGAGCCCTTTAAAAAAACTTTGCGGGTCGAATTTTGAAGTTTTTTCACTTTGAAAATTCAGCCCTTAGTAAATCTGCCCCTAGGTTTTTCTAGTGCTCAATAAAAGGCAGATCTATCGAAAATAAGTCATTCTAAAACAACTGGACTTGCTGAGTAATCATTGAAGGCAGATCTATGTTTCTCCCATTTGTATACACTGGTCTACAATAGTTTAGGAAAAGGATAACATCTAGATGACCTCGAACTAGCATTGCACACAACAACCTAAACTGACCCTAACCAGGCCATCTATTGCATATAGTTTGGCTATTTCTGACAAAACTACATGATTAAGTGTGTTTTGGCACCTATAGTGGGCAATTCAGTCATTTAAAACCCTGTTTGATCATACCATTGTTCATTGGCCAACATGTAAGACAGTGACCTCAATCAAAAGCATGTGCATATGCCTGAAAAAAAATATCCCAGCACGTTGAAATCTTAAATTCTATTTTAATGCAAGTCTTTAATCTGTTTTCTGCCATTGCAACAGCACTTTGCCAGAAAGAAGACCAAAATCATACATATATAAGTAAATAACTGGTTAAATGTGAGCTAATATCTCTAAGGATTTGTGGATGAATTTTATCTTTTCCAGAAGGTTTTTTTCACTGTGTTTATTTGTAGATAGCTTGGAACAATGAACTTTCCCCTGTTACCATCCAAAATTTCCAATAAAAAACATGTTTGGAAAACCTCACATATTCCTGGGTCCTGTCCTGATACAACTGCGTTTAAATCCACCCTAGACAGGCATGTGGTGGTAAGATGTTTTTGTGGCATACAAAATTTAGGTTTATATATGTCTTTCCCTTTAAGCAAGTTGGCCACAATATAAAGAAAAGATACATGCCCAACCTCAATGCTGTTGTTAATAATGAACATGGAAAATTATTAGAATTACCTGTACTGCAAACATCTAGGTTCAAAAAAATATCCGATGACTAAAGATGAGCACATTTTTCACAGTAAAATTAGTAGTTTTTTTTTATATCCATACTAAAATGTCACCATATGGTCTGTTTCACCCATTCTTTTTTACATCTCTTGCCTCAAACCCCCATTTTGTGATGGCTGTGTGCTCCCTCAATGATCACCTGACCAGAAATATTTCAACTATAAGGGGCAGATTTACTATTGGTTGAATTTGAGGGTGAATTTACCTTCGAATTCGACCAATCGAATTGTGGTCGAATTTAAAACCTACCGTAATTCGATCGATCGAATAAAAAAATCAGATCGAACGATCGATCTAAATTTCTTTAAAAAACCCTATGGGAGCAATTTGTTTAATAGCAATTCAGTAGGTTCAATCTGGCAAAATAGGTAGTCAAATTAAAGGGCAAGTATTTTAACTGATGAATATCATTTTATTCGAATTATTCGAATCATTCAATACGATCGAATTTTCTAAATTCGATGGTCGAAGTGGCCTTCAAAAATATTCGAAAATTCTGATTCAAATCTTTTTGAAAATTCAATCAAATTTCGAATCATTCATTTGAATTTAGTAAATCTGCCCCTAACTGTAACAGGAACAAGCGTTGAAGCAAAAGACAGAACTCTGTCTGTTAACTGGCTCATGTGACCTAACTTTATAGTTTGTTTGGTATGTTTGTGTGCACCGTTGAATCCTATGATCCCAAGAGGCTGTCCTTATTTTTTAAAATGGTTACCCAATGGCACATGCTACTAAAAAAGAATATTATTATGAAAATGGTTTATTTATATGAAGCAGGGTTTTACATATGAGTTGTTTTATGCAATATCTTTTTATAGAGACCTACATTGTTTGAGGGGTATAACTATTAAGATTTTCATTCATCCAGGTCATGGTATATATAAAATAAGTAATTCTAAAACAACTGGACTTGCTGAGTAATTATTAAAGACGTGCTGAGTAATTATTAAAGACGTAATTATTGAAGACGTTTCACTACTCATCCGAGCAGCTTCTTTAGTTCAACTGAAAATTGTAAAAATCCGATCCAATAAAGTGGCAGCCTTTACAGAACACATTAACTCAGTGGACAATAACATCAAGTTCACAAGGGAAGATGTCCATGAGAACAAACTTGCCTTTTTGGACTGTTTGATATGCATCCAAGAGGGTGGTAACTTGAAAACTGAAGTATACAGAAAACCTACTCATACGGATCAATATCTGTTGTTCGATTCCCACCATCCGCTGGAACACAAACTGGGTGTCATTAGAACTCTGCACCACAGGGCGGGATGTGTGGCAACTGATAGAGAGTCCAAAAACAAAGAGCAAAAACATCTCAGAGGAGCTTTGAAAGCTTCTGGCTACCCACACTGGGCCTTTGTCAAAACAGCAGCAACCAAGCCTAATAGGAAAACCAAAAGAAGTAAACGCCCAGAGACACATAATAAGCGAAACAGTCATCCCATATGTAGCTTGAGTGTCAGAGAAACGCAGGAGGATTTTCAACAAACACCACGTCCCTGTGTTTTTCAACCCTAGCAACACACTGAGACAAAAACTGGTACACCCAAAGGATCCAACACCAAAAGAAAAACAAGCAATGTGGTATACGGAGTCCAGTGTAGCGAGAACTGCACAGAGCTATACCTGCTCTGGAGCTGCGTTAAATATTTTGTTGCAAACGCTTTGCAATTACGGCATTTTATTACACATACATTGAGAATGGTTGCAAAAAAAAGAAAAAGAAAAGAAAGTCATTGAAGTCTGTAATATGCCAAAAAGGAAGCAAACATGGTTGCTTACATTTGCAATGGTCTTTGCAAAGGTTTTTTTGCACTAATGAAATATACAACTTTCCCCCACTAGCGTTTTATAATAAGATACTGAAGTTCAGTAATATTGGTTTACAATACTGTAAATAGTTAAATTTTACTTCTAGAACAGAGACTGTTTTCAGTGTCTTTTGATAAAAAGGCTACCCCTTGTCCATATGCAGAGCCTGATTAATACTGAGGTTGTGTAAATATGCACATTTGGGGCACCAAATTGGCACATGCTGCCATTTCCGCAAACACTTCATAAATTCCTACCAGCTTCTCTGTTCCTATAGATGTATGGTGCAGGAAACTTGCACGGCCGCAGACAGATTTCAGTGTTAGCCTAAGAACAAGTAAAGGGAGCAATGTAGGCTGTTATTGAGCTCTGCATATTAAGTGGAATATTAAGAGAAATCCACAAAAGACTTCAGATTTCATACTTGGGTTTTGGGAGTCTAAGGCCTTGATGTGTCTCTATTTTAGTTACATGACATGTAGAATAGAAGTTAAGAAATCATTTCATCACAGGAACAATAAATGTAAAAATGATGCACGTATTTCACAATATATAAACTGACGATCCTATAAAAGACAAATTAAATTTAAAACACATTTAAAGCAACAGTACAGTGTAAAAATAAAAAACTTGGTAAACAGATAGGCTGTGTAAAATAAAAAATGTTTTTAAATAGTTAGTTAGCATAGCATATATGTAATCTATAAAGACTGGAGTGACTGGTTGTCTAACATAATAGCCAGAACACAACTTCCTGCTTTTCAGTTCTCTGACTTTGTGTTAGTCAGCGACTTGAAGGGAGGTCACATGGAACATAACTGCTCACTGAGTTTGCAGTTGATCCTCAGCATTCAGCTCAGATTCAATTGCAAACAGTTATTATCCATGTGAACCCCCAAGTCACTGATTGATTAGATTACTGTCTCGTAAACAGTGGAAACCAAGAGAGTAGGTAGTTTTCTGTTCTGTTATGGGAGACATCCAGTCACACAAGCCTTTATAGATTACATGTTTGGCTATATAAATGTATTAGAAACATTTTTTATTTTGCACAGCCTATCTATTTTCGAAGTTTTTATTTTTATACTGAACTATTCCTTAAAACCTTTATCCCTATAGGCCTCCTCTCATTGATTTATCTTCCCTATCTTACCCTCTCTCTTTATCTTTATGTTTTGTCTACACTTTTTTATTCTTGGATCCCAAATAAAGCTGTGCCCAGCACTTGATGAAACATTATTTTGAATTCCTCATCGAATGATGTTCCAGCCTGTGCTACCACTCTGTGAGTCAGTTGGAAAGACTGATCTGTGATGTCATTCCATGTTTGGTTTCCACTACAGACAGGATAGAGCAAAACTGGAGAAGAATTTTGTTCCAATAGTATGTCCGGTACAGCTATAAGATAAGGCCGGCCAAAGGGATGTACTATCTCAAAAAGCTAAAGCATGGGAATTAGAAAGCTTCTCTTTTTCTGTCCATGAACTTTATGGAATGCTATTCAAGACATGTGAATAATGAACTATAACAGTAGATATTTTAGTTCAGAATTTAATATGTTTGTATGTATCTATTTCCAGTACTACCTACCACAAATATGATACAAATTAATTGCCATTTGCTAGTAAGTTAAGCAATTTGTGGATTCTATTGAAATTGTTGTGCTCTATTTACTGAACTATTAGACACGTACTAATTTGTGTAATTCTTACACATCACGTTGCTTGGGATCTTCAAAGGCAAATTTTCTTTATTAATTATAATGTCTTAACTCATCAGAAACACCTCCAATGCCTTACAGTTTCCATACGTCTCCTCTGAATGCTAAAGAATATAGCTCATTAGATCTAGTTACATGTGACTGCTGTGGCTTTGGGCATTTTAGTGGCAAGAGCCA
>CM044437.1:87139397-87150543 GCA_024363595.1 Xenopus borealis
ATATATACACAGTATAGAAAAAATGCACAAGTTACTCTGGAAGACCAGCAGATGTTAATCTTATCAAATAAGTTGAAATGTCTGTATGGGAACTTTCATAACACTGCACTTGGTTTATTAACTGTTATATGATGCAGCACAGAATTTTTAATCATTAGTTATACTGCATATCCTTGTCAGATCACAGGTGTATAATTTAGCTGTTGATATGTATACTCCAGACAGTGATGTTTATGTATAGTTGAGGACAGAGGTTAAAAACCTTGCAACTGCTGTTCTTGCTATGCTCACTTTGAAAACCAACTAATTAAGAGACCCAATTTTGGTTTGTTTTATATTTATAAGGGCTGGGACAGACAGGGAGATTCTGTCACCTGGCGACACGAAGTAACTTCGGGCGATTCCAGAAATCGCCGCGCTGCGTGTGGATTAGCGCTGTCGCTTTTTCATTTTAACAGGCAGCAGACAGGGAGAAGGCGCTTTCCAAAATCGCCCGAAGTTGCCTCGGCAGGCAATTTCGGGCGATTCTGGAAAGTGCACCGCCGCATGTAAATTACCGCAGGCGACATTTCATTGTGGCCAGAGCGAGAGAGGGGTAAGAGATTCAGGGAGATTAGTTGCCCAAAAGAAGAGGCAATTAGTTGCCAGGCAACTAATCTCCCAAATTGCCTAGTGTGGACTAACCCTAAAAGAGCATGTTCAATGTGACTCAGGGCCAGATTTACATAGCAGGTATCCCTAGGCCACTGCCTTTGTTGCCCCTGTCCCCTCCCTTTTATTCTAGCAAATTTTCATCATTGGGACTAGAACAATAGGCACATGGGAAATTTTAAAACTATTGTATGCACATCCCTAGTGTTTCTGAAACAACATGGGCATGGCTGGGCAGCATGCTGCCCACTAAAATCCTGCTGCCTTAGGCCCAGGCCTTGCTGGTCTTTCCACAAATCCAGGCCTGTTGTGACCTCACAAAAGGCAGATAAGGGAGAGGTAAAGAACTGGTCATAACTTCTTGCTATTGGAGCTCACATATTGTCAATTTCCTAGCTGCCCCAGGTCATGTGACTTGTGTTTTAATAAACTTCAAAACTCTTTACTGCCGTACTGCAAATTGGAGTGATATCACCCCCCCCCCCCAAGCAGCCTAACAGAACAATGGGAAGGTAACCAGATTACAGATAAGTAAAATAAATTAGGCCCAATGGTCTTTTTTGTACAGACGGGAAACAATGGTGCTTAACCTGTCTAATCAGTTTTCCTCTAGTCAGGACTTAGAAGTCCTATTATTTTTGTAATACTACAGAAATCACGACTGACTTGAAATAATGACAACCAAGTGTCATGGCTTCCCCGGCCATATCTAAGCTAATAGAAGGTCCTAGAATAAAGAGCATTAAGTACTGTTCCTTCTCCTTTATAATGAGAAAGGTTTTTTTTTTTTTAATTGAAAAAAAACTTTCCAACATAAGCCATAACTAAACCATGTCTGCATTAGTAAATAAATTCATAATTTTCCATTATTAAATGAAGCTGCTGTATATGCCTGCCTAAAACATTTGCATAACATTAAGTCAGACATTAAAATACAAACATCTCAGCCTTTCTAAGCTCCCACACTGAATTTGCTGCCAGTTGGCTAAACGGGAAAGCTGATAAGGTAAGAGTTTCTAGCGGTGGGAGCTTACCATCTGAAAACTGCCATAAGTTCAGCCAAATGAGATCAACCCTAAATCCGCTACTTTTGTACAAACTCATTGTTTGGCATTTATAAATGAGGTGTCTTCCTGATACAATCCTGACTTTTATCCTAGCCAACAAACTCTGCAAAGTATAATATGTTTATCCTATATAATAAAGTTCAAGTGTCTCTGCGTCCAGTCCCTGTGTCCGTGGGATTGCGCTACTGCGCATGTGCCCCACGGACAGCCAGCGCGAAGCGTCTAATGCTAGCGCAAATTTGCCAGTGTGATGTCAAATCGTAATCGCAAATTCACGAACACCAACTCTGGCGAATTTACGCTAGCGAAGTAGATACAATACAATAGATAGGAGGTTAAAAAAAAATTGAAAATTTTTCTAAGTCCCAAAAAACGCTGTGGCGCATGCCCAGGAAACCTTTAATCAAAAAAAAATAAAGTTGTCCTATTGCTCTACATGTGCCCCCTATATAGTAGTGTTGCCATATGTCAGGAAATGTAGAGGGGAAGGAGGGTGACACCCCCCAAAAAAAACGATGTTTTTCAGACTATCACCCACAATGGTAAAACGCCACAGCGTTTTTTGGGACTTAGAAAAATTTTCAATTTTTTTTTTCAACCTCCTATCTATTGTATTGCTCTAGCGTAAGTGCTAACGAACAGCAAAAAGTTGATCTTAGTGAATTTGCGTAATTATGATCCTTCACCAGTGCGCAACTTCTCCTGGCGTAAGGGTGCGAAGTCTAACTACTTTGCTAGCGTAAATTCACCAGAGTCGGTGTTCGTGAATTTGCGATTACGATTTGACATCACGCTGGAAAATTTGCGCTAGCGTTAGACGCTTTGCGCTGGCTGTCCGTGGGGCACATGCGCAGTAGCGCAATCCCACGGACACAGGGACTGGACGCAGAGACACTTGTACTTTATTACATAGGATTCGCGCCGTATGCAAATTAGGCTTCGCTAGCGAAATTGCGCTATGCCTAGCGAAGTAACACTAGCGTAAATACGTTACCGTTCGCCAACCAGAGCGTAAATTCGCACTTTAGTGAATTTGCGTAGCGCAGGCGAAAATTCGCCTGGTGAAGTGCGGCGAACACTCGCGAACTCTGTGCTAGCGATTTTTCGGATCTTAGTGAATGTCCCACTTGGAGCGCAGAGACTTCCGTTAGTGGTTTATAATCAGCTGCCTTCAATCTATGGAAAGACTGGCGCTACATAACGGTGTGCCGCTCCTCTGCTCACCGCTACACCGCCAGCTGTACACATGCCCAAGCACCATGTGACAGAGGAGCAGCTCAAGCTGTGGGATGTGTGACCCGGGGAGTCTGCGGCGCAGTCAGTAAAGGTAAATGGGGGGTCGGGGTAGAGAGAGACTTCCACCAGCTCCTCACAGAGTGTCTTGCCTCTTTTTTTATTGCCTAAAAGCCCCGCCCTCACGGGAGAGCCACAGCCAATCCCAGTGTGCTGCCCCGCCCCTCTTTGTTATCCTGCCCAATGGCAGAGAGATAGAGCGTTGCTGGCCAGCGGGTGACAGAGGAGCAGCTACTGTCTGGCCTCCCATAGCTGTGAAAGTACCTCCCGCTCTCTGACTCACTCAACTCCACCTACAGGACACCAAGGAACAAATATGATTGGCGGAAAATGGGCATGCGGACGTGAAGCGCGAATGATCAAGAGGTGGGGGCGGTGCCAACTGTTCCTATCTTTAATCTCGCGTTGTTAGAAGAACAGGGATGCTGAGCTGACAAAGTCAGGCGGCTCTTTTTCTAAAAGTAACATTGAGTCACCTCTGAAATTCTGTAGGACAAACATTTTTTTGTGGAAAGAAAACACTGGTGTGATCTATACCATAAACAAACATTGCCCAAACTCTTTAGGGAGCAGTAGTATTTTTAAAACTACTGAGAAGCACTCTAGGTGTCCACCATGGTTGTCCACTTTTTTTTGGACTGGAACAAGTCTGTTTTTATAAATGTTTGACTACATATGTTCTAGCGCCCGTTAATTTAACGGGCTTAATGTCTAGTACTTTATAATGTATGTATATTCTCATTTGGGTACTGCCAAGGTGGTGCTAAACATTTAAATGTATTAATAGAACAGCTAACATAATTTTCAAGTAAACTAAAAGGCAAATGAAATGCTAAGTAAATTGCCTATCAACTGTATCCCATGTCATACAGTAGATGTACATACAGTAACACAAGAAAGAAAAGCTATCCCATACAGTACTGACCTACAGATTCTGACAGGCCTTTTGGCAAAGATAACACTCACCCAGGGACTAGATTTAGCTCATATCAATGGTTGGATTCAATGTGATGTGAATGCACTCACTTGATGAGCAAGTGTCTTTAAACCTCTATAAATTCAAGATTTATTAAAGCAAAACTATACCCCGAAAATGAATACTTGAGCAACCGATAGTTTATATCAAATTAAGTGACACATTAAAGAATCGTATCAAACTGGAATATATATTTAAGTAAATATTGGCCTTTTACATCTTATACCTTGAACCACCATTTCATGATGGTCTGTGTGCTGCCTCAGAGATCACCTGACCAGAAATATTTCAACTCTAACTGTAACAGGAAGAAGCATGGAAGCAACTCTGTCTGTTAATTGGCTCATGTGACCTAACTTTATAGTTTGTTTCAGGCCCTGACTGGCAATCTGTAGGTTAGGGCAAATGCCAGATGGGCTGCTATAAGTTGCCATAGAAAGTCACAATTTAGTGGGCTGGTGGAGGCTGTTTGGGCCTCTAAGTGGGATGATTGGGCCTCTGTGTACCTGAAATGCCAGGGCCTATTTTGATTCTCAGACCAGCACTGGTTTGTTTGGTATGTTTGTATGCACCGTCAGATCCTAGTATCCCAGGAGGCTGTCCTTATTTTTTAAAATGCCTATTTTCTATTTATGATTACCCAATGGCACATGCTACTAAAAAGTTTATTATTATGAAAATGGTTTATTTACATGAAGCAGGGTTTTTACATATGAGTTGTTTTATGCAATATCTTTTTATAGAGACCTACATTGTTCTGGGGTATAGTTTTCCTTTAAGTGTACAAACCATGAAAAACTCTTATACAAAACGTCTTCAAGAAAAAGGGCCCACAGATGGGAGTTGCGCCGATAGAACTGAACTTTTTTTAGTCATTCAGACTTTGAGTTTTTCTTTTTATTCATAGTAATTATCCAAAAAACAAAAATTTTAGAGGTTTTTCATGTCATTCGTGACTTTAGCAAAATAAAATAAAATAAAAGTTTCGGATAACAGATGCCATGGCGAACTTCATTCAGGAGCATGACCAAAAAATGAAATTATTAAGGTAGTATACTACTTAACATGGGTCAGATACTACAGTTTGTGTTGATTATTGGAAAAAGAACTTGATACCTGCTTATAGGTTACCATTCATCTTGATCAGCAGAACCTGCCTTCTGCCAAAGTGGGCAGACTGTACAATGGTGACAAGCATATCTTGGCAGGAGTTAAAAAACATAGCTTCTGCATAAGTGAGGTGAAAAACCACAATGAAAATTTACCTGACAGCATAAAATCTCTCCAAAGTGACTGGCAGGATCTAACTCCAGGCACCAGAACTCTATTAAAGTTATATTCAAGCAGAGCTGCTTCGAGCAAATGTACATTTTATAACCCAAACTGGCCTGTTTCAAATTCAAATCTCACATACGTTAATCCACTGCAGTATAAAGACTAAGATTAAATACATATGTGACTAAAAGTAAATATATGGATGGATTCATCTAGACTTAGCAGGTTCAATAAGTGACAAGTTGAAAAAATTAATTCATTGGAAAAATCATATACAATATGGTTATATACAGTTGAAAATGGCAAGTTCGATTCCAGCCATGGCACTATTTGAATGGAAATCTTATGTTCCCATATTTGTGTGGGTTTCCACCAGGTGATTTGGGCTCCTCTCACACAAAAACGTGGACATTTCCCTTAATAGAAATAGCCTGGAACAAATATTTAAAACATCAGCTAAATCAATTATCGAGGATTCGTTCAAATCCATGGACATTTCAAGAATCAATGCCTTGTTTTGAAAAATAGCTATCTGTATTTGTAAAAAGCTTTAAAACTTTAAGACATTCATTTATCTTTAACTGCACTTATTGCAATACACTGTACACTATGAATGCCATATAAAATAGCATCCACCAGAGTTTGTTTAAATTCTGTGTAATGGAGTATCTTCTTCCTTGTCATTACCTTCCTTCCTGGTCCAATTTATGCTGTCACTTTACATTATCCTATTCTTCATAATAAATAACAGCTTTACCCTTTTATTTTAAGAGGTTGGTGAGCCCTGATCCCAGATATCCTGGAGGAAGCAATTTTCAGCCTCTAGGAAAACATTAGCTCAGATTTTAGAACCGCAAGCACTTATAGGAAATGTTTGTCGCTCTGTTTCATTTTTTTTTCTTGCCGGCCCCTTATTTTAATTAGTTTTTCCAGGCTCTATCTTTATGTGTGAGGTCATATGAGTGCACAAGATCATTGGTTCTACAACTCTACAGGCAGAAATACGTATAGGGATAAAACAAAATTAGAAGAGGCACTTTATAAATACCTTACAAGCAAAACGGATAGATGCAAAACAGGAGGTGAAATGAGCAAATCAGGACAAGGAAGTCAACAGATACATCGATAGCTAGATAGATATTGATCAATAGATATATAGAGAGAGATGACTGATAACTTAAACTGTAGGTCTAGTTTGTGGATAGAGCCAGGGTATTTGCCCTGAGGCTAAGATAAGAGGGCCTGTTCGGGGACATATGCTACGAATAGTGTAAATTAAAAATGTTACATATTATATATCAGTGAGTAGAAATTTTGAGCACTTGCCCCAGACTTACTAAATTGACTTGGCTCCCATTTTCTCTGTCTCAAGCCCTTTATACATATGTATACATATTGCTTCATATATAACTTGGCCACCTTCTCAACAGGGAAAGGGTAAAACAAATAAAGAAAATGAGATGGAATTCTCTGGACTATTTGCAAGATAATGATCTAAATGTCCTTTCTCATGTTCACTGCCAACACAAAAATTGTTCCGCTCTCGTTTCATAGGGTAACGGTTCAGAATGCTCCAGAAACTACAAACATCCCTGGTTGAGTTTCACAGCATGCTTGTCAAAACATGATTTCTTCAGTAACTGATTAGGCTGTGGTGCCATGAGCAGTGTTTTCTGTTCGATACCCCTATAAAATTTCAATCTGAATTCATGTTATTTTGAATTTTTAAATGATCAAATACACATTATGCAAACTAGAAATAATGAAGCCCCAAGGGCTCTGCTTCATTGGCTGGTTTGATCACAGTTACAAATTGTGGCAATGTAAACATCTCATCTGAGTGACATTGCCCTCTAAAGTGGGAGGCTCTAATCATGTACCGAGCAAATCAGTGTGTACCACCTTTATAAACAGCAGACAGAAACAGTGAGTTTACAATTTTCAAGTTCTTGCTACAGCAATTAGGCTGCTGTCTATTTGCCTCCAAGAGTTCAGACAGTGTGAGAGTGGGAGGGCAGGACGAAAATTGTGATTGTCACTCTAAGGGCAGGGCACACAAAGCTACTGGGGGAGATTAGTCACCCAGCAACTGGGCGCAATACAAACTTCAGGGAAAATGTGTGCGCATGCATGCATATGCACCTTGGGTGGAGAGGGGGAACTTACTGAGGCCTGCCTAGGGATGACAGAAATCCAGCCCTGGCGACTAATTTCCCCAAACTGCCTCCCCACAGGCTAGAGAGTAAATCGCCTGCGGGATGGCACAAGGAAGCTACGGGTGACTTCGGAAACCAAGTGTTCCAAGTGCCATTACGCTGGCAATTTACACTCTAGCCGGCAGGGAGGTTCAGGGAGATTAGTCGCCTGAAGAAGTAGCAATTTTTTGCTGGGTGACTAATCCCCCCCCCCAGTAGCTTTGTGTACCTAAATGTGAGAGTACTGACAGAACAGAAGTAGTCTAAAAAAGCAATAAAAACATTAAGGGGCAAATTTACAAAATTTGTGTGAAGAGATCGAAGTTCGATCATCGAATACAGAATATTCGAAATATCGAATAGATCGAATATTCGATCATTTGACCATGCAATGATCGAAGGATTTTAAATTTATTCAAATGCATACTTCGCCAGATTGAACCTACCGAATACCAATAGAAGCCTATGGGACCCCACATAGGCTTCTTTTGCAAAGACCTGCTCGAATACCATTCGTACGATCGAACGCCTCGATTGTTCGAATCGTACAAATTTTTCGGAGTCTCGAAGGAAAAAGTACTATCTTTTTGTGAAATCGAACGATCGGTATTCGATCGTACGATTTCATCAAGAAATCGAATATCGAGGAAAAAGATAGCCTAGAACTATTCGATAAGCATTTGATAATCGAATTTCGAGGGATTTTAAGTGAAAAATAGTACATTTGCACCTTAAAGGGATCCTGTCATGGGTGAAAAAAATTTTTCAAAATGTATCAGTTAATAGAGCTGTTCCAGAAGAAAATCCATTTCTCAAAAGAGTAAACAGATTTTTTTATATTTCATTTTGAAATCTGACATGGGGCTAGACATTTTGTCAATTTCCCATCTGCCCCAAGTCATGTGACTTGTGCTCTGATAAACTTAAATCACTCTTTACTGCTGTACTGCAAGTTGGAGTGATATCACCCCCCTCCATTTCCCCCACCCAGCAGCTAAACAAAAGAACAATGGGAAGGTAACCAGATAACAGCTCCCTAACACAAGATAACAGCTCCGTGGTATATCTAAGAACAACACTCAATAGTAAAACCCGTCCCACTGCGTACTATTCAGTTACATTGAGAAGGAAAAACAACAGCCTGCCAGAAAGCAGTTCCCTCCTAAAGTGCTGGCACAAGTCACATGACTGGGGCAGCTGGGAAATTGACAAAATGGCTAGCCCCATGTCAGATTTCAAAACTGAATATAAAAAAATCTGTTTGCTCTTTTGAGAAATGGATTTCAGTGCAGAAGTCTACTGGAGCAGCACTATTAACTGCGTTTTAAAAAAAACATGTTTTCCCATGACAGTTTCCTTAATGTGACAGAGTGCATTTAGGTGGCACTCCCTGTGCCATTGCACTTATAAGTGCCTTTACGTTTTAATAAATAATATTACAAATTACAAAATCTCAGTTATAGCTGCTAAACTAAATAGACAATGTTTTGATTTGTATGCGTATGCATACAGAGTAGTTTAACTCATACCACCCAATGGACCCAATCTCTGCAGAACAATCCTAAAACCAAGAACTTTATCAGGAAGTTGTTTGAACTTTATGTAGATCTGGTGCATGCTAGTGACATGTTTAACTGAATGTTTGGGGGAGTCCAAAGCTGTACCATTTTTATGCCCAATGGTTTTTAAGTATTTTAGCTAACTACAATTTTTAACCCACAGTAGTCTTCACTGGTAACATTTAATTTGGATTTGATGATTATTCACTTTGCGCCAAATGAAGTTTCATGTTTGCATTAATCTTTTATTACAAATATAGAGCATTCATCTGTAATGTTGGATTACTCCATGTTGACTAGGCCAGTAATTACATTCATAATTATTTTTTTACTGCTCTGCGTCACTATAAACACATTTTACATTAAATCCAAAACATATGGGAAAACAGTTTTTACATATCTGAAGTTTCAGAAAACATTTCCTTTATGTTTTTAAGCCGTGAAACTGATAGCCGT
This sequence comes from Xenopus borealis, assembly GCA_024363595.1. Lineage (NCBI taxonomy): Eukaryota > Metazoa > Chordata > Amphibia > Anura > Pipidae > Xenopus > Xenopus borealis. The sequence goes on from CM044437.1 coordinate 87,148,870, forward strand.
AGAGAAATTGTGTTAAAATAATTGGAAATACAAGTTTCAGACGTTTAGAAACGGATGTAAAGGGGAACAAATATGTGAAGTGCCATTATTCTTGTCATTCCTTACCAGATGTTATAGTCAGGTAAATCAAAAGAGCTAGGTCTCATATATTTGTCAAAATGAGCCTTTCACTGAGTTGTATATTGCCATATTAAATCAAAATAAAAACGTTTAAAAGTGCAAGATTCAATTTCAACAAAAGTCACCAATATTCATCTTGAGTCAGAGATAAATTTTTGCTAAATGGCTGCAAAATAGTTTTTGACATGAAGCATGTTCTGTTTTCTTTTCAATCCTAAATATGAAAGGGTTATCATGTTTCTAAAACCTGAGATAGATCTTCAGTATTGAGAAGGGATAGATAGCCACCTTTGACCACAGTGCTTTGCTAAATCCAGAATACATACATTATCTGTGCAATTGTTTTTACTTTTTAAGATATGACAGTCTTCTCATGTTCTGAAATGCCAATTTAGCCACAGAGAATAACATATTAAAAAAAGTAAAAAAAGATATTTTATTGCAAATACAATGCATATGCATCTAATATAAGCCATGCTCCAAGAGAGAAGAAGTTGTAATGACATTTCTAGGAAATTTTGACAGGGTAGCAATCAAGAAAGAGCACAGTAAACAGGTTATAGAAAGATTATATAGACCCTATCTGAGCATGTGTTCTAGCTAGAAAAAAATTCTCTGGATTCATTCATGATGAGATTCCCAAGCAGGGGTCTAACCTAGGAAGATATTTTTCAGTTAAAAAGAAGTTCTACAAACCTCGATTTCATATCAACCTGTCTTAGACTGTCCTAATTTTAACAGCTAAAGGCAGCAGGGCTTCACTGAAAAAATATGGTTTAGGCCAATTCAGGCAGTAGATCTGGGTATGGCCTAGATGTACAATGCATGGGTGTGACTGATACACTCCTGATTGCAATGGGCTTATTATATTATGTATTTTGGTTTATGTTATAGTAGCATATAATCATACAAGGAAACCAATATCCCCCACATACTCTGTGAATTGTTTTTTGTGCTTAAGTGTGTGGTTTGGGTCCATCCCATCTGCAGTTCAGTAATAGGCAGTTCCAAAAATGTGTCGACAGTATAGCCAAATACTAATGTGGGATCCGAGGTAACTGATTGTTACAGCCCTGTGGTCCTACTCTTTAGGTAAAGGGGTGGTTCATCTTAACAGTAATTTTTATAGAATCGCAAATTCTGAGCAACTTTTCAATTGGCCTTCACTTCATTTTTATAGTTTTTGAATCATTTGTCTACTTCTGCAGACTCTTTCCAGCTTTCAAATGGGGGTCACTGACCCCATCTAAAACAAATGCTCTGTAAGGCTACAAATATATTGTTATTGCTACTTTTCATTACTTATCTTTCTATTCAGGCCCTCTCCTATTTGTATTCCAGTCTCTTTCTAGGGTAGCAACCAGCTTGCTGAAATTGCTGCTGAATAAAAAGCTAAATAACTATAAAACCATAAATAATAAAAAATGAAAAACAATTGCAAATAGTCTCAGAATATCACTCATCATAGTAAAAGTTAACGTAAAGATGAACAACCACTTAAAGGGCACCTATTGGGGCAAAATTATACCCCCAACCAAAAGTGTGGGCTGATAG